>OY101442.1:113059457-113439457 GCA_956483585.1 Gymnocheta viridis
CAGGTTTATAAATTGGATATTAAAGCATCCAGTTTTTCACAACTTTCCTTTGAAAACTAATAAAATACAAAAAACTAATCAATATTAAGTCATAAGCAATCATATTGATATTGATGTATAAATTAATTATGAATTAATAGAAGAAAATTTATTTTCCATTATTCTAGTTCCTGTAAATCTGAGTAAAAAAAAAATAAAATAAAAATCAAAAGAGTAGAGCAGAATAAGAAATCAAAATCAATTTCTTTTTAATTGCAATTGTTTCTTAAAACAATGAATAAAATCTTTTGTTTTAAAACTCATTAAAGTCAGGTAACCGCTCATTAACTTTTAATTTGTTTTTTAATCCTTTAAAAACCATTCCAATGTTAACGCGTTTA
Organism: Gymnocheta viridis; assembly: GCA_956483585.1. Classification (NCBI taxonomy): domain Eukaryota; kingdom Metazoa; phylum Arthropoda; class Insecta; order Diptera; family Tachinidae; genus Gymnocheta; species Gymnocheta viridis. The sequence goes on from OY101442.1 coordinate 113,059,838, forward strand.
CAGCCGCATTATTTTGGATAATTAAAAAAATATATAAACTTATAAATACAAATCCATACTACTTAAATATTTTTTTACAATACAGAACAGCAGCTACGAAAACTACAACTACTACTTCTACAATCTAGAGTAAAATTAAAACAAAAAGCAAGCAAGAGCACAAAGCGAAAAATACCTTTTGATTTTTCATTTTTTGCAGTTTCAGGACCTAAAACGAAAAAAAGGAACAAGAAAAAAGCACCAAATAAATACGTATAAATTATAAAGCAGCAAATAAAAAGGGTGAAATTCGTTTGTTTTGTTTTGTTTTTAAAGCCATTACAGAATTAAAAAATAATTAGAGGTTAATTAGGGTGTTTTACATCATCAAGCACAAAGAACAAATGGAGTTAAGAGTCGAATTAAAGTCACTAATGCACTTGTATGTTCATATTATTATTTTCAAGCAACAAGAGATGGCAAAAACAAAAATGTGAAATATTTTTTTCAAGTTTTCCAAAACAATTATTTAGTTGAAAAATGGGGTGGAGGGAGCATTTTTAAAATTTCAAAATAAATTAATGGTTAAATATAATTATTAAAGTTATAAATAAATGATATAATCAATTACAGGGATTAGTGTTTAACTAAATTGAGTACACAATACAAAATAAAGATATTTAATTATCGACCTTCATTCGCAGAATGATCGAAAGCAATATTTTCGAATTAAAAAAAACATCCGAAATTTAAATTTTATGTTTAAAATTTTATTCAGAAAATTCTACAAGTTCGGTTTTAAAAAACTAAACAATTGTTTATATTAAATATATAAAGCTTGGAGAAGTTTTGTTTTAAATAAAATTTATATAATTAATAGGCAAAGTCGTTTCTTAGATCGCTTTTGCACTGAGCTGAGTTTGACAAACTTATATCATTTTGAAGATATTTATTCACAAATGTGTACAATATATATTTTGCTAAAATCGGTTCAGTATTTTGTTAATTATAAGCGTTTAAAGCTGCTACTAATTATTGCGCACTTATTTCACATGCACATGTATCAGCTTTAAGTGGAAAAATAAACAAAGTATGAATGTGTGCTTGACCAATTTGCTTTTGCAAAGAAATTAGAGAAGGCATTTTGTAAACAAAAGACAGCTAATAAGTTTTAAACTGTTTATTCTTGTATATTATTCGACCTTATTTTTTTATTAATCTAATTTATTCAAGATCTTGGACAATTTTTAAAAAACGTTTACAAAATTTCTTTATTTAAAATTCGTTATTTTGCTTTTTATTGTATGGCTTCCTGAGGAATATATAATATTTTTAAAAATTTACCAAGAGCTTTAATAAATTAGTTTAAATTGTTTATTTAGAATTTTTTTTTTGTTTTTATATTTTATCGTATAAATTTATGTAAATGCTTAGGCCCCGTATTCATAAAAAATTATTTGTATTTGAAATGTATTTTAAGTTTAAGACAAGTTTTTCGTAAAAATTTTAATATTTAATTAGCAGAATATGGTCGATTGCATCGGCCCATAGGAAATACTAGTAATTTATAAAAAGGACGAAAAATTGGAAGAATAACTTTTTTATGTTAAAAACTTAAAAATAGAATTTTCTTCTGCAAACATGCGCCATAAGTATTTGAAGAAAAAATCTATTTGGTAAGCAAAGAATGAATATGTACATACATACAACCAATTTTTCATATAGTGTGTGTCTGACTGTCATTCAATTAAACTATTAATTTCTTCTAAGCCACTAATAAGTCAGCCATCAAATTAAGTTATTTTTTTGAATATCTTCTAGCTTCGTTATCAATTTCATACAAATCCTTGAAGTTACTTCAACATGATTAGAAAATAATAAATCATACATACGTTAACATCAGTTAATAAAACTGCAAAACTTAATTGGTAAAAACATGATGAAAGAACCCAAGAAACCAATTCTACTTGCGCAAGAAATCATTATAACTTTAATAGAACTATTGTAATATGTACTGAGAGTGAGACTGATACTGCTGCTGGGAAACAAATAACCTGTCTAATTTAGTAAAATGTTATCGAACAGCAAGCCCCCCAACCATCGTGTTTCACACACCACTTCACTCACAATAAATACGAGTAGATGTTCAAGACAAGCCAAAGTAGAAAAGCTAATAAAAGTGGATAAACGATAGATGTAAGAAAATAAGAAAAGAGGAAAACAGTTAAAATAACATTAATCAGAGATAACACTTGAAAGTATTTATTTATTACATTATTTTTTTTTTCTTAATTTACGTTTATGGCGATTGAGATATAAGACACGAAAATGGAACACGCGGGAAAATAAACAAGGACATATCGACAAGCCAAACAGGAAGAAATAGAGAAACACATATTAAGATATTTTTGTTTTCTTTTATCAGTATTTATCTTTAGACATACTTATAGCTGAAATTTTCCCACCCAGAAGGCACCCAACCAACAACAACACCACTCTTGCTTCTTCTAAACTAACTTGAATTGCTGTGAGCTACAACAACATATTGGATAGCCATGAAAAAATATCTTGAGAAGGAAGAAAAGTTTGTGTTCACTTAAAAGCTTTAAAAAATTCTTAAGTTTTTATTGAATAAGTTCTTAAAAAAATAATAATGATTTATTTATAAATATTTAAATCGATTTCGAATGTTACAATAAAAAGAGAAATAATAATAAATATTAATAAAAATAATCGGAAATTATGTATAATGTACAATTTTATTTTCGTTTTTAGTTCCTCTACGACCAATAACTTTGGCATAATAAATCCGTTTCGCTTGTCAGACAAAGAGAGAATACCAACAGGGATCGAATTCCAACTGAACCCTGGGTATGTCCCTTTTCCTCGAATGATGATATCAAAGAAGAGCCCTTTCCTTTTTCTAAGACGGCTTTCAAGATATTAATTGCAATTATATTATTTATTAGCGTATTTAATCAGAAACATAAGCTGTTTACGTAGAATCTGCATGCGTTTCTGTCTGTTGCAGAGTATCAAAGTTCGTTGAAAGATTTCCCTGTCCCAAGAAAAATAGTGCGATTCCAGGTGGTCTTCTTACAACTGAGGAAGTTCCATTGTAGTGTTGCGTAGCATATTTTGTCGCATGGCTTACGGAGTGTGATTTGCTTGTTAATGTCTTCCTGCTCAGACACTTGTAGTAGTTGTCCATTTAATATTATTCTTGGCCATCATCTGGCATCTGTTTGTGAAATTTTGCTATTTAATTGCAAAGTTTATTAAAATACGCAACACAATTAATAAGACTTTTGAACTTTTATTTTATAGAAAAATGAGGAGCTGTTCACATTTTACGAGCACCCATAATTTTTGAAACTTTGCTGACAAAGTAATGAGTTTGAATGCAAAAAACGAGTACATACATTTCTAGTTGGCATTTTGACTTATTACTTTATCGTGGCAATGTCACTGTAGGCAAGTACTTACGACTTACGAGTATAACGTCAATACTTAGAAGTCATTGAAAATGCAAAACACAATTATTAATTTTAAATTGCATAAGTTGTATATAAAAACTTGTTTACAAAAATGTCTACATATTACAACTCATACAATAGGTTGTAAATTGGACAAATGCTAATTAAATGTCTGCGTATGAATACGTATGTACTGTTGAAAAAATTGTCGTGTTACCTTTTTTTTTTACGAACACACAGACCATTGAAGGATCGCCACGAATAACTTTGTAAGTGACAAAATGCTCACCTCCATCATGAATAACAAGTGGAATTTTTGTTCCCATGAAACTTTTATTTCTCTCGAAGGAAAAAATGCTATCGTGAATCTCCCGTGAACTTTTTTCCCGCAATCAGTTCTCAGTGAATGTATAAAAGGGAAGAAAATTTCAAAAGCTTACTAATTAAACAAATTCAAGTTTAATAATAAAGAAATACACATTTTTGATTATAAATTAAATGTTTTTAAATGTAAATAAAGATGTATTTAAAATATTTTAGGTGCAGTAAATGATTCTATACCAAATAGATGCATACTCTGCCCAAAAAGGTTTTTGTGGGGAATTATTATTAAGAATAATGAACAGTATTATTTACTGATTTTGTTCTAAAAAGAAATATTTATTAACTTAAATATGTAATTAGAAGGAAAATGTTGAAATTACAAGATGTTTTTATTCATTTCACCTGCAAAAATTAAGTGAACAAAACCAAAGGAAAAGTGGAAAAATCCCCCTGAAAAATATTATTCATGATAAGGGGAATTTATTTTCTCATGCGAACATTTTTCGCGGGAATTATTCACGTTTGAAACATCAGGGAAAAGGAAAATATTTCGAGGGAAAAATATTCACGATAAGGGTGAATAATTTTTCTGAAGAGGAAAAAAAATATATTTTAAAGATTTGATTATCATTTTTTAAATTATTTTTTCAGTTTATCAAAAATAATGAAAAGAAAAATTTGTATGCAAAAAACCAAAAATTGCATGTGGTGTTCGTAGAATCCAAGCAATCGAATTGAGTGAACAATTTGTATGAAAACCACTCAGTTATTCGAGTGATTTCCATACATACTTTCTAGTCAAGGCGATTGTGTGAATTCTATGAACAACACATAAGTTTCAAATAACATATAAAATATTGTACTGTTCAAGGCGAATTCACAACAGGTGGCCTCGAGAGATCAGGTGACTCAATTCGCTTGAATTTTGGTTGTCAGCATTTTTTAAATTACTTTTTTTTTGTTTACATAAGAAAGAAAAAATTATTCATGTATATTAATGGTAAAAATATTTTTTATTTTAAACAACATGTTTCAAAGGCACTATTTGTGCCTTTGCAGATACGGTTCGTGATGTCACATCCGAAATACTTCCTATGTCCAGTTTTCCTTACCCATTTTTATTTTCACATTTTGCTAAGACATTTATTATTTTTATTATTATTTTTTATTTGCTCTTAAATTTGTCTACCGTTTATGACACATCTGTTCTAATTTTTAAAGCGAATTCGGATGAGACTACCTGTTGTGGATCTGCCTTGGTGCTGTTCATAGAATCCACGCAATCGACTTGAGTAGAAAATATGTATGGAAATCACTCAACTAACTGAGTGGTTTTCCTACAAATTGTTTTTGGATTCTATGAACAGCACATAAGTGTTTTAATTATTATTATTATTTTTTTTGAGTGGAAAAACTTTTCACATCCAAAGCGCGATTGCAGGTAAAACGTTTTTCCATTACGCATAGCATCTTGACTGGTGGCTTTTAAAACGTTATTCCACTTTCATAACAAAAACTAAATTTCGTGCACTTAAAGTGTTTTCTTCTGAAGCGTTTTTTGAGGTACACTCACTCTTATTTTGTCTTGTTACATCTGCCCTTCCATTATATCTCAACCTTTTATATTTATTGTCTTTCCAATTTTTTATGATAGTCGCACGCTCTTCTACTAAACTACTCGAAGAATAATTTACTTGTTCATGTACTAGTAAGTAGTTATATAACTACTGTAAAGTAATGCAGCCGGTATGTAGTTTGTATGTAGAAAAGTTTGCTGTTTTTTATAGAAATCATTGCCAGCTTTTTGCTGTCATTTTTGGTTTACATTTTTATATTATAACCTTAAAAAGATAAATTGATTCAAATAAAAATAAATCAAAAATTCCATAAAATGTGCCAAGGAATTTAAGAAATCGTTTAAATTGCAAATAAAAAGCTTCTCTTATAAAGTTTGTATTTGAAGAAGATCTGCTGTGTGCTGCTCTTGAGAATATACCGGTCGCATATAAAAATGTTTTAAAAGCGTGTACGTGTGTAAACTTAAGCAGACTTAAGAATGCGTACATTTAATTTATTTATAAAAAGCATCTTCTGCGGCAAATTTTCGTACCGTGCAACTGAGTGTATTGATTGGAAATAAAAATAAAACACATTTTCTTTCAGGTGAAATAAAGAACTTCCGGTTTTAATGTTTCTAAAGTCAACAAAAATGGCATCGCATCAGTGCAAATAAAGGAAAACAACAATATAAAATATATACATAAGTATAAATTGATAAAACGAAACATGTTGAACATAAAACATATAAAAGTTAAATTTATATCCACATGTTAACGTAACCGTTGTATCCCCTCTCCACGCCAGCTTCAGCAGAAAATAATGGTGGATTTTTATCTTTAAATGTTCTGATTATTGAAACGTGTTTGTACGACCATAATGGCAAAATTCGTTGATCTCCAGATCTTTATAGCGATTTTATTATATTCCATTAAATAATAAAATGAATATTTGCTCTTAGATTTATAGGGGTTCATGATATCCTTTGATGATGTACATATATTATTTTTTTCATTAAGTATTGAACAGATTTTATATTTTATATGTGCTTAAGATGCTGAAAACATGTGACTTGAATAAGAAGTGGTTTAACAACAATTTTCTTATATTTAAACATGAATTGTGATTTGACATTTATGTAAATAAATAATAATTTTTCGCGTTTTTATTCAAAGCAAAGAAAGCCTCAACAAAGGACAACATTTAAAATGAAAAAAAGGCATTATAACTTTTTCGCTATGGAACGAACTGTTAATTAAAAAGTAATATTGAGTTTACCTTGGGCCATAAATAAAAACCACAAAAACTGCTTGCACATGTTTCCTAAAATATTTTTTAGTATTTCTATGACTTAAAAAGTGTCTTTTCCCCTTTCAAATTCTTAAATTTAAAATCCTTAAATTAAGAAAGTCTTCAAATATTTTAAATCCTTTCCTGCAACAAGAAAAAACAACGCATTATTAAATGGGAAAGCAAAGCGTAAAATATTCGAATACTTAACAAACAACTAAAAAACTTCTTTGTCTGGAAAATTCATAAACATTACAGCAGACAAGTTAACACAGGAAAAAAGAGCTCTTTGTCTAAAAGGACGAAGAAAAAAGTCATCGAAAATATCTGAGTTAAAATTATGACTGTTAAACAAAAAACAATTTTAATTAAAAATCTATGAAAATGACTTTTTATTAATAAAATTTGCACAAATTGTAAAGTAAAAAAAAAAAATAAAAAACAAACAAAAAACACATTCTTAAGTCAACTCACGACATAATGAGAGAACAGAAAAAAACCTTCATCATTAAGATTTTATAAAAGATTTTTCAGTTTTTTTTTTTGTTGGTTTTTCTTCAAGATTTTCATTTTATCGGTACTTAAAAGTACTGGCATAATGACACCAGCAACAAGAACTTTTACTATTCCTGGTTTGTTTTGTTGTAGAAAACAAAACAGCTAAAAGCTGCATGAAGTAAAGAAAAATAAAACAGCAACAACAGCTTCTGCGGATAATGTCAAGAATTTTCACGTTTTGACTAACTTTTATTTCTGTTCTTTCCTCTTTCTTATCGTCTTCTTTGGAGTGCCAAAGCATGAGTAATTACACTCACTTAATACCAATTTACAACAACATTATTGTCCCCTAAATTCTCTACCTACACGGAATAGTTGTTATGGAAACACCATTTCCATTAGGATCTTTCCAGAAGAGTATTTTTTTTAATTTAAATAGAATAACTCAAACAAATTTACATTTAAATAATAAATACAATTTCAAAAGAATACACTTTTGTAAAGAACTAAGAATTGTAAGATAATTAAATTGATTTGTATTAGCTACGACATACTTAAGTAAATAAGTACCTGTCTCTTTATTTGATTCTTCCAAATTATTTAACTTCATTGTAGAATAAATGCAAATATATATTTGATTCTTACATCTTTTATATCCAATGATTTATGGTCTTCCAATAAGAAAATTAATTTTGACATGTAAGAAAAAAAGTGTATTTTTAAGCGAAATCATCGGATGTTTATATAATTGCAAACTGGAGGGTATGTCACAAATAATGGGAAACAATATCAGCCAAATGAGTGCCACGGCTACGATTGCTGCAGGACCATATTCTTTTCAAGAAATTTTCCAACCCCGATTCGCACATTTGCGACTGTAAGTCCTGGCACAGACGTTACATTTGACTTAGCCCCAAAGAAAAAACTCGAAAAGTGTTGAATCACAAGATCTCGGTGGCAAATTGTGATCGCCTATTCGAGAAATCATACAGTCAGGAAACATTTAACGAAAAAGAGAGATGATATCGCTACTTATGTGGTACGTAGCGTCGTCTTGTTGAAAAAAAATGCTGACCACATCAATATCTTCTAATTCCGGATATACAAAATCATTAATCGTGCTTCGATAGCGCATCCACTCACCGTAACATTTAATCCATCCTTATTTATGAAAAAAGATGGTACAATGACCAAAAAACGCACTAAACAGTCACACGTTAAGAATGGAGAGTCCTTCAACAATAATTCTTGCGTTTTCTAAGCCCCATATGCGACAGTTCTGCTTGTTGACGACGTAGCGTCCTCACTCAAGATGGCTTTTCAATGAAATTCCGGATCAGTTTGATGCATTGCAAGGATCCAATCAGCAAAGATACGACGTTGTTGATCGTCGGCAGGTATGAATTTTTGTGTCAACTGAACTTTAAAAGCCTTAAGACCCTAAGGCTTATGTCAGAGTGCGCGGCATAAGCGGAGCGTAGCTAAAAGCGATAACAGTTTGTGCTTATATCTGCCAATATCTGTTAAATTTTCTCTTGTTCCTTTGGAATATTGTCTCATGTCCAATTCTTTCTGACTTAAAATGTGACGAACGTTAGCCAAAAATAATCATATTAAATAAGCGATTTCTTTTGTTGGTATTAATTTTTGAGTGTTTTATAACTGATTTTGTATCAAAGATGGATTGTGACGATGAGTTTTTCATGTCAACTAATACTTTCTATACTTTTTTTTGAAAAAAGAATAAATGACATAATCAGAAGTCGATCAGATAGTATCGTATCGAGTTCCACAATTTGTACGATGAACTTAGAAAGTATCCTGAAAAACTTGTGAACTATACGTCAATAAACACTTTTGATTACATTTTAAAGAAAGTAAAGACTAGGCTGGGGACAAAATTGGGAGAATCTTATAAAAAATACCATACAGCCATGCAAGAAGAGACAACAACGTGCTAGAAACCATTACATAACCTGCTTTCTAGCACACACTCGCAACTAGCTTCGCTCGCACTCTGACATCTTTTGAGCGATCGCTTAAGAAAACTCTAGCAGTGCTTTCTAGCGCCATCTTATCTTATAGCTTCTAGCGGTCACTCTGTCATCAGCCTAAGCCTTTATGGAAACTACGGTGTAATGTAGTTTGTGGAATGCCCAATTCCAATGATCGATAACAAATGGACAAACCTGGATTTTCTCAAATGTTCTTGAGGGACGTGCACGAGTTCGATTCTTCACATCCCTAAATTGTTCCAACATTTCAAATTTTTCCACCAGTTTTACTCAAAATTGCTTTGAAAAAAGTACTTCTTGAAAAAAAAACAATAAGTTTAAAAATAAGACCTTTCAAACCTCTTAAGCATTCGCTTTTCAAAAGGTTCCCTTTAAATAAATTAAAGAACTTCATACATCAGTATGTACATTAGGGGTATAACCAAATTTTGGCACTAGCACTACGCGATAGCGAATATTGTGTTATTTACGAAAATAATTTTTTTTGGATCGTTTGAAAATAAAAACCTCAACCACAAAAGCGATTTTCTAAAATCCCAAAAGAAAAAAAATTAATAAAAAAAATTTTAATATTTTATTAATAAATGAAAAAAAAAGTTAAAAAGCTTTTTAATTAATAAAGAACATGAATAATTTCACAAAAAAACTGTGAGTTTTTGGATAAATGTACAAATAAAAATAAAAAAAATAAATTTTCAACTTTACCGAGTTTTGTAAGTGACCTTTTTTGAAAACCGCGAAAAATTAATATAATTTTTTTAATGGTTTTCAATGGACTATTTGACTATGCTGGGGCCATTTTGATATTTGCAAAAATGGGAATAAGTTATACAGCTACATACATACTTCTATTAAAAACGTTTTATACAAAAAATATTTTTAAGTACTTTTTAATAAGAAAAGTACAAAGAAAATAAACAGATTTTTTAAGTATCTTTTAAATTATGTACCACTTATAATAAATAATATCTTTTAAGAAAATATTTTTTAAAAATATTTTTTTTTCAAAAAGTATCATTTAAGAAAAAAGTACTTTTCAAGAAAAATACCTAAGAAATAAACCTTTAAGCAAAAAATGTGTAAAATTTTTTGATGATTCCTACCGGACTTGGTGTTCAATACGATTTTTCTTCATTAACTTCTTAATTTCTACCCGCGTTGTAAATCACCGACTAAGAGGAAATTAAGAAATTAAAGATTGTTTTCTTTTTCACTTTTGTTCCATTTTTGGGGAAAGTCATAAAAAAGAATTTATTTGGTTTTAGATCCGTTCGAAATTAAGCATTGATTTCATTTGGGGTTTTAACTTCCTTCTTCCTTTTGCATTTCGCTTAGGGGAAGGAGCAAATACCTTCTATTTCCTTTTTATTTAATTGTTTAATTGTGGCAATTTTTCGCCAAATCCACCTCTCCCCCCTTTCTTTTTCTTGTTTCTACTTTATTTTATTGCATTTTTTGTTTCACTCAGTCAGTCATTTATTTGAAATTAATTGTACACAATTTCACATCAATTTGCGAAATTGCAATAAAATTCACAGAATGAAATATTGTATTAAAAAATAATAATAAAAAAAAAACAAAACAAAAATGCTTGTAGCAGAAATATATAAAAAGAAAATAAAGAATTTGTACAATAGTAATAAAATTAAATCAAAATACATTTCTGTTGCGATTGCAATGAATTGGAAACTGTTACAAATTAAACAATTAGCAGCGAAATGGTGGTTGGCCAGCAGAAACTCGTATGTGAATTCTATATACATAATATATTTGAAGTAATTAAATAAGTACTTTACCTAAATTTTTAATTTATAAGTAAAAAGTTAGAATTTGTCTAGAGTGGACTAAAAGAATGTAGTAAGATCAAAGAATTGATGGAATGCTTTTATCAGCTAAATCAGCGAATTAATAAAAGAACTTTTAAAGAATCTGTCAATCATATTCAAAATTTTATGCAGATTGTGTAATTATGAAAATTTAATATTAAGGGCCCCTTATGGATAGCAGCCGTAGTTCAGTTCTGCCTCCAGTTGACAACTAATAATTTGTGGTTGTTAGAAAATCACTAAACAACAACCGCAATTGACAAATGGCGAATAACTATTACTAAAAAAATTTGGAACTTTCAAAACAAGTTATAATACGAATTTATAGTGTCGTGTAAAGCAAAGATTTATGCCAACCCAGCAAAAAATTCGATGGAAGAGCAATGAGTTAAAATATGATCATATGAAGTATTCGTAAATACTTTTCGCTACTTTTACTTTGGCGTTTAAAAACTGTTTATGATGGCGCTTCGAAATAACGAGTTAAAAATGTTAGTACTCGTACTTAAAAGTCATAGAAACACTGAAAACATAATAAAATTTAAATATCTAAACACAGCAAGAAAAACGCCATAATAAATTCAAATAATTTATACTTACGAGTACTTTGAGTACGAGTCGTACTCAAAATTTTGAGGACAAATAGCAACAAAATGTACATTAATGAAGCCGAAAAGGGATTTCTTTAGATAGCCAATCCTGCAGATTCTTAAAACGAGTACAAAGTTCAGTAATCACGTGAAAAATCTTGAATCAACTAAAAAATTTAATTGAGCACTTAATAGTCCGTACACTCAAAATATTCTGTACGTAAAATTAACTGAAATTGTAATTTAAAACAAATGAAAGTTCACTTAAAAACCGGTCTACTCATTTTTCATTTAAATTGAACCAAAAGTTCATTTAATTTTTAATGTTAAAAAATTAATTGACTTAAGCCCATAAAAATAAAAGATTTTTCCTTTGTTTGCGTAGAAGAGGAAATCTCAAACAGAATAAATCAAATAAAGCAAGCAAAGAAAAAAACAGCACTTGAAAACAACGGACAATATTGAATGTAACCGAAAATCATTATTAATATGTCCTTAGTTTTTTGAATGAATGTTAGAATCGGTTAAAAATAAAATTGTTTACAATTTTAAATGTTTATTCTTTTAAAAATGACTGAACGGATTACTTCTTGAATAACGTACAGTCCGTTACTGTAATAATATTGTGAGTGTACTTAAATCAATCTTTCTGTACTTGATTTTAGTAAATCTGGGATTAAGTACGGATGGATTAATTTTTCTTTTGAGTGCAGTAATTATAGAGCTCGTGATTTTGAGAGAATTTTTGTATTTGATGGCAAATGCTTCAGTAACTGGTCTATTGCACAAATATGTATTTTATGATGCGTTAAAAACTTGTTTTCATGAACACAAACATAATAAAAAAAACACACACATTAGTTTATCAGGGGTTGAACAGCCGATCATCAATATGAGGAGCCCATACCCTGCTATTGCGTTACTCAGACATAAATTTACTTTTCCATCATACGTAAGTAGTTATATAGCTACTGTAAAGTAATGCAGAAGGTATGCAGTTTGTGTAGAAAAGCATGTTGTTCTTAGTAGAAGTGATAACCAAGCTTTTGCTAGAAAGTCTTACAATTTTACCGCTATTATAAATTTTTTACAAAAATTAAGCAAAATTGAATGCCATTTGATTGCAGTTTTCAAATTTAAGCATTTAAATTAAACGCAACACTATTTTCAATCTTTTTCCTTGAAAAATGATTTTAAAAATCAGTTAAAAACTTTTATGCATTTTTTTTCATTTGCGTTTATGTTGTTGTTTATTATTTTAAAGTTTCCAAAAGCTGTCATAACATCAGTTCCAATAGACACAATAACTGTTATTGTTTGTCCTGTTGTTGCAAGTTGTTTAAACTTCAGTCAACAACAAATGCCACCATGTCATGGATACGAAAACAAAATATTCAAGAATGTTTAAAACTGCAAGAGTAGACAAATTGAAAAGTTGCTTACAGCTAAAAAAAAATACGTTCAAAATTTAAAACATTTCTATGAAATTTTATTAAAAATATTATTACAAAACCTTCATTTGAAAACGTTTAGTTGTTGGGTTCATTTTAGTGACTTCTAAATGATGCTACGCTGGCTATTTAATATTAAATTATATACATTTGAGCGCAGAAAGCTTTTAAACTAACATAAAATATTGTTTTTAGTGGCAAAAAAAAAAAGAAAAAAAAAACTCTATCAGTGGTATGTAGATGATGCAAAAGGAGTAAAAAATTGATATAATGTGCAACTTTAGCAAAACTACACTGGCTGTTTGAACAAGGAGGAGTTGCTAAACGTCAGCTATCACTGGTACTCGTACAACAACTGATGCGTTTTCTCATCATGCCATTTTCATTAATTCATTCGTTTATATGAGAACCGTCACAGAGTCATCATCGAGGTAACGAACAATTTGATGTGTGATGAAATCTATAAGTTAAAAGAAACAATTTTACTAAAAGCAAAATGTTAACCGAGATAAGTTATCAAAAAAAAAATTATAAATTTGCATAAGAGTTATAGATGACTTGGAAAGAACACTGCAGAGCTTCAGAGTTAAACATAACTATTTTAAAATAACAAATGGCTAACGAAGATGCACGGAAGCATAAGAAGTGAGTGAAGGTCCAGCGATGCAAAGCTTTGTTTTTGTAACCACAAGTACTCTTATATTAAAGGTCATAAATGTGTAGAGAGCTATTAGTCGTCTGATTAAAGAATTCACTGGCGAACGAAGGCATCGAACAGATCCAGATCGGACGTGATTCACATGGCTATCCTGCGGCACGTAAAAAACTAAAATTTGGTATGGATATCTTGTTTTCCACTTGTCACTTTAGTAGAAATGAAGCATTTCAGTGAATATTTCTGCGAAAAAATAATGTACAAAAGGGACATTTGTAAATAAAATGTACAAATAGCGTACAAAAAAATCGACAAGAGGTTAAAATAGTGTACGGTTGGTTGGTCACCGTAGCTATACTGCAGTTTGGGGGAAGTTTTTGAACATTTTTCAAGAAAATTAAGAGATTAAAATTTTTCACAAAAATGTTCCTCACAGCGTTTTACATTATTCTGTGGCATACATTTTATACCACAAATGTAAGGACTACAAGGTTTATGGGATGAGCTTTAATTCCCTCCTAAAAAATAAAGACTCAGGTGTAAACTTTCAAAACACCGATAAATAATTATTTTTCTTGATCCCCTCTAGCAGAATCAATTGTTAGAACTCTGAAATTTGTATTTATGTTGTCCAAAGTTATGAGGGCCTCAACGATAAAAAAATAAGTAGAAAATTATTATTCGACAGCCGAAAATCGGTAAAGTCTAGAGCAATGTCGAATGAAGCTGGCGTTAACTTTCTTTCCACTTGCCACATTAATAGACTCGAATCATTCAACTCACGCCTTGCACCAAAACTACCAACACTGCTTGCAAATGATATGATAAAATGTATGAATATTAATTACATTTTCATAATGGAGTCAAAGTACACATTTCGAAGTTTCTATGACTATGAAACTACATAGCCAAACATCTTCACACACACACACACACACACACACACACACAAATTTACTCATTCACATTTAATACATTTGAAATACACATGCATGCATGTTATAGAAACAGCATCATACTCGTAGTTATACATTTTAAAGATAATAAACGAACAGGAAAAAAATATATATATTTCATAATAAAAAACTGATTTAAAAACCTATTAGGAAATGAATATACAAGAATATATGAGTTATTAAAGTGGTGCAAATTGCAAACTCAAGTAAACATTAGGAGGCAACGTTTTATATAAGAATTGAAATAAAAATAAGTTCAAGATTTTGGCAGCTGAATTGGCAGTAAAAAAAATATATATAAGATTTTTTGCGGAAACCCCTTGAAGACTTTGAAGACCTTGATATGAAAGTTGCTTAAAGAAGAAACCTCACAATTGATATTCTTCTCCAAACAAAATATGTTCAATCCTACTGTAATTGTTGCAGAGAATCACATAACGCTTTAACTATTTTTCTATTATACCTTAAAATATATTCCACTTGACAATGTAAGTAAAATAAATGCAGAAAAAAAAGAAAACTAAACACTTTACAATGCATTATTTTTCTAACCTTTAGCGACGCATTTCCGTTTCCCTTTTGCAATTTTCCTACCACACATTGCGGGTGTCAGTAGTAGTTGCTAAAGAAAATCTAATTTTAACATAAATATTAAATATGTGTGCTGCCATATGCAAGTACATTTTTATTATTATTATTATTATAATCTACTATTTGTAGAAAATCTTCATAGCATGTGACTTGTTATTCAAAAGCTCTATTGTATTCCATTTTGCTTAAACATTTTATTATCCTTAAGTTTTATGGCTGTGACAAGAATACGAGAGCATCTTATTTCTAAAGGTATAACATGAGCGAGGGCGTTCTCGGAAATTACAAAGTCTATTTTTAGTTTAATAGTGTGACTTAAAAGGGAAACTAACGAACCGTTTCAATTGCCAGTTCTAAGAAGAGCGGCAACTTCTTCTAACACATTATTAGATCCAATTAATAAGCTCGAAAAGAGCAAATAGTCCTAACAGCATAAATTTGGTAAATAATAGACTTGAGAATAACTCGTTCAGTAGCTCGTTTAAAACAAAAACCTTTGATCGAACCCATATACAGGGTGTCCGCTGGGAAGGTATACTACTTTGTTTTGCCGCCATTTTGGTAAACAATAGTCTTGACAGTTCATATTTGGCAGTCGTGAAGTAGACACGTGGCAAATTTATTATGGAAAAATATTCGATAAGCCAACGTGTTTTAATCGTTAAAAAATTTTATCATCATCAATCATCGATTACTGTGACGATGAGAAAGTTACGTGAAATTTTTGGGAGAAACAACGTGACAAAAAACGCATTATTTATCGTGTAGTGAATGATTTCGAAGAAAGAGAGTCTGTAGGTGATAGGCGCAAGAATGAACTACACGTACTGCAAGATCGGCTGAAAACATTACTGCCGCTCAAGAAATTGTTCAAAACAATCCATCAACTTCAATTCGACGCCGTGCTCAGGAGCTTGGTCTTCAAAGAACAACTTTGGCCACAATTTTGCACAAGGATTTGCATTTGTTTCCATTTAAGATTCAGTTGACACAAGAGCTTCTTTCACAAGACCATTTACGCCGCCAATAAGATGTTACAGCTCGCCCATGACAACCCCGATTATCATGAAAAAAATCGTAATGAGTGACGAGGCATATTTTCATTTGAATCGATATGTGATCGGTTCTGGGCAATGGAAAACCCTCAAATTATTCATCAGTTACCTTTGCATCCATTAAAAGTGACAGTCGGTTGTGCAATTTGGTCAGTAGAAATCTTTGGACGTTACTTCAGTTACTGTGAATGGGGAGCGACATCGTGACATGATTGAAAACTTTTTAACTCCACAACTGCATGCTTTGGGCTTGATTAACATGTGGTTTCAACAAGACGGTGCCACATCGCATACAGCCAGAATTAAAATGGAATTACTGCGGGACCTCTTTCCACAACAAGTTATTTCAAGAAATGGTGATGTTGATTGGCCTTCACGGTCGCCTGATTTGACTGCTCCGGACCTCTTTTTGTGGGATATCTGATAAGCAAGGTTTATGCAAACAAACCAGAAACGCTTGAACAACTCAAACAAAATATTTGTGATGAAGTTAATGAAATACTGCGTGAAATGTGTGGGAATGTAATGAAAAATGTGAGGCTGACATATGTGAGGCTAACAGGGGCGGACATTTATCTGATATTGTATTCCATACATAGTTGCCGACACTAAATAAAACATTTATCAATATAAGATCCATTCTCTATCATTTAATCAAAGATTATAAACAAACAAAGTAGTGTACCTTCCCGGCGGACACCCTGTAATTTATAGGGGTTGAGGCAAAAACCGAGCGACTGAACGAGTTCGAAGCAAATCTAGTTAGTAAATAAAGAAGAAAGATCATTTTTGAATTTAAGTACGAGAGATCGATTGAATTATCTTAATAAAATCAAACGCTTTTTTTTTGCTCCGAAAGAGGCTTTTAAAAGCTCGGAAGATCTCTTGGTTGATCCCCTTTCTTTTGTAAAATCCTAAACAGAAAGTACTTTCGAAGCTTCCACTACTACTGCACAATTTTAAGTCAGGCCGAGCTATTCACACACCACCCTCGTATTTTTATAATAGAAACGTTAACATTGTCTGCATTTTTATGCATGTGAGTAGTATGTGGCTGCAAAAAATATTTCTATATTATTATTACAATTTACTTAGAAAAAATATGCTATTATTTCCAGTAAATTAAGTAAAGTGCACAAAAAATGAAAAAAATTAAGTAATAAAAAATTTACATTTAAACAAATTGTTGACAAATCGGTTTCAAATAGAATCTTGAAAAGCTGTTAAAAGTTGAAGCAAAGTTTAATTATCTACAAATACTTAAATATGTTAAATTTTTCTTTTTCTTTCTTGAAGAGCAGCATGAAGAAGTCAGCCATTGCGAGAACCTCGTGCAGTATGCAGCAAATATTTGGTGACTGTGCGACCGAAGGTCTATCGCAATAAAAAAAAAAACTGAAAGAATGTTATATGATCTAGAAACTAAAAAATACACGGGAAAATATGAGTTTAGATTTAGAGTGATTGTCCTCTATAAAACTAAAAAGGTGGCAGGAAACAACCAATTGTGGTCAGGCTCGAATGTTACTCATATATGTATCTTCTCAGCCAGACATCAGAAAAAGTACTATCGTAGTATAATCGTAGTACTTTAAGATAAACAGCTGCGATAAAAATCAGCTAAGGACCCCAACCAGTCACATTTCAAATGTGAATTCCATGAGGTCTCGCGCACCCCCAGTCAAAATCAAATTCTTTTTTCAATAATAGTTTTTTTTTTGTATCTCAATAAAGAATACTACTTCCCTACTTCAAAAACTAGGCAACAATTTTCTGGTAGAAAAACTTCAACTCTTTAGTTAGATAAATTAATATCGATATGATTTACTTTGTGGATTGTTTATATGTATAAAGGGATCTCTATTATCTCTTTTAATTGGCCACAAACTTTAGGAAATTAAAACTTTTTGTCGGTTTGGCAAAGTAATTTTTGAAAAAGTTCACACATATTTGAACATGTAAGAGCCGTCACTTCGCAACGCTGTATTACAATTGTATTCGCTCTGGCCACAAGTACTTAGGAATTCATACAATTTGTAATAACTTGCACAGTAGTCTCTTTAGTGTCATGTATCATGTAGATGTTTGTTCAACTAGTTTTTATTTTGTTTTGTTTTTCGTTTAATCTAATCTCCCCGCCCCCAATTACCCCAGCGAACTAGTAGTCACTAGACAGGCTCAAAAACAATATTATTTTTATTATTGTATTGTTTGTTTGTGTCGCAATTATACACATGTTATTTTATTGTTTTAGCTATTCATGGAATTTTTATCCTTTGATAGAAAAAAAGAAACATTTATATCCTGTTTCAGTGTGTAAATATTTCCATTATCAAAGTTTGCTCATTGCTTGATTCCGTTGTTGTTGTTGTTGTTGTTAATGTTGTTGGTGAAACAGACTAACAAGCAGCTGAATTGTTGTAGGATGAACATGATAATGAATCCGTTTGGCAAATAAAACTCGGAAACACAAACGCAAAGTATTGAATAAAAGAAAAACTCATAAAGGCTTTAAGTCGTTAGTTTTGCAGTTTTCTCTCTTGTTATTTTTGTAATTGACAGTTGAATTGAAACTGAAAGAGCTATTAATTATAAATAAATAATACATACATAAATTTAAGAGTCATTCTTATGGTACTGTAATTTCCAAGGCGTACGTGATCTACATTTGAAAGTGAGGCGAATGTAAAAGTTTTATTTTGCAGCCCCATTGAGCGAAATGGCAATTCATTGCAAAGACATATACACAAGCGTGGCGTAGAAAATTTGTTCGCATTTCACTTTGAAAAAGTTTCGCAAGTTATTGAGCTTTAAACAATTTGTTGTTGAACACAAATATTTTACTTCCAAATTAAATAACAACACCGAAGTTTTCGGTGTAAAATATGTTTTAACTTTTATCGCTGCTCTCTGCAATATTTTGTATGGATTCTTCTTGTGCGCCCTGAACGAAATTATTACCCGTAATACTAAAAAAAGCTTTTTGAATTCAACAGAAATACAGCGTTTCACTAATGCAATCAGAAGCTCGCGAAAATTCGAGGTTACTCCGAAAATCTAAATATAAAAATTCGAAATTTAAATGATCTTTTTTGATCCTGCAGAAAACCACAATTTTACTAAAGAAATCGAAGATTAACAACAACAAAAATAGAGGTTACTCCGAAAAATCTAAATCTAAAAAATCTAAATTGAAATTATCTTCGAAAATCCACTAAAAATGCTTTTGATCCTGAAGAAAACCATAATTTTACTAAAGAAATCGAAAATTGGGTATAAACCGAAATTACTGCGAAAAAATCCTAAATTTTCCGAAAATTTAAAATTTTACATTTTATGTATGTATATTGAAACGAATAGTTTGGCTCAAGTTCAAATCCAAGTTTACCATTTTTATTTTTCAATTTTTTTTTTACATTTTTTATTAGAAAATTTTTTGTATAAATTCATTATTTTTTTTATTAAGATAGTACTATATATGGAGCAATTTATTATTCATTTTACTAACCGAAATTGATTTAACGTGTCAAAATGAATAAGTTTGCACTTTTCGTATTCTAATTCCTTTAATTATACCGTCAAAAGTGGTAAAATCGAACAAAGAACGCTGATGAGATGGTGTAGCGACCTCGAAATCAGTACTGATCCGTTCTGCTACTCTGATGAATAATAAAATTGTTCCATATATAAAATTATTCCTAATAAAAAAATAATGAATTTATCCAAAAAAATGTCTAATAAAAAATAAAAAAAATTGAAAAAATTATAAACTCGGTTTTGAACTTGAGCCAAACTATTCGTTTAAATATACAAATATACAATATACAACTTCAACTAATTACTTACAAACATTAATTAATTTTACATTTATTTAAAAAATGCTGCAAAAGTTTTTCAATCCACTAGAAATCGACATTGCCGTAAAGATATCGAAAACTCACGAAAATGACAATTGTTCCGAAAATATCGAAAAGTCCTTAAAAAATTCCAAATAGAAAATACGTGCACCAAAAGTCTCCCTTAAACCCACCAACAACCCTTACTTATAAGAAAATAAGAAAAAAATAATAAAACAATTTAAGATACTTAAAACAATTGAAAACTTTAACTGAAAGTTACGACCTATATGTGTACCAAGCTACAATCATAATATTGTTGCTTCAACCAAGCTTAACCGTGGAGCTACTCTCTGCTGAGATGCGAAAGAAAAATGGCACGGAATCGAACTATCAATACACTGAATCTGACAGTAACCACCCGTATCTTTCCTCTGCGTGTATGCACAAATGTGCGTCCTTGAATTTTTTTACTATTTTAGATTTTCTGTTAAATTTTCATTATTATTATTTCTTATATTATTATTATTATTATTATTATAATTATTATTATTTATTATAATAATTCAAAACTTTTGTTCAAAAAACGGCTCTACGATAGAACGAAATAAGATATTTCAATATGAAATAAATAACTCCCAAATTTCCAGGAGGGTTTTTTTAAAGAGTAATTTAATTCATTTTTTGGAATTATTTCATTTTGTTGAAACAATTTAAACGAAATAAGTCCAGAAAAATAATTTATTTTGGTGTTATTTCGTAAAAAAAGAATTTCGAAGCATATTTCACTTTTTTTTGGGACTTATAATATTTTCTTTAATTTACTTTAATAAATCTTAAATAACTTACTGACTGAAACGTTTCTGCATTGCCGGCATTCAGCCGGACTTCGCTTATTGAAGCATTTTGTTTTGCCGGCCTTTGGTCGACTGAAAGGATTTGCTCCTCTTAAATGAGCGCGAAACCGGCATCGCTCACTAAATTATTCTCTGATTTTTTGTATAATTTTTTTCTCATGTCAAAAATCTGTTACTAATTTCCCTTTAAGTTTTGGAAGTAATTAAATTTTTTTGCCTCCCATTTAATGGTGAGTTATTTAGTTCAACGTTATTTCATCTCGCTTTAAAAAAAACAAGTGGTATTGGCGCTGAATGTCATTCAATACAACATTCATCAAAACATAATGATTTTTCGCATAAAAACATGCCAGCAAATAACATTTGACAATTTTCAATAAGTTTTATAAAAAGAAAATGTTAATATTTAACAAAAACTACAGACGTAAAGTGGGGGGAAGTAGTAAATCAGAAATAGCCAAAGGATATCTGTACTTCCAAGAATCGCAGAGAAAATACAATATCAAAGCAAATAGAATGGCAAAACATTTTGATATTTACTCGCATTATTGATTTCATTGTGTCAACAATAACACATGATTAAACAAGATGGCAGACAGCGAGCTGGGTGGTCGGGCAGAAGGAGACAAATAGAGCATCAAATTGTAAATCGAAATTGTAATAAGGATACTTTTGTCACAACCAACTTCAACTTTAACCTCTTTTTAAAAGATATCTGTGACATGACATGTTCCAACAAACAAACAAACGCAAAAGTATTTAATGGTCATATTGATGGTCATATTGTGTTAAACGATTTTAATGATTCTCGTTCTTGCAAGTTTATCATTATTTGTAGCAGAAACATCAACGTTAAATGACGCGTCATGATGTCGACAAGTTTAATTTTATATTGGCGGGCATTTAATTTAATAACTGTCGTGAAAATGAACATGTGTTTGGCATGACAGCTACAAGCAGACAAACGACCTGTCTGTTGTATTGTTATGACATTTTTATTATGTTATGTGTAGCCTAAGTATGGTTGCGGCAAACATATTATAATTATTATTAAACATTTTAGACACGATAAACAAATTTTTATTTTTATTAGACCCTTAAATTAATACCATCTAAATATGTTCTATAATTTTAAATGGTATTAAGCAAAACTGAATGTTTATTATCATTATTTATTATTATTTCATTAAGTTTTCTACTATATAAAGTATTTTCTAATTTTTCTTTAAGGCGAAATATTTAATACGTCTTTTTTTTGTTATTGTTGTCTATTCCATTTTAATCTACTTTAATATTTCAATTACAAAAAGAACGCGATGCGGAACACCTTAAATAAGCGCTTAAACTACAAAGGAGCATAAACATAGACAATTTTCTTAGCATAAAAGACGAAATGATGAACGAGGAAACGAGTGATAAAAACCAATTGCAACGACGAATGTGAGATTTATTACAGTTTTATTAAATTTCTTTCTTTAAGCAGCGACCATGACAAAATTTCTATTGCAAAACAAAGAAAATAATTCTCTTTTAGCAAAAAATCATAAAAACTCAATAAAAATAGTGAAATAAAGACAGAGATTTTAATGCACTTAAATTTTTTTTGTTCCTTTTAAAAATGTTTATAAAAAAATAAGTGAAGGATAACTGATACATTTTTGTTGTAGAATTTATGTACGTCGGCTTTAAAAGGTACGGTCAGACCGGGCAAATAATTAAAACCAAACTGTCATACCAGACATGATATGTTTAGAGGAATAGTTAAAACTTACCTTAGAAATGTTTATTTATGTGTCCTTGAAGGACGAGAAACAAACCTAAGGATCGCCAAATAAACACAAAGAAAGAGCATGACTGCGATGAACGAAATATTAGAGAAACATACTCGTATACGGTTGTATTCAAATCATATTATTATATTATTATTCTTATTATTATTTAGGAAATGGCTTTATTGCAGTACGCCGACGGAAATCGCTATATTGCTTCGATATTGAGATCTTATCATGTCACACAGTATTCTAGTCTGAACGTACTTTTCACACATTCATTTAATTTTCTATTTATTTCCAAGAGTATTCATTCTTTGATTCAATCATACAATATGAACAAATATGAAATCATGCTGTAGCAGTTATTGCAATATTTTGTTGTCAACAAAATCTAAGAAATTGTTGCATGCTTTCGCCCTGCCATGCCACGTAGTAGAAGACATTCCGTGCTCTAGACAGTTACTCAGACAGTTGGATAAATAGATGAAGATACATTTATTTTCTTGATTTAGTTGCTGTCGGTGTAGAAACAAATATTGAGTGTATGTTTTTGTGTTGTTAAAAGCTTATCAATGCCACAAATTGTTAGTAACAGTTGTATGTTGCAAGTAGCTGTGTATGTACTAGAGATATGTGCCGCTTACATGATTGGCGTGAATTTAAAGTGATAGTGAAGAATTTTTCTTTCAATCAGTGGCACATGAACTAAAAAAACTCAGGTATACATTTTCATGTGCAACAATATTTTGCTCAAGGGCGTGTATGCTTGTGTACGAAAAGTTACTCACGATCTCATCTCTAGTTGAATTGTTATCATTATTGTTATAGATAGATTTTGCTATCATCATTACTTATATATTTTACAACAATCATTTCGAGTAATAGATGAAAAGTTAACAAAAGGTATAAAGAAAGTATTATATATTTTTTGTGGTTTTTCCAATATATTCTTGAGCGCAGCATCCTTGAGATACTTTAAGATTTTATTGGCAGCAGATAGGATGTTTTCTTCCAAAATAATGCGCTTGAAATACTTTGTTCAAAACGTAAGCTTCTAATGGGAATGCATTCCACTTAACATCAGGCATGCAGTCATTTATTTGAGACGACTTTCTGGTTGAAAATTGTATGTTACTTTCAAAAATGCTAATTTTTTGATAAACTTTGAGATTACAAGAGAACTTTTACATCGCTGTGAAATAGTTTCACATTAAATCCCACAAGCATATCGCCCAAAATAAATGTTGATTTAAAAATAAATCCTCGACAGTCAATTTAGAAGCAAATTGTGCAATTCGTCAAATAAAGGAAATCACAAAAACGGAAAGAACAAAAAATAAAAACTCATGATAACAAATACAAAAAAGAACAACCGGAAAATTGTAGCATGCCACTTAGGCTTTATTTGAACTTTACAGACAATTCAGTTCGTCAGTTTGCTTTATGTTTCAATCTCAATGAGCAGACAGTTATTGAAACTTTCTTTTTTTTGTTAATGAAAATGCTGCCCACCGCATGTATCAGTTGCCATAATTTAAAAACTTTATGCAATAAACTTTGTATTTATTTAAGTTTTTAACAAGCAGAGCCTTCAAGGAGTCTAAAGTTGAAAACCAAAGAGTGGAATTATCGATTGAGGTGGATTGTCTGGAAAAGCGACCACTGGTATCGACCACTAACGACGTCAGAATTAATAAGCATACGGGTCCGATTTATGACATTTCCCATCACTCTCAGACAGAACTACCAGCAACTTGAACTTCTTGACGACTATTCTCTCGAAGGGCTTCAAGAATCTGAGACTTGTGACTTCAAAAAAACTTGCGAAAATAAGTCTGGAATGGTTAAATCGAGCGATCTTGCCGACCAGGGGGCAAATTCCGGCATTCGATGTCGAACGAACTATCATACAAAGTTTTTTGAGTTTGTATGGAAATTTCGTTCGATGTCGTATGCCGTAATTTGCCAAAACGGAAAATAAGGCGAACTGAATATGCAACCTTTATAATCTCTGTTGTGGCTGCAAGTCGCTGGCCGTAGTAGTCGCTTTTGACACACATGGTTAAAAAAAATAACCTTAGATATTGTTTCCAGCGCAAACAGCAAAACATTCATTAACTTTGAGCGGGTGTAATGGCTCTTCGTAGCTTTTTCCATAATTTTGCTTATTCGCTGAGATGGAATTGGTCTTCGTCATTCATGATGATTTTCGCCAACATCACCGATGAGTTAATACGTCAAAAATCTACACAATTATCCTGCATTCTTGAAGACGCTTATTTTGTATTTACAAAGTAAATTTTACTTACATCACAAAGGTCAAAGCAGAACTGACATGTGCCACCATCTGCAAAAAATTATAGCATCTCTCGATGGGATGGATGATGATGATGATGAATAAAATTCTGAGAATTATTTTCTTGAAACATAAAAAAGAATATTTTTTTAGTGTTCTCTGGTGTCGTCAAAAAATACAAATGCAAAACAAATTGTTCAGCTTTATATAAATTTGGGGGTGCTGTTGGTTAAAGTAGTTGGCGCGTTGACTACAAAGCCAATGATGACTGAGCTCGTGGGTTTGAGGCCAGTTTCAGGCAACTAATAATATCCAGCTTTTTTCAAATGTGCATTAGTTTGCCATTGTATTTGTTGTTGTTGTACTGTTTCAGTGATAAAGGCATAGCACTGGTCACTGAACAGTACTGGCAGCAATCTATACTATTAATAGGCAAACACGTTTTTTTTATATGTCTATTACGGCCGTAATACTGAACCGATTTCGGAAAGATGTATATGTTTTTGAACGGACTTTTACATAGAAGTGCACAATTTTAATTTGATTTAAATCGGTTCGATATTAAGGGATCTTTAAGCGTTTAAAGTTGCTACTAACACAAGCACGTTTATTACACATGCATGAATCAGCTTCAACTTGAAAAATAAATAACGTGTGAATGTGTGTTTGTTTAATTTGCTTTTGCATAGAAATAACACAGAGTTTTAAGTTGTTTCTTCACAATGTTTTTTGCTTTTGTATTTTTATCGTTTGTATTTATATAAATGTTTAATATTAATTTCTAGAATGCGATCGATTGAGTACACTGCTAAATACACTAGTATTAAATTAATGCTATAAAAAATTAATTAAACGCGCAGTAGAAGAGTTGCAAAAGAATTTATTAAGTTTTCTTTCTTTTACCATCTGCCCTTTCTACACTATTTCTTTCCCAAAGAAGATAACACATCAAAATGGCTGATAGACATTAAGTGTCTGAGTTGTTACTTCTTTTTATAAAAAAATATACATATCGCTCTTTTATTGCAACGTAGTCATATCTCAAAAAACGAGATTTGTGTTAAAAATTCATATAATTATCTTGTTTACTTACTCACCTCTTGAAGAGAGAATATTTTCATTGAAGTGCGTGTAATTTGAAAACTTTAGACTCGTTTTCTCAAGAATGAGTTCAATAAAGCAGCGATATAATTAATCAAAATTAGTCAAGAGTTTTATATTTGTAAATATGTCTGTGTGTAAAATTATGAATGAAAAACCTCTCGCCGAAATGGGTTAACTTGAGAATTTCAAAATTGCGGCAAGCATCTTAACTGCCTGTTTTTATAAAATAAAAACATAATTGTGAGTGTGAATTAATATTGAAAACAACAACGAAATACGAAAAATTGTTTTTGTTTTCAATATAAATTCTTACTCACAATTTTGTTTTCATTTTATAAAAACAGGCAGTAAATCTATTTAAAAAATTTCACACTTTGCCTTCACTGTCCCAGTCACATGCCGCACGCGACTATTTTAATATAATTTTTATTATTCAGTTAAGAACTTTTTACATAAAATTTTGATGGAGTAGTAAAATAATATTATGAAAAATTAAAATAGTTCTTTAACAGATAAAGCTAAAAAAAATATGTTTGAAATTATACAACTTTCAAATATGTAGTTATTAAATAAAAAGCTAAAAAATATATAATAGTTAATTTAAATTCCAAAAAATAAATAAATTCAAAATGAAACCATTTAGATTATTTAAATAATCACCTGCAGCAATGAATTGTTTGAATAAATTTTAAATTTTGTAAACCTTTTAAATTTTCTTTTACTTTAATCCTCTCAACTGCTGACAAAAAAGCCTCCTACAATTTACATAAACTTTATATAAACGTAAAACAAACACAAAAACATACAATAAAAATGCTAAAGCTTATTTAAATTCTTTTCACAACAGAAAAAAAGACAACATTAAATTTTAAATCCTTTTTACTGCCATCAGTTTCACCCCTTCCATCGTCATCCCACGCAAACACATATGATCCCTACAAACTTCAGACAAAATGTTCATTTGAGACAATAAAAAATAGAAAAACCTTTTTTTCTATTTTGTTACCGCATAAAGAATTTAATTTGACTCCACAAAAAGCAACCTCATGTTGGGTTTTTATTAGATATTTTTATTTGTTTGTATGTTAAGCATTTGCCTGAACAAACAAACTTTAAAGAAGTTTAGGTTTTACAAGCCTTTTTAAACAGGATTTAAGAAAGTTGACAAAAATATTTAAATTCTAGAAAAAACTTTTATAGCATTCTTGAAGACAATGAAGCATCAACAAAAAGACGAGTTTAAATTTTCAATTTGCCTTGAGAATTAGTGTTTTTCTTAAAAAAAAATACTTGAACAATATTTGAAAATAAAGAAAATTGCCAAATTTCTATTCAAAAACACTTTTCTTAAAAGCAACTTTTCTAAAAGTAAACTTTTTAAAATATATAATTTTTGAAAAGGTACTTTCTTCAAATTCTATTCAGCAAAGCTATTTTTAAGGTTAAATTTCCTATAATATATTTAACTTATCACAAACAAACTGTCAATTCAATTGATTATTTTCGTTGAACCCCTCCATGCAAAAGTTTTTCAACTTCCATAAAAATAATTAAAATGTCTCAACTTATTTATGTAGCTGGCAGTCTCGTGATTTCGATGCTTTGAAACACACATAAAACTACTGCCAAAAAATTAAAACTTATTTAGCAAAAAAGAAAAGATAAAAAGTGCACATTTAACATGCAGGAAGAAGCAACAACATGAGAGCAGAAGAAAGAAATATATATAAAAAATAAAAAAAAAAACAAAAATATAATTAATGACCCATAAAAACTTAAAAGCTGTGATAAATTACTGCTGAAGACTCCCGCGCATTGCTGCGAATATTAAGGAAGTATTCAAGTTTTCATAATTGATTTATGTTAGAAAAAAAAACTGTATGAAGATATTGCTTTCAATAATTACAGACATATTGTGGCTCTGCATTGACATTTCCAGCATATATAGTACTTCAGATGTGCATAACAGAAACAAATGTGTAATTTGTTTTGAGTACAGAATTATATCGTACACGAAACCACAGCTATTTAATAAATTTAACGTTTCCATGTGTATGTATGTGATACAAGGATTAAACAATATTTCATTTCCCAAGGGTGTCAAATATTCTCTTAACAAAACCGACTCTAACCAGCTCCCACTGCTACGCATTCACAAGACGTTAAAATATAAGCACATAAGTGCAAACATTTTATGTTCGCTACTCTAGTAGAGAATTATGAACAAGTGTGTGTTTAAAATACACAGTAAGAAATATATAGTTGAAAGTTTACCAAAATAATTCTAGCAAAAAAAGTTTCCAAAATTGAAAAAAATCCAAACCAGCTAATAAATGTTCCAAAGGAACAAACACAAGAATATACAGGATGACCTTATAACTTTTTCACATAAAATAAAGAAGGATATGAGGATTATTCTACATCATTGATTCATATTTTGTTGCGTTATTACTTTCTTGCTGAAAATAATTGACAATTACAAAATTTGTGGAAGTACATTAAACGTATGTTGAATAGTGTCCTTTTGGAATTACTCTAGTAAACAAGTACTTTTTTAATACCCTGAATAAAAAGCACCTTTTAAAAAGAGATTATAAAAAGTACCTTTCATTAAATATACTATTTATAAAAATTAACTTTTTAAAGTGGTAAATTTTTTAAGACCCCTTCTATAAAAAGTTCCTGTATTAAAAAGTACCTTTCATAAAAAGCACCTTTTATAAAAACCACTTTTAGTAAAAAATTTCGTGTATAAATATTATCGTTAATACAGACTACCTTTAGAAAAAAGTACCGCTTATAAGAAGTAGATTTTAGAAAAATTAAATTTTTAAAGTGTCTTTTATAAAATGTTCAGTTAGTAAAAAGTTCCTTTTGCAAAAAGTACCTTTTATATATAGCAACTTTCAAAAGAAGTGCCTTTTATAAAAATGATCTTTCATAAAAAACACCTTTTACAAAAAGTAATGATTATAAATAGTACCTTTTCTAAGAAGTACCTTCAATAAAAGCACAAGTTCATTTTATAAAAAGTACGAGCACTATTAATAACAAGTTCATTTTACGAAAACTACATTTTATAAAAATTACTTTTAATAAAGAGTACCTCTTTTAAAAAGTATCTTTCATAAAAGGTATCATTTATAAAAAGTATCTTTCAAGAGTACTTTTTTCATAAAATCTTTTTATAAAAATTTCTTTTCATAAAGTCCTTTTATAAAAAGTTATTGTCATAAAAATTACCTTTTATAAAAAGTACAATTCAGCAAATGTAACTTTTATATAAAGTACCATTTGTAAAAACTACTTTTTCTGATATCTACCTTTTCCAAGAATACCTTTTTAAAAAGCGCCTGTTTTAAAAAGTACCTTCTTTAAAAAGTACCTGTTATAAAAAGTACCTTTTTTAAAAATTCCTTTTGTAAGAAATACATTTTGCAAAAACTACATTTTGTAAAAACTACTTCTTTTAAAGAGTATCATTTTAAAATAGTACCTTTTGCAAGAAATACTTTTTGTTAAAATTTTTTTTTGTAAAAAGCGCCTTTTGTAAAAGTACATTTTGTAAAAAGTACCTTTTATAAAAAGTATATTTTGTAAAAAGTACCTTTTGTAAAAAATACATTTTGTAAAAAATTCCTTTTGTAAAAAAGTATCTTTCGTAAAGAGCACCTTTTGTAAAAGTACCTTTGGTGGAAACTACCTTTTGTAAAAACTTCCTTTTTTTAATGCTTTCGTTAAAATTAACTTATGCAAAAAGTACTTTTAGTTAAATCTTTATTTTCTAAAAGTACTTTTTACCTAAAGTTCACCTTATAAAAAATATTTGTTAAAAATTTATTTTCATAAAAAGTATATTTTATCAAAAATTTTCATTTAGTAAGAGGACCGTTTAATAGAGAGTACTTTTTATAAAAATTGTTCATGTTCATAAAAATTAAAATTTCTAAAAATTCACATTTTTTAAAAAGCACAATGTTATTCTGATAATTTTCACCGTTAATTTTTTTTAGCACTCAGTTTATATTTTTCTGCAAGTGCACAAACCATATATAAAATATATAATTATAAGTAACAAAGAACACAATCTGTTCTCAATATTTTATAAAATATAAACAATATTGTTTGTTTAAATACGAATTTATGATTGTCGAAATTTCTATGAATAAACTTTAGCAAGTCGCTTTGTATGAAAAAGTATTCACTTCCTTTAAACGCGATTGCATGGAATACAAAAAAAAAACTTTTCATTCTAGTGGCTGCTTAAAAAGGGCGGAAATTCAAATTCGTTTGTGTTTGTACATAAACCAATGACAATTAATTTAATGTGTAGAGAAATCACACAAGACATGCGATATAGAAAGCAATTACGCAAAAGTCCTTTAATATACAAATGAATTATAGCAGCTACTTTCGCACAAAAAAGATGTATTTTAAATCTTTTTAATTTGAGTAGTAAGAATTCTTATTAGGCTCAATCATAAATAAAAACAGTTTTAGGCTTTTTAAATAATAAGATTACTCGTTTCAATAATATTTTATGCCCGTTGCAAATAAATATCTTACAGTCTTCTTCTATTTGTCATACTAATTACTCATTTCATTTTCATTTTTGCCACAAGTACATGAGAGCAAATTATTCAAGCTTTACAACAGGGATTAATGTTGATTATAATTAATTGTTAATTATGTTCATAGTTTTCATTACAAATTAGATGGCGGATGATAATAAAAGTTAATATTTGATTGCAGAAAACACATAATAAATTAATCGATAATAAAACAAGTCTTTTTTTTTTGTAAAGACTCACCTCCATATCTGCAATTGGTTTTATCTGTTGGTATATTACCATTGGGTTCCAGTCTATCCAAATACTCCTCGGAATTGTAACCATTGTAGGGAACTTTGTTACCGTGATTGTGACTATGACCACCTCGATGATGGTGATGATGATGATGGTGGTGATGTGTGTCATCATTATCTTCTCGGGAGATTGCTAAAATGAAAGAGATTACAAATTAAAATTATGTAAAATTTTAAATAGCTTTTTATTATAAATAAAATTTGTTTTTAAACTTTGTAACAATTTGCATTTGCAATTTATAATAGAATGCTTAAAACATGGAACTTGTGGTTTAATTCTCCTTACACACACACGCAACACAAACATATACATAATCCGTTGACATTTGTGACATCAAACCACAGAATTCCATTTTATATCCCTTCATTGTGATCCCAAATAAAAACCTACTTTTTGATATCCTTTATATTTGACACATGTTGCCAGTATTCAAATGACTTGGATCCCTCAAAAGGAGATTTACAAATTTATATCCATAATACTGGTAGTACGCTTACAAATAAATTCCTGTCAAGTTTCTCATGTGTAAGAACCAGAACCAGAAAAGGGTTACTAAGAATAAATCATGTTCATTTGGTTGTTGCTGCCATAAAATTTTAAATTGAGTGACAACCACTTATCGAGTGAAATTAAATTTAGAGCAAAATTTTTGAATTTGTTTGTAATCAAGCGAATGATTTAAATTTGAAAGGGTTATTTCGATTTTCTTTACAAATTTTATGAGTTCAATAAATAAAGCAACTGATACAATCTATTATAACCCGGTGTAAGCATGTGTTTGCTTGGGTTTTATAGAATTTTGTTGTTTCTATTTCATAAAAGCGATAATTTTGTTTTGCAAAAGGTTGGAGATTTTCGCAAGACACTAAGCGTATTAAGATTGAATTTAAAAGAAATTTTAGTAAAACTATTCGCTCATGTAAGTGGTTTTTTATAGAAAAAAAAAGGCTTTAAAAGATCTATGCAGTGCATTGACCGAAATTTCCTTCGCAAGCAAATACTTCCAATTCGTTTTAAATTTACTAAACCTGTGAAAAGTATTTATTTGAAAAAGTACGTTTTAAAAACTTTGTGAAAAAGATATTTTTTTGAATAATTTTTTTTAAATATGTAGATATATATTTTTAAAATTTGGGTTTATTTTAATGAAATTTTATAAAAGTAAAACCTTTCAATAGCTCATACGTTGGTGAATTTCCTTTACTTCTAGAAATTAGTTCTCTCATATTCCTTTTTAAATACTTTATTTCAATGTTATTACATGTTCGAAGTACATCAGCTATTATTAACATAAGTTCTTTCTTTGGAGTCTGCAGTGGTTCATACAAAATAAGTGGTTTAAATGTTACACAAGAGAAGAAAGAAAAAAAATCAAACAACGAAAGAGAACTGTAAAACAGTCAAAATTATTACAATGTCAAAGGGAAAAATAATATAGCACACACACATACACGCAAACACGCACATTTGTTTTCACAAAATGAGAAACTCATATATTGTCCTTTGTTGATAAACCTAAAAGTATGCAATAGAATTGTTGTTGCAACTAAATAGCGAAAAAGCCATGCCCGCCACTTGTATGAAAAATGTAAATTTTGCATTTTTTAAGGAGAAGGAGTTGTCCGCCTTCCTCTAACATAAACATCGGCTGTAAAGTTAACAAAGCTAAAGTTTCTTTTTTATCCCTGTCGTCATCCCTTTGATGCTCAAGAACAGTTTTTGTCCAACAGTTCGTTCGCCTGCCATCAGTTGATAAATTGGGATTTGCAAACTCAAAAGGGAGTAAATAACCAGTTAAATTTACAAACAGAATGACTGCAGAGAAC
Organism: Gymnocheta viridis; assembly: GCA_956483585.1. NCBI lineage: Eukaryota > Metazoa > Arthropoda > Insecta > Diptera > Tachinidae > Gymnocheta > Gymnocheta viridis. The sequence goes on from OY101442.1 coordinate 113,092,657, forward strand.
TTCAAATAAAAATCGACGGTAAACACGCAAATCATAAAAATATACAAAATAATCGTTAGCGAAGTACTTGTGTTTTTTTGCGATTTCATTTTTTGCCACATGAATATTTTACAAATTTCTAACAACATAAAATATGTTTTTTAGAACGAACAACTCGAGCATAAATCCCTGTTAAGTAAGTGCCGAATGAACTGATACTAAATATTATTTAGCTAGTAATGTTTGTGTTAATGGTATTTTAAGGCATAACAACGCTAAAACCATATACATACATAAATATACAGGTAGATCTCGCTTAACATGTGTTTCCTTGAACACGACCTTATAAAACGGTTCATATATTTTATAACACGTTCTTGGTTAACAGGGGAAAAACACGGTTTTTACACTTGTTCAACTCACAAGCTCGCATTAACGTTGTATGTGTTGTGTAATCATCTAATTATACAGTATTGTATTTTTGTTGTTGGTAATTTTCATACAAAAGTGTGTTATAATTATACGTTTGAATTTAATATGTTTTATAAATGGTTGTTGTATTGAGGCCAGGTGTAGAAAAATTCTATTTGGTAGATTAATTTTTAAAAATCTTTTAAATATGTGATAAGTAAACCCAGAAAATACATTCTTTTTAATGATAAATATAAACTTGATTCAATTCAATTTGATTTGCAAACCATTTTAATCAAAATTGTTTGTCGCGAAAAAGTTACTAAATATTTCGCGTAAAATTAGAATTCCCATATTTTGTTTAATTTCATGGTATCAACGGAATTGAGTGTCGACTATTGTGGAAGAAGAAGATTTTAATGAAAACAAAATTTAAGAAGAAGTATATTGGTGACATAAGGCATTAATTAATTAATTAATTATTTTTTTTCAGTTTCACTTTTCAAGTTTTTATATTTAATAAAAAGAAATTTGTTGTTCGACATAAATTATTTACTCACAATGAATTGACTACATTGAATTGACATTTAAAATACGAAAAAATGACGATACAAACAAATTTGTCTGTTCACCAGCCATACGACTTAGCTTGTGAATTGAACAGCTATTTTTATAAAAAGTTGTTTAATCCTGTGTGTACTTTTTCAAACTTTTAAAAGAGAGCTTGAAAACTGTATTTTACCATAGAAAGAATTTTACACAAATCTTTCGAATGACCAAACAAAAGTAGCACATTTTTTTTAAAGAAAAATAAAAGAAAAAAAAAAATAACAATATGTAGTGATGAAGAATAAATTTTATGATGAAAAATTTTTTATGGTTTTATGTATGTCGTATGTAAAATCGAATAAAATATGAAATTGTTTATTTTTTTAAAATCGTGGAACGTAACCCTTCTTTTTTTACACTGGTTTCTTGTATCCCTTAGCAGGGAATAACCGCGGAACGCTACCACCGTATTAAACGAGGTTTACCTGTATACAAAAACTGCATTGTCAAAGTCGACTACATCACGACCTCGAGGAAACAGTTAATCATGGTTTGAGCATCCTTTTTGGTTCAAGTCAACAAATTTTTGATTATGAAAAACCTTTGACTAGAAAAGTGAGCAGAACTTTGTTCATACTAAATAAATATTCACCCTTATTCTAGTTGGCGACATCGAGGTCACGTTAACACAATACCAAAATATTGAAGCTTGTCTACGCGCTCTCGAAAACAATTTTGTGCTACTGGCAGCCTATTTCTGTTCTCTAAGGTGCAGAAAATAACATGAGCCTGTCAATAGTAGTCAATTGTTTTCTAAAACGGCCCCAAATTTTGGGAATTGAGTTGACGTGACGTCGCCAACTGGAATAAGAGTGATTATTTTTCAACTACTTCGACTCAAGCAATTATTATGAAACTTTGCGAAACACATTTGCTCAATCCACAACCTGCTGTGTGAGTTGTATGTTGTATAAATGTTGAGGGAAATTAAAAAAAAAACATTTTTCTAAGTCTGCGTTTAGACGCGTCACGTCTTATTGACATTATTCTTACTCTTTATTCTTTGAACTTTCATTGTTGTTCACACAAGTCATGTCATGTTGACGACATTTACTTGCAAATACCTGCAGGCTTAAAATTGCGAATGAGAATACAAAACGTAATGTCAGCAGTACACGCATCTGAGTACTTGTTTCTTTTCCCCTCGTCTCTCTCGCCTATAAAGTAGCAATCATGTCAATAAGTCATGAAGTGTGTAAACGCAGACTAAGCAAATGTTTGTTTAGAAATTTCCAAGAACATGTATACAACACACAACTCAATTTGGTTGTGAATTGGACAATAGGGTTGGTTAGGTAGATTCCATTGGCAGCCGTAATCAAGCACATCTCACGAGGATCCAGTAATTAGGTACCGTTGTGTTAACATGTTACACCGACTTCTAAGTGTTCAATGTTATCTGGCTGCTGCTATTCTCACTAAGCCACCTGGTTGATTCAATAAAGGAGTGGATCCTGTTTAAATCAATATCAGAGTGAGAAGTTTTGTTCCCAAGGGTTTTTTGACCAAACAGCTCAAGTCTTAGATCTCCGAATGCCGGACAATGACAAAGAAGATGTTCCGTTGACATTACAATTTAAGGATTATGAAAGTGGCACGTACTTTGTGGTGTGTTACGCCGTCTTGTGGAAACCACAGCTGCTTGATATTAAAATCGTCCACAAAGTGGATGGACACAGCTGCAATGCCGAATGAATTCATTTGGGTCTTCCTCGATACTACGCACTACAGCTGCAACACCATCTTCCGTAAGCACTGCACGACGTGTCTGAGGATTCTTGTGTATCTCCTGAGTAAAAATGGTGCGAAAACGATACATGGTGGCTCGATTTATATTTTCTGATGAAAGATTATTTTGGCCGCAAAATGAACGAAAAGTGGAATTGGTTTCTCGAACTGAACCGAACTCGAACTGAATGTTGTTCGTAGAACAAAATTCGCAGGCGTTGTTCAGTTGTCAGTCTATTCATGACGAAATGGCAAACCAGACTAAATTCAAAACAAGTAACAGCTATCAAAATGGCTTAAAGTTCTATACCGCAAAGAAAAAAACAAGTTATCTTATATGAACTAAAGACTAGAAGGATGCAATTTTATTTGTATGTCCCCCAATATTCAACTCTTGAGAATATATTTTTAAAAAATTGCTAATGATGATTGCAAAGGATATTGATGGAGGATTCTCGTCTTAATTTTTAACTTAGAGAGATTGGAAGCGATTCAATAAAATAGGCCAACTGTCCTTTTTCATATGTCATAAATATTGAATAATGGGGACAGAAAATAGTATTTAAAATATTTTTTATTTTTTATTTAAAATCACTAAAAGCAGCTTTAAATTTAATTGATTAGTCGTTTAAACGTCTATTGCTTTTTTCGGCATTATTTGTTTCTAAATGATCTCCTATGATGTCTCAAACAGATTTTGTGATAGAAAATTGGTACATTGTATCCTTGCGTCCTTGTTCTATTCAAAATAACTTGGTGTAGGGCATCATATTCAAAATAAATATTATTTTACACGGACTTTTTTCGTTCACGTTTAAAAAAAAAACTATACAAGGAAATAAATTTGCAAATGCAAATCTGCAAAATCCAACTTCATGGAAATCAACTCCATCCAGTGTTTAACATTTTTATTATTTTTTTTACTATTTTTGTTTCTTCATTTGCAATTTGTGCTCGTAACATTTTCCACGATGTTGAGTAACAATTTTTATTTAGTTTCTTTTGTAATTGTTATTGTTGTTGTTAACAGGACAGGATTTCCTGACGTTCTATATTTTTAGTTTTTTTTTGTAATATTTTGCTGTCCTCATTGTTGTTGTTGTTGTTGGTTGCTGCTGCTGTAAAAGAGTAATTTGCATTTTTTTCTTGATTTTTTTTTTGTTTTAACCCAGTTTAACTTCCAACATTCCCATTTTTCATTCAATTGTTTAAGTTAAGCGACATTTATTTAAATAGTATTTTATTTCCTTATTGTGGGTATTTTGGGTTTTAGGTTTTGTTTTGTAGTTTTTATTTTGCTGAGATTCTTTCGAAAAGAATGAAAAGTTATTAAAAATTGCATTTAGTAAAGTCTCTTTTTTTGTTCAATGCGAATGTAATTCATTTTGGTTTTTATGTTTTTGGGTTAAACCAAAAAAAAAACATGTTTATTTTCATAAATTTTTTCAAACGGATGCCAGTAGCACATCCGGTTGTTGGAGGCAACATTAAGAACAATTCGATTTGAATTTAGTGTACATGTATACAGATTTAATTGAAATATTTAAATAATAATTGAGCTATAAAATGAATATGATCAATCTTTTCTTTCACTCTTTTTACAAAATATGAATATTAAAAACAACACTAACAATGTCTTAAGGACAAATAAAAAAAGGAAAGTGTAAAGTTCTGAGCCAAGTGCAGAATATAAAAATATTGTTAACGATTTTGTTAAAGAAAAAAACGAAAACATTTGAAAAAACATTTGAAAACATTTTCGTTAAGTCTGTAAATTTCGTGACAGACATTTTATTGTTTCCCAGCTCCTTTATTACACTATCCGACAATTTTACAAAAAAGTCCTTATAATTGATGCAGAACGTTTGAAAGGGTGAATCAAATAGAGTTAAGCTGATTTCGCAGATTTGTTTTTCTTGTAATATAAATCTTAAATAAATTTTATATTGAAATGAAATTTTTGGTTTGAGCTCAAATCTGAGTTTATCCATTTCATCTTAATTTTTAAGGAATTGTTTTTGGATAAATTCATTATTTTATTAAGAGAGTACTTTTTTATTTGAAATAATTTATTCATCAGACCAGCAGAACGGATCAGTACCGATGTCGAGGTCGCTACACCATCTCATCAGCGTTCTTTTGTTCGCTTTTACCACTTTTGACGGTGGATACTAGTGACTAGGAATATCAACTATTTAACTGTATTATTTAACAAATTATAATACGAAAAGTACAACTTATGCATTTCTTACAAGTTAAATCTGCTGATCTGATGAATAATTTTTTTTTTTAAATAAAAAGTACTCTGTTAATAAAATAATGAATTTATCCAAAAACTATTTCTTAAAAATTAAGAAGAAATGGATAAACTCAGATTTGAGCTCAAGCAAAAAATTTCATTTCAATATAAACCTTAAACAGTTCAACAATTGCGTATACATATTAATTATTAAATAAATTTCGATAAATTTAAAGAAGAAGTTTCGTTACGATACGTCCTTAATATTTGTTTTTCTCAAAATTTATTGTTGAATTTTTCACAGGATATTGAGGGGTAATTTGTTGCAAGTGGTTTGTCGGTATACTTCTTTGCTTACAGAGATCAAAAAAAGAGGTCCTTTTCGATGCGACATCGACATATTGACAGCTTAGGATAGAAATTAAAATTTCAAAAGTATTTGAGTATTTGAAGTGCCTCAAAAAGAAAACCTTCATCGCAAAAATAAAAATCTGATAATGTAGTTTTAGATTATCCGATTAAAGTGTACTGTTTGTACTGTTTGTTGAACAGTGTTAAAATATAAATTAAATTTTATTACAACGTTTTCTTTTTTTTCGCATAATTCATTACGAAAATCTCTCTTTATTTTTTTTTTTGTGCTAAGATTATTTTGTTGATTTATGGGGGTTTTATTTGGTGCTGACTTTCATTGTCATTTAAAAAGAAATATTTGAAATTTTGCTAGTAAAGGTTTGTTTTTGTGTCTAAATTTTGTTGATTCAAAAAGTTATTTTTTATGCATTTTCTGGCTTAGAAATTTTATGATTTATGACATTAACGTATTTATGACTGCAAAGCAATTTATAGTCGTTACTTGTTAAGTAAAAGGCAACAAGAAATGTGTGTTTTGAGTAAACAATGGGGTGTAATTTTATTAACTTTATTTGTGTGTAAGTGTTTTATTTGAAGTCCTATACTTATTTACTTATTGCGTTGCCTAAGAATATTTCCAGTAATTGACATTATTTTTATAAATTTATCGTTACTCATTAATTAAAATCAGTTTGTAGTGAACAAAGTTTGTCATTTTATTCATTAACCGGCCAGCAATTTGTAATTTGTAGTCAAACACACCTTATCGCCATCAATTTGCCTTAATAAGGCTTTTTGTTACCGTTAATGTTTGCTGTCGTTGTTTCTTTATATCCTTTAACATGAAGAGGACTTCCTGCCACAACTACAAATAAAATTGAAAGTACCAGCCAACATCAATATGATGTCATTAAGTATTTGCAAAACGAGAACTATAATTTTCTAGCATTTTACCTCATGCTAATAATGTCGGTCAACTGGTACTGGTAGCAGCGGCTGCTGCTCCGGTGTTTTTTTTTTTTGCTGGTGCCGATGACCCAATTAATTATTGGCTAAAATAATGAATTTAATAGAGATGCAACTGTTTAAGAAGTATAAATGCACAACATTGTCAAGCACACCAGTATTTAAAGTTGATGTCTGGGTTTGATTGTAGAAGCTAGAATGTTTGCCAAATGTGTCTCATACAACATTCGAAGGAAGGAGCTTTTTAGCTCTTAATAATTAATTTTTTTTAATAAAATTATAAAGGCTTCAAACACAGCAATCTAATTTATAAATTACTGGTCTGTCAGGTACTTAAGAAACAGCAAAATGAAATTGTTAATTAAGTATGTTGTTTAAATTATATAAAGAGAATTAGGTAAAGTGCTTATAATGGGTTTTTTATGGCAAAGAAAGGGAAGAAGAGACAATTTTTGAAAGTAACTAATTAAAATTACTTTGCATTACATTCCATGAAAAGGGATCATCAAGGAAAGATGCTAAATTAAAATCACATTAAAAATCTTAGTTTATAGCAACGCGGAAATTGCCTATTATATTTACTTGAGAATATTGTTAAAATATTATATTTTTTTCTACAAAGTACATGCAGAGAATAAAGATTTGATTTAAAATTTAATTTAAATAAAAAAAATCTTTTGCGGAAAACAAGTACATTAACTAATAAAATTCAATACAAAAATGCACATTGTTTTACACAAAAATCTTTGAACAACAAAGTTAACTTAAAACTGCTCGTAAGTATTTGAAAAGATTTTAATTAGTTTTCTGTTCTTTTTTTTTTTTTCTTTTTGCGTATGCAGCCAGTTTCGAAGCTGTTATATTCTAATTAAGTTTAACACTAATAGTTTGTTCTCCTGTAATTTGCTTATTCAAACTTCAAATGTTATACAAACAACTGAAAACAAAAAGATTAGCTAAGGAAAGTTTTATAATCCTTAATGATACCAACCAACCAACACTTTACAAACGGACATTTAATATTCCTGCTTTAAAGGAAGTTTATATATAAAAAAATGAACAACAACTACAAAGTTTATTAGAAGCAGCCGACTACAACTACATCGTTTAAAATGAAAAGGTGTGTCGCAGCAAGAGTATCAATTGACATGTAGCGTCACCTTTAATGTTTGTCGTTGGGCTGGTTGGCCTGTGTCCATTTGTATAATCGTAGCTACTAACGATAAAGATTGGATTACAAAAAAAAGTTAAAATTATACACATTTAAAAATTTAATTTAATATAGAAAACGATGAAATAACAAAATAATTATGAGCTTAATTATTTATATAAACTTGCGAAACTAGATTCCACAATTTGAATGAATTGGTATTCATGTTCTATAAACTAAAGCTGGATTCAACCACAAAATTTTTGTCCGCACACATTTTTTCATATCTAGTTTGATATCTCTATTCTTGAGAGAGAGAGAGAGAGAGAGAGAGAGAGAGAGAGAGGTGATTTTTATCAGACAACTTGAATAGCTTGATGTTAAATCTTTCTCCGGACAAAGTTGAACTCAGTTGGCACATTATAGTGTTTCAAAAGCGATTTTACTTTTTTTTTTTTACTTTTACTCAAATATTTTCAAAAACTTTTGTTGATGAGGGGTTTTTAGCTATACATGCATTTCATTGGTGCTATAATGCCCAATTATCGTCAGTAGACCTTAAACCATATTTTTGAAATGTTTCAAACGTTTTATCTTATACACAAAGTTTTAAAAGGCCAATGAGAATTTCAAAATTTACAAAAGTATAGATAAGCATAGTAGGCTTTGAAACTGATTCAATAATCCCAACAAACAAATTATATTATTCGATATGAATCTATTTTATTTTCTTTACAACCTTTATACAATTAGACGCTCTTTGGGTGACAATAAAAGTATTTAATAAGGCAAAACGGAAAATAAAATCTTAATTAAGTATTTTTTTTTTATCGAGGCAATTTCGATTAATAAACTTAAAAATAAAAACAATTCTTTTACTTTTTAGTTTTCTTCCTTGGAAATAATTTCGCTTTATTTAGCTCATTACCTATTAAGAGAAGCACTTGTCTTTTATAATTTTTTTTACACAATTTGTAGCAGATTTTTATTTTTATTTACGGTAGTCTTGTTATTGACGAACATTTTTTTCAGATAAGTGAATGGTGTTATAGAAAACTCTCAGCCAATAAAATTTTGAATGGGTGCAGGAATATGTGGACAAGTGTGACTGTTTGGAGACATTGTCAACAAAACGTCTACATTTTTATATTTGCCTTTGATGAATAATAAAAATTTGTGGCGGCGGCAAATAACTGATGATGTGCCGACGTCACACTGGTTTTTATTAACGGATTATTTTTTCAAAGGTGCTACAAAAGTTATTCACAATATTTATATTTTTAATTTGCGAAAGTTTATAAAGAAAACCCCATTTAACGTTTTAGTGTTTAAAAATAAAAGCCGCGGTGGATTAGCTAAAAAAGCCGCCGACTGCTCTCTGATAACCTTTAGCCTCAAACTTGAAGCTATGTAGCAAAACTATGCAGCTTCTTAATTCTTCATGAATAAGTAAATTTTAGTCTTTTAATTTTTTCCCAATAAAACTTCAAAGTTTAACAAAGTATGCATTATAATTATCGACATGTACGTCAGAAAAGTGCCAAAAATGAAAACTAGAACTACTAAAATGTCCCAAAAGAACTAATAAATCCATGGTACCAATCTCAGTAGTGGATTTTCAATGATATGCAAATGTAAATAGCATTGTCGGGGATACTACGCGTCACTAGTGCTGGTGACTGTGTCAATAGTACGTCAGTAGTTTTACTATTGACATTTCGTTATGGATTTAAACAAGTTGAAAATTTGCGTTGTGCGCAAGTTCTATGTTGTGGCATAGTTACGACAACTACATTATGGTTCTGGCAAACAGAGTAAGGTTGCAGAAAATAAACTACATTTGTTTTACACACTACTTTCAGCAAGCTGTAGGTAGTTCCAACATTTAATTGTTTGCCACTAACAACATTCAACACTTGCAACATGATAAGACTAACGAAACTGCTCTGACTTTTAGTTATTATTGGCAGAATTGTCATATGGTTGGCAATAAAATTTAAAAATGATATTAAAAAAATGAAAGCAACTGTTTCTGATTTACTGAAAATTTATTTCGGCAAGAATAGCTGCCGTATTAAAAAAAAAGTATTTAGATTTGATACAAATAATTTGTCTTAAAGAAGACTTGAAATACAAATTATATTTTAGAACTAGCTAGACTAACTCAGAAACTATATTTATCGAGAAATAAGCATGCAGCAACTGGCAGCAACTCCATTCAGTTTTAAATACAAACAGATTTTTTTCACAAGCCAACTGTTTAGATTTTCATGACACCATGTTATTTCTCAAAGTGCATGTCTCACAGGGCAAAAGTATGTAAATTAAAATGCCACCTATTCTTAAAGTTGTTAACTTTTCTTTGAGCAATTTAAGCCGACGGGAATAAACACTGGCACACACACACACACACACAGTTACTGACACTCATACAAAAAGCTTTTATTAATATTAAAAAACGAAAAGCAACAAGAAAATGAAAATAAAAAGAAATTCTAAACACAAGAAACAACAACTCCCTTTAATTACAAAATAATATTCATCAAACAGCAAGCAGATCCTTTTTTTTATAACAGCCTGATGTGTTGTTGCTCTGGCCTTTTGTTTAAAGTTTTATATTAAATTTAATTAGTTTTAAATAAAAATATATAAAAGCAACTTAAGCAACTGACTACTTCCATAATAATAAATCCTTGACTTGTGCCAACCAACAGTCTTCTCGATAGCAGCAGAAAATCTGTGATATTTGAATTTAAGCACACACAGCCAGACGCAAGAGAAAATAAAACAAGTGGTTCAATCTGTATCATTAACTTTTATGAAGTTGACATTCTTTGATCACATGAAATAACAACATTTACTAGTGACATGTATGCATGCACTGGATGCTTAAGAGTGCTCCAAATCAATATGCTGCTGACTAAGGGGCTGCAATTGGATTACATCTTACAAAAGCATTAAAAGGATGGAAGTATTTCTATTCAAATTTATTTAAGGAGAAATATGAAATTTTCTGCTGTATTGCACAAGATTATTAAGCAATTTCGTCCAGTCAGGGCTATTAAAAAACAATCTTATTGAAATTCTGTCAAAGAGAAATAATACGAGTAGCAAATATGCTTTACATCACTTATTACTTTTTAAAAGCAATTAAAATTTATCAAAACGTTTCTTTCAAATATGTAAAAAAGTGAACTTTATAAGAAAACAATTCTTATAAAACGAAACTTTTGCAAAAGCATATTTTAAAAAAATTTACTCACTTTTTACAAGAAACGATTTCTTTTGAAAAATGCAATTTATTTTCAAAGCCTTAATTTGAAAAAGTACAATTTCAATCAAATAGCAGCAGATCAAATGAAGAGCACAAAAGCATATTTCCCATAACCAAAATTAATAAAATAAAACTTCTTAAAAAAGTAATTTCTAAAATACATTAAAAATTTCCTTGCAGCAAAAAGTACTTTTTCAAATAAGGACCATATAGAAAAGAAACCTTTTATAATAGTACCGCTTAAAACAAGTATTTTTCGACAAAAGTACCTCTTAAGAAAATACCTTTTTTGAAGTACCTTTTAAAATAATACTTTTTAAGCTGGTACATTTAAGAGAAATAATTTTAAAACAAGTACATTTAAAGATAAGTACGTTTTCAAACAATTACCTTTTGAAAAAGTACGTTAAAAAAATAAAATGTTAAAAAAGTACTCTTTAAAATATTACCATTTAAAAAGGTTTATTTTTCGCAATGCTCATTTTAATTAAGTACTTTTTCAATACAGTATTTAAAAAAAGCGTTTGAAAATAAACGTTTTAAAAAAGTACCTTTTTAATTGTTTGCAAAGCCGGTTTTAATATAATTACCTTTGAAAATAAGTACTTTTTAAAGAAGTGTAATTAATAAAAAAGGACCTTTCAATACAGTATTCAAAAAAGTTTTTGAAAGTATACTTTAAAAAAAAAAGTACCGTTTAAAACACATACTTTTTGGAAAATGTACTTTTAAAATTTTTTCTAATATTTTTTAACAACTTTTTTAAAAAGAACTTGTTTGAAAAGATACTTGTTGATTTTTAAAAAAGTTGTTAAAAAATATTAGAAAAAATTTAGAAAGTACATTTTGAAAAAAGTACATTTTAAAACTAGTGCCATTTAAAACGAATACACATTATAAAAAGTACATTTGAAAAAGTGAGAAATACTTTTAAGAAAAAGTACCATCTAAACAAAATACAGTTTAATTCAGGTGTGTTACACTCTATTGCGATGCGAAAGCAATTTCAGTGTAAAAATAGTTTTATTTTGTACCATATTTCTTTCGTATCGCAATAGAGCATAGCCCCTCAGGATTTTTTGAAAGGAAGGAGTATGTTTTCAATAATACAAAAGTGCTTTTGAAAAAATCAGTTTAAAAAATTCTCATTTTCAACAGTACTTTTTGAAAAATGACTGTTATTAAATTACTTTTTAACTGAGTACATTTAAGAAAATACCTTTAAAAAGTACATTCAAAAAAGTTACATAAAAAATAATTTAAAAAAACCCAAGTGCGAGTCCGACTTGTGCATATACGGTTCCGCACGTGTTTGCTCGGAAGCTGGTCCATAGCCACAAAATAAAGAACGAAAGAATCAAACCGGTTCACAAGCATATGCGAAAACGTTTCTCTATTTTTGAAATAGGGATTTTTTTGAGAAATTATTACTTATTATTTTCATTTATAAAAAGTGAAAAAAATTGAAATTTTTTTCTTAAAAAAAAAACAACGGCATAAATAAAATTAAAAGTATATAAAATGTATTCTTTTTAATGCCGCCATTGTAACACACCACATATGTGTGAAACTTTCAAGTGTCCACTTTTTACGATTCACGAGGTAGAAGCTTGTGACAGACAGACAAACGGACGTACTTCTTAGTGAATACAATAAGCTGACGTTTTTACACTTTGAGTACGGAACCCTAAAAAATTTACCACTAAAAAGTAATTTTTAAAAATCGAGCCTTTTATATAAAGTGATTTTTAACAAAGTACCTTTCAAAAGAAGGAGCTTTTTAAAAATTTAACTTAAAAAAAAGGACCAGTTAAAAATAAATACTTTTTCAAAAATGCCATTTGCACACCTTTTCTTTAAGTACCTTTTAAAAATGTACGTTTAAATTAAGTCTCGTTCAAAGAAAGTGTCTTATAAAAAAGTATCCAGTGAAAACAGTTCTTCTATTTTTTGCAAATAGTTTTTTTCTTTCCATTAAGCATCTTCTTAAACATGTCTTAGAAGAAAGTACCTTTTAATAAATTATTTACTGTAAAAAGAAGTACCTGTTTAAAAGAGTTCTTAAATAGTTTTTTCTTAACTCTTAAGCCCTTTACAGCCAAACACTGCAAACTCAATTGAATTTTATTTGGCTTATTACGAACAAACTTTGTTGCAAAATGTCCTTTATGTCGTCTGGTCGTTTAAGTTCAATTCTTTTCTTTTCATCAAATTATTATTATTATTATTATTATTATTACATTTTTTTTTTACCTAAACAAAAGCAGCAGTAAGAAAGATTTTATTAAATCTTTTCTACTTTGTTGTTAGTAAATAAAATACGTGCTTGTGATTTACACAACAAAATGAAAAGCAAAAAATTAAATATATTTTCATGGTTGCTTTCAGCTTTTAAGCTGCAACTTTGTCCTGAAACTCATACATAAAATTATATTTTTTCCAGGATTTACAATTCGTCCAGCGATGACATTTGTTTTGATTTAATTTAGAGGATTTTTGTTGCTGTTGTATAAAAGATTTATTTGCTTAAGTTGTTGTATTCCGAAATTGTATAAAGTTTGTGGCCACAACCAGCCATGTGCTCTAAACACTTTTAATAATCAATCTATCTATAACCTTTTTTTTCTTTTTCACAATGATCCTTGTGCGATTTTCCTGATGATTTCATTCAATTTGTTGCCTGAACAATGACAGCATACAGACATTCAATTTAGTTGCGGATAAGCAATTTGTTAGATGTTACATTCATGTGGAAGGTAGTGACAATTATTTGTTCTCTTATTACTTTAGTTTTTGTTTTCATCTTATTTATGTCCGTGTTGTATCGTTATTTTTCTATATTAAATCTTGATTTCATTTTTGAATGGAGGAGTGAAAACCTAAAGTTATGTAGACAGTCTGTCAAATAAATCATTGACACAATATGTCGATGTCATGGTTTATTAAATTTGAAGACGTACCAAGAGTAGTTTTTGTTGGTAGTTGTTGTTAAACTTAGATCTTAATAAGAATTGATTAATATGTATTGAAAAGGACAGGCGTTTCCAAATAAGAAAAAAACAAAGTTGTTCAAATTAGTTTACATGATTATATTTACAAAATGTTTTAAAAGTACATCTACGAGTATGTATATGAATGTCAGATAATGCAAAAGTTTTTAGATTCAAACACTTTAAGTTTAGTTGATTGGGTTTTGTTAAATGTTTTTTTAAAGTTGCCTTAATGTTCACACAGAGAAATCTGATTCAACTAAATGTCAAGCCACCTGCGTCAAGTTCGTATCATATTACGGATGACAAATGAAAAGAGAAAAAAGTAAAAATTTACTGGTATATTCAAGCCTGTGCCCCTCTACATTCTCTTTTACTCCTCTCCTAACAAATCAAGATTTAACGAGTCAAACTAGACGTAAGTGGAGTGGGACTAACCAGTGGAAATTTCAAGTGTCCAACTTTTAGATGTTAGAAGATGTGACAGACGGACATAAAGCGGAACGTCCCACAGCACCCTTTAAACACACAACCTTAAGAAATATTGTACTTTTATTAAAAAAAAACATTTCAACATTTATTATATCGAGTGCTCGTGTTAGAGTAGTTAATAGTATGTATGCTAATCTATCAGTTTGAAAGTGTGGGTTCGATTCCCATTCTCAGCTTTTCATTTCTCACTTTATTTTTAAGCTCGTTAAATTAAGTTGCCATTGGTAACCTGTAATATTCTCTGAAATATTTAACGCATAAACAAGAATATTCCTGTTTTATTTTATCTATTAAAGAAATGTATTGTAATTTATCTCTATTTAAATTCTCCCTAAAGTATGCTCCATAAATACAAATTATGCTAAGAAAATTTTTATTTTTATGTTTGTTTTTATTCCAAGTACCCATTTAATTTTCATCCTAAATGTCATAACAATTTTCAATGGTCATTTTTTAAATAAAACCAACCCGTTTCATTTTTTTTTCTTACAATGAACAACAAATTGTTCAAACAGACTGTTCAAAGCTCTTCACACATACACAGACCGCACACACACACACATACAATCAAAACTATCGGTGTTATTTAACCAAATAATATATAAATAAAAAACAGATATGAGAATCGAAACAGAAATCATCCAAAAGAGTTTATGTAATTACATTATGTTTTATAGCCGTTTCCTTAGGATTGCTGCATTAAAACGCTGCCCAAAGCTGATAGTAAACCAGGAACTCTTCTTTAAACACTGAGGCCAACTACAGTCATGTCAATGTTTTTCTACCCTCTAAAAACAGAATAAATAAATAAATAAATATACTCGTATTTATGTAATATGCATATGAAAAAAATAAACGATAAACCCGAAACTCCTGCAGCAAATAAAATTTACAAATATTAATAAATATTTAAACATGTAACTGCTGCATTTGCTTGTTCATGGAGAAAGGATATACAGTACTATCTCGATAATCTAATCCGGACAATCAATTCTTCAGACACTTTTACATGCGGGACGTATTACGTTTTTACTTTATAAGCCGGTGGTAAATTTTTTCTTATATTTAAAACTATGTTTATTGAAGATAAATACAGAAAGTAATAATATGTTATTTAGGTTTAAAGGATTTAATCAGTTAGAAATTAAAAAAAGCATTTTTCTATTAAAAAAAATTTACTAAGAAATTCATTTTACTCAAGTAATTGACATCAATTGTTCGAGTTATTCGTGATTCGAAATCAACTATTTTCATTATTCGATCAAATGAAAATACTTTACTCGATTAGTTCACACATAAATCTGAAATTTATTAAACTTCTATTTTTAATAAATACCTTAAATAAATAAATAAATGTAAAATTGAATTAATTTCTAGTTTTAACACAAAAGGTTATTAATACATGATTTCTGTGCACGTTACACTCGTATGCAGGTATTTATGTAAATATATTTATATTTATTATAGTCCGCTCACTCCGGTAATGTGGACATGTTCAGGTTTTCGGGCGTCCGGATTATCGAGTTAGTACTGTAACTTTTATGGGGAAGAGACTTTAAACAGCAGCCAACAAACAAACATTTGAACTTGTATATTTATGTAAGGAAGTAAGTAAGTATGTATGGATGTATGTATAATAATCATAATCAAATACATCAGGAATTTATGTTTCCGAAATACAAATGTGTTTGTTTAACAGGAGTTTATGGTTGAGTTTTGGTGTTTTACTTGAAAACATAAATGTATTCATTACATTTACCAGTCATAACATAAACATTTTATACGACTATTTCATACTTTAGGGTCGAAATAACAGTCACAGCTACAACTTATAGAAATGTAATTCACTATTCATTCAACCGAATGGCTCATAAGTGAAGTTACGTATGGCCATGTGTGTGGTGGCTGGAACTCTGTGATATAAACTGCGAGTAAAATACAATCTAAATGTATGACTTTCCAGTTAAAATATGAATAAATGTTTCATTTGTCTGCTGATATTTACAAACATTTAATTTCATTTAGTTTTTCTCTTGCAGTTATGAAATGAAATTTCTTCTCCGAACAGGCAGAAAATCTTCAAATACCTTGCATGAGGCTTATAAATATGTAATTTACTTTGATATTTTTGGCCAATAGTTTACAGTATTAAAAAAAAAAAACGTGGTATTACAGGGTTTTAAGGGAATATAATAGTTACCAAAACTTATTAAAGAAGTTGCCGCCTAAGTTGATTAAATGGGAACAAAATAGTTCAGTTATTAAAGCATTCAGTACATCAGAGTTACAGACACTGGCAAAGTGCCAGTTGCTATTTGGACACAAAAGTGTGACATTTTGAACAGTAACTTTGCTGGGTTCTTTATGGCCTTTGAACGTTATATTAGTTGTTTAATTCAAAGTAATTCAAATAAGGTGAAATCTCGTAAAATTTCGAACAAAAGGAATTGAGACCTGCTGTCTACAAAGAATAAACTATTTTTTCAAGCACTCATTTGTTTGAGATTATTTCATTGTTTATTATCACTTTATTTGGCTTAAATTTCTGTTCGTTTGTATTATTTGTTTTTTAATTATTGTGGTATTTAATCTTTCGAATTTTGTCATAGTTCCGACTTTAAAAAAATCATATAAGTATTCAATAATAAATTTACAAATTATAATATTTTATTTTGTTCGAAAATATTGAAAGCACTAGAAAAAATCTAAAGTTACTGTGTTTTTTAATTAAATATTTTGTTTGATTCCACAAATGTGTGTTGTTTGGTCCTTGTGCCAATAAGAATAATAATTGCACTATTTTATATTTGTAGCATTTTAGTTTACTACAAGTATTTCTGCGACAGGTCCTAATTCAGTTAAACTTTGTTTGAATTTATAAATTTTTTTCTGTATAGTTTGGAATTAATTAACTGTTGCTTGGATCCTTGGATTATTGGCTCATGTACAATTTTTTTGAAAAAATTGTTATGAAGTTTAGCGTCTAATATGTAGAAATTAATCTGTATTTAAAACAAAAATGTATTTCGAAAAATAGAAACATTAAACTAACTTGAATTTTTTTTGAAAGCGGAGAACTTTAATGCCGTTTTCTTTTCTGAAAAAAAATTTGACATTTCTTTTACTTTTTGTAAAAAATTGCTTTTCAAAGTTTTCTTAAGACAAAAATTTTGCATCATAAGTGATAATACAAAAATTTCTAATACACTCACTGCAATATAAAATCATTATATTGCAAATTTTCAATAAAAAGGGCAAACATTTTTGCACTTTTTTTGGAAATGAAAACGCTATAAGTTGAACTAATGAAGATACACGAGTTTTAGCAAAGAATGTTTAATACAAAACTTTTAACTTTTAAACTTCTAACTTTTTATTCAGCCCTATTTTTGTCAAAATATATATTAATATTCGGAACTCCTTTCAAAGTCTTGACTTTGATTATTTATCACAAAGAGAACATGATTTGTATATATTTTTCGTCTTAATTTAATATTTATATCAAACCATATTGTTTCTATGTTGTTGTTGTCCTCGTTGGACCACAACAACGAATGTATTGTTCAGATTTATCTAATTTTCTCATTTCTCCCACACTTTTCCTTATTTTCCTAAATGACCTTCTATGTCAAACTTTTAATTCTGTCTATTCTTTTGCAGATGACGGCAGCATGTGCCATTACTATTCATTCAGTAACAGGCCAAGCCTGCCGGAGATCGCGGCAATGAGGAAAAATAGGGCTGATTCGCTAAATAACGATCTTTTAACAATCTCTGAATGGGGACGTGCGAATAGGACCCGGTAGACCCAGTGTTGTATGCTTAAACACAGATGTACGAACAATCATGCTGCTCCATCTGTAATAATGGATGATGCAGATATTGAGGAATCAGAGATTCTTGATGTTCTTGACATGAAAATTAAATGAATCTAATTTTTCTCGAGCTATAGGTAAATTTTTTATAAAAAACGTTTATAAAATTTTATTAGTTAACCGATATTTCGCCACATCCTTGTGTGGCTTCTTCAGGGAAATATAAATATTTTTTAAATAAAAAATTTTTACAATAATCAAAAAACAAAAAATACAAAAATTGTCAAAATTGAAATATCAAAAAAAATTAGCAACTTAATAAATACGTATGTATACAAAAAAAATAGAATATTATATCAAACAAATATTCAATTTCCGTTTCCGTTCTTATGTAATAAATATCTATTCTATATGCATGAGCAACACCAGCTGTATCTGCTTTAAAATTAATTCTATTTCCCATTGGAACATTAATAATTTGAAGCATCTGTAACATATACCGGCGTTTGCTGGTATTTTCCGTATTCAAAACTGTTACATTACTAAAATCAGAATTGTGATTAAAATTAACACAATGTGATACTAATGCTGTCTTTTGTGAAGAAATGCTATTTTTGTATTCTTGATCTGATCTATGACCAGCTAATCTAGTTTTTAATTTATTCTTAGTTGTACCTCTACATATACTTTACCACAATTTTCCCTATCATTGCCACCACATGGTATCTGGTAAACTAAATTAGACCTCTCTAATGTCTCTATTCTATCTTTTGTCTTGCTAAATAATTTGCTAATTGTCTGATGTATCATATGTGCAGTTCTATATTTTTCATTATTATAAATCCTAGATTTTTCTAATCCTTCCGACATTTCAGGTGCATATGTTAAAGATTTATAAATTTTTGGTTCAGAAGAAACATCTGAACTTCTTTTTATATATCTATATTGTCTTATTAATTTACAAAGCAAGTGTTAAGGAAAACTATTCTCATTTAAAATATTTTTAATTATTCTTACATTTTTCACATGAAATTCAATATCACTTACTGATAATACTCTTTCAATAAGGTTTTTAGCAGTATTAATAATAACTCTCTTTGGATGTTTAGAAAAATAATTAATTATTCTACCAGAAGAAGTTGGTTTTTGGTACCAATTTATAGATTGGTCGAAAAAATATATAAGAATAATGAAAATTAAATGTGGTGTTCGATGGACTGATCATATTTTTCAACTCTCAAAAGAAGCATTCAAGTGCATCGGCTTTCTAAGACGGTGTAAGAGATACTTCACTTCATCTGATCTCCTTAATATTTACACTACCCTTATCTGACGGAAAATGGAATAGAACTCTCATGTATGGGCCGGTGCCTCAAATTCTATTTTGAAGATACTCGACCGGGTGCAGGAGAGGGCGAAGAAGCTCATCGGTGACAGTAGGGTAGCCAACTCTATTGACTCACTGGAGCACCGACGCAATGTGGGATGTATTTCACTGTTTTATCGTTACTACAATGGAATGTGCTCTAATGAAATCAGCTCCCGAAATACGCTCATTTTTACGAACAACACGTTCTTCGTTAAGAGCGCATCCATTTGTGGTTGATATGCCAGTGGATCGCACTACAGATTACAGAGAAAATTCGTTCTTTAGCAGAACAGTTGGCACGTGGAATAAACTTCCTGCAGAGGTCTGTTACTTTCAGTGTGTGAAGGTTCAAATCGAACGACCACAAACACTACTCTTTTTATCCTCCTTCCCATAACCAATTTTCCTAGTTCCGGCACAATGCATTGCATATGTAGCGGTCATCCCCTGAGTGCTGGTCCAAGTTAAAAAAATAAAAAAGTTCCTTAAAAAGAATAAAAATTGTTATGAAAAAAAAACAAATATATGAATTGTGATAATTAAAAAATAAAATCCGAGATGTGCTTTGAGAATTATCGCAGCAAAAACGGCTGCTAAATCGAAAGCAAGTTTATGAAAGAGTTTTGTAGGCTGAGCATATGATAAAATTATACTGTATTTTGTCGTTTTGTGTTCGTAACTTCCTTGTTTAATTGATAATATTTTAATATCTGGCTTACAGTAGTGCTTTGTTGTATGCATCACTGTATTACTTATCCAGCAAACACTTTGTTCGCAAAGTATTGAGTTAAAATAATAATGTATACACATTAAATACATACTTTGCTGTCTTTTTCTTGTTATATTGAGTTGGTTATTTATTTTATTATGTAACATATCTGATTTAATAGTTGTAATGCTTACTTCTATCATTTTGTTACATTAACGTACTTTTCTACTTCAATTTAATTTTTTACTTACTGCGGCGTAGACACCACAGCATTAACAAATACTTGAAATAACTTTGAGATTAGGATCCGACAAGATAAGAATTCGTATCAGGGATTGAACAGTTTACATCTCATTTATTTATTTTATTTATATTAATTACATAATGAAATTATATAACTAATATTTTTATCAGAAATGTTTTTCAAGAGATCTGTAGATATTTGGGATCTAAAGATATTTTCCCTGTGGCAGTTGTAAGTGGGGCACTCATCGAGAATGTGAGAAATATTAAGCGGTTTGTTACAGTCCGATCATCTCGGGGTAGGGTTTTTTCCAATAAGTGTTTGTGGGAGTTTACATCTTATTTTTGGATACTACATGATGTTGAAAAGTATTATGGTATGCCATTGACTCATATGACCATTTAAATTAATAGCATTTCAATAATATATATCGTATATACATATGTTATACATATATGCGAACATTTGCAATATATTGAAAAATATTTTCATATGCGTCCATATATGCCAGCTACGATAAATTGTTCATAAATGGTGTTTATTATAGAGTGATACACTTTAGAGTTGGCATCACTGCTTTATTTGACCACCCATTTAAAAGCTGATAGTTGCTTTTTGTTTAGTTTGCTTTGACATTTCATTATGGATCGACTTACTCCAGAGCAACGCGTTCAAATTGTGAAAATTTTTAATCAAAATAATGGTTCTGTTCGTTAAACTTATCGTGCACTTCGTCCATTTTATGGCGTATGGTTGAATGAGATACGGCCGCAAATGCTGCGAAAATTTTGTAAAAATCATATTTAAACATTAATGTCATAAAATTTTCTATCCAATAAAGACGATTTCATTGATATCAAAAATATATTACTATGCTTTATTATGATTTAAACTTGTATCGCTCTATAAAAAACACACTTTACATAATCCTATACATATGTATGTATGTATGTATGCTTCGTTTCATGGATATACATACCTTTTTTTAGCTGGGTAATTAGATATTTGAAAAACAAACTGAAACCAGACTAAAATGACTCATTGGGTTGTAATTAAAAAGAATCCATCGCCTAAATATGTTCCATTTACAACTACAATTTAATTAAATTTGCAACAATTTAGTACTCAAATCTACATGTTTTGAAAATCATCATTTAAACTTTATCTAAAGAACAGAAATATTTGTGTGTTTGTATGTTTTAATTAAAGTTCTAAAATCACTGAAATCAAATTATGTTTAAATTGGAAATAAAAATCGCTTTGATTTCTTCAATTAAGATTAGTTTTGTGTATAAAACACATCAATTCTAATTTTAATGGAAAATAGTTATCTGCCCACTGAATTCTGTAATTTACCATAAAATATTGATAAGATATTTATTATTTGTATTTGATGCTGAGTGAAAGAAATACTCACAGACCAGCAGTTATTGCAGCCTTTTAATATTAATACCATACGAAGAGAAGCAATCAATTAGTTTTTGCTAATTTGTAATAAAAAGGACACTTGTATTTAAAATTTTTATGTGTGTATTTTTCTTAAAGGTTTAACAGAGAATCCACCGCCAGACCAAAAGACTTAGAAAATCGGATTTTTACTTAAATTCGAATATACTTTCTATTTCAAATTCTTATAGCCTGGGAATTTTTCGAGGGGCGGCAACTGCTATCAAAAAAGAGAAAGCAACAAAATATGTAGTGGACTTTTAGGGGCAGTTTTGAAAAACACAGTAAAATATTTGTCATCTTAGAAACGGAGTTTTGAGATTTATAAAAATAAAATCATTTAGTGAACTTTTAAACATTTGCCAACACAAACGATTGCGTTTTAGAGAATTTAAAAAATTCGGAACTTATTAAAATGCAAATGTTTTCGAACCTTGAGTATGTGGAAGTTTTTGCTTAAAGAATCAAATCTTAAACTAATTCTTAAACTATTCTCCTATTACCGACTAGAATTTGCTAAACAAGTCAAAGCTTAAGGCCATTTCTTCTTTTGTATTAAAACAAACTATTTACAAATGTTTACATGAAAAATAAACACCCCCACCAAATCTCGTAAAATACGAATGAAAATTCTTTTTGCAAATTACAAATAGACAATGAATATAGAAATTATTTAGCTTTTAGTGCTTTCAGCCAAAAAGAACACGTTCAGATTTAATGTTCTTCAGCCAGCTTGAGGCCAAAACTACATTTAAAATCCATTAGTTTGTATATATAGAAAGGATGATATTGATGATAGACAACTAATAGGAAGACATGTTTGCCATTTGTTTTCTAGTTTTTGCTCATTACGCTCTCTCTTTCACACACACACATACACACACAATTTCTTACCGCATCATGGCTTGAAGTGAATTTTGCAATTGTTTCTTTTCTAGCATATTATTACGTTGAAAACCCTTTTTCATGAGTGAGAAACGGAAATGGTTTCATACTATTTCTTTTGTTGCCAAAGAAAAAAGGACACAAAAGGTGTTAAATATCTACATAAAGAGACCATACATTGCCTTAATACTTGGATGGGAGGGCGAAAAAGTCAATCATATTTTAGTTCGCTCTCGAAAAAAGAAAACGGATTTCCTTTTTTTGGCAAAATAAATTCCCAACTATAAAGGAAATACTGACGCGTCATCATCACGCTTCCAGTCTAAAAGTACTTAAAAGCTTTTATTTTTTTGTGTTTCGTTGCGTTGGTGTGTGCTTTGATAACCCGACACATGTCACACACACTATTAAGTGAACTTTTTTGTTTGTCTGTAGATTTACCTAAAGGTATTTCGATGTGTATGCGAGTATTTGTGTGTAAAAATGACAGTATGTGGTTTTTAATAAAGACCGTTTAAAGGATAAGGGTTTACAGGAAGTCATGGCAAAAATTTGGAGGCACTTGAAAAGTATTAATTCAAAAAGGGAAATAAGTTGCAAGAGTAAAAATTCAAATTAAATCGTTTCCAACCAAAGTTTATAACAGATATTCGTTTAAAAATAATAAATGTATAACATCTTATAAGATCTATTGTATACTAAAGGGCTGCACAAATCGTTGTGTACGTTCGTTATGCACTATTGGCCTTAATGTTATATGAGTAATCAAGTTATAGTCGGTTTATTGCAGGGCGGGGTTCTTATATGGGAAACGTCGATTTGAAGCACACATTCTTTAATAATCGTTAATGAATAAGGCCGTATAGCACTTCCAAGCACGATACTTCAGAGCAGCTTTGACAACAAAATAAAAAGGTCCATGAAATTTTATGAAAGCAGTGTATCATTTCAAAAGGTTCAATAGCAACATTATTGGTTGTGTTCTGTTCTGAAGTACGAAAAGTAAATCCAAAACTCTTAGCGAAATTAGAAAAAAATAATTTTGAATTTTTCGGCAAATAAATAAATTGTGAAACATTTTGTGTAAGTTTTTTTTATTTATTAATAAACTTATTGTATTTAAGAAAGTTTTTTTATTTATTTATTAATTTATTATTTATGGTTTGTCTTTATTGTAATTTCTTTGTTTAAAAAATAAAAAGTCATGTATAATGACGGCAATCGTGATCAAGATGTATAATTTGTATTCCCATGAACTTTTCACTCCCATTGAATATCAGTTCTCAGTGAATGTAAAAAAGCGAGATATGTAAAGCTTAAAAATTATTTAAAAAAATTTAAGTCTAATAACAAATTTCACATTTTTGGTTTTCAATTAAATGTTTTAGAGGGTCAATAAAATTGTGATTTGAAATATTCTGGGTGCAGAGAGTGCCTCTTTGTAACCGCATAAAAATTCTTTAATATAAAAACTGCATAAAACTTGGCGGATGTGCAACAAAAAGGCGCATATTCTGTGCAAAAAAGTTTTGCGAAAACTTATTGCAGCGTCGAATTTTCGCCCTCAAGTTTACTGGATTAATCTTTAATCTAGTACAGAATGTCTAAGTCCAAGCAGTAAATTCGACAACCGTAATTAGGGCCGCAAAAATTAAGCGAACAAAAGCCCGAGAAAAGGGAAAAAATCCCCTGAAAAAAATTTTATTCGTGATGAGGGGAATTTTTTTTTCCAGCGAACAATTTTTCACAGGAATGATTCACAATCGTAATATTAGGGAAAAGGAGGGGTGAATACACCCATACGCAGAGACAGTATTTGGTTCTACTTCATTTTGGTTCTATTTCAGTTTTTTCATACTTCAATTGTGTTCTCATGTTTTGATATTTTACATTGCAGTATTTGTTTTCATTTCAAAACATTTTGTCTAGAAGTTGCTGTTTTGTAAACAAATAGGAACAAGGATATTGGCATATTATTGTTAACAGCTTGTAGGCCACTTTCTTTACGCTTGTGCAGCCCTCTTTTATGTACACCAAAGCCTCATTGTGCGTCTCTTCAATGTACGTCGTTTTACTTGACGTCGTTTTATAAATTTTTTTGATGACGGTGATTTCCACTTGCGTCGAAGTGACTTCGATTTGCGTCGGGACATATAACAAATCTGTGAATAGTTATCATGTCGAGAATTTTTTGTGTTTAGCACTATTTTGATATCAAAAAGTTTTATTTGTTGAGTGTTTAGATAATTTTTGTTAAGTATTTGCATTTCATTGGAACTTATTCCACATCGCCAATGAAATAAATGTAGACTAGCTCAACCCCCAACAAATAGAACTTTTTAAAATAAATTGGAAAAATATCTCGGATTATAAATTTATTGATTACTTTGTTACGTTTAATTTGTGTTTGTTTGTTTGTTTTTGCTCTTAATATTGATTAGATATAAAAGCATTTTTGTGATTAAAAGTAAAAACAAATGCATTCAAATGCCTTTTTTTATTGAAAACTACAAACTTTTTTGCAAATTGTGTTTCTTTCTAGAACCAATTGAAAAGAAAACAATCAAATAGATGTTAATTAAACACTGTAAACGTTGAATAAACTCTTTGTACTCTCTGACCCTTTAAAAATAATGCCGCATACAATCGTACAATAACTTCAATCGCGTAATGATGTATCGCCTTTGGCGTTTTTTCACAAAAAAAAAAAGAAACCTCAATAGAAACGACAAAAAAATGCATTTTGCGATTCACTTTAGCAACATTCGAAATGAATAAATAACAGAATATTTCAGCAAACTGTCAAAGTGAAGTGACTATTTGAACGAGTATAATTGCAAGTGTGTGTGGCTGTGTATGATTGTGTGTGAGTAGACATGTCATTATCAAAATAAAATGTTACAAATTGTGTATAGATGGATTTTTGTGTTAAAAAACAGAAGTAAAAAAACACCAGTGTGCAGCAAATCAAGCGTAAAGTGATACTTTAAAACACTCCCAGCGTATTGAATAAAAGGATGTTAGTCTAAAAAGAAATTTGCGTTAAACCTTTTTACGATTTAAGCCCAGCAGATATTTAAATTTATAGATGTTCCTTAAAGTATGCAACATATTTGATTTGAAATTAATTAATCATTTGAAAATAGAGTTGGTGAAGTTAAGTAAGAAATTCCGGTGACAACCTCATTATTCTGGATATGCACATATCGCTCCTTTATTGCAACATAGTCATATCTCAAAAAACGTGATTTGTGAGTTAAGAATGTAGAACGTATTTGTTGTATCCTTCTTCATGTTGTGTGAAAAACTCACTTCTTTAAAGAAGATTATTTTTTTATATTACCATTGATGTGCGAGTATATTAAAATCTTTAAACGCATTGCAATAAAGGAGTGATGCGTTCTCTCCAGAGGGTGGTGGCAATCTTAATGGATTTTTGCCACAAGCGCCATGGTGAACGTAGCCCATCTGGATAAACTAAGAAATTTAGTCGTTCATTGTCATATTATTACTTAAACGAAATAATCAGTCATGTTATAGAAAACGAAAAATATTTTTCAGAATCAAACCAATTTAAGTTTTGAAAGTGGATTTAACAAAGTGTATTTCTATACGATTTCGTACTAATCGAAATTGATTTAACTATTGTAATTTGTTAAATAATACGGTTTAACAGTTGATATTCTCAGTCAATAGTATCCACCGTCATAAGTGGTGAAATCGAACAACGTTCGCTGATGAAATCAGTACGGATAAATTGAAAATATCAAAAAATTTCTTAAATTACAAAGAAATTGTTAGTGAGATTTGAACTTGAGCCAAACAGTAACTTCCAACTTAAACGATTGATTGTAGTAAAATTTTTAAGATGAGCATACTTTTGTGAGTGGCAAATAAATATTTGTTTATAAGTTTTACATACAATAAAAAAGCTAAAAAAAGAGCTTGACATATTCAAAGAAGTTTGTAGTGGCACCTTAAGGTTTTGATTTTTTTTAAATGGTGAAAAATAAAATTGTAAGTTCGGAATGCACAAACAAATTTTAATTATTTTTTTTTGAGAAACACATTTCGTCGTCCCGAAGTTATCTTCGAGTATCACCAGCGAATTTTTCTTTGAGAAATGGTGTCTAAAGTTTCAACATTATTTACAAAAAAAAAGTATTAGCTCCGGATCCTGGACCCGGTTCACACACGTCAGGTTTGACTCGTCAAGTCATGAGTTTTAAGGAGAAGCGTTCTTATATCTTTTATTTTTTGTTTTTTTTTGTTTAATTGGGGATTTGTTCGAAATTCACTTTATACTTCAATAAATGTTTTACATAATTCAGTAAATCGTTTTCTCAGTTTTGTTAGTAAAATTTATCCATTAAAAAACGTATTTGTTTTAATAATTTTTAAGAAAAATTCATACAATAATTACTTTATTTGATTCAGTATATATTTTTGTTCAATTTCTTTTTTAAGTATGGAATACAACGACTAATTTATAACATTTTTCCCCAGCAAGGAGAAGTAGTTGACATAATTTTGTCTGAATTTAAAAATCATTTCAGCAGTCCTTAACTAGTAAAATGTATGAATAATTTTTTCTGTGTGCCTGAATATCTTTGATAGGTTTGAATGATCTGGATCCGGTGTTTCTTTTAGCCAATCTGAATTGTAATTTTGTGCGATAATCTATATTATTAATAGGCAAACACGTTTTGTTCAGATCTCTTTTACGGCCGTAATACTAAACCGAAAAATGGAAAGATTTATATGCTTTTAAACGGGTTTTTGCATAAATGTGCATGCACAATCTCAATTTTATTTAAATCGGCTCAATATTTAGGGAGCTATAAGCGTTTAAAGTAACTACTAACACATGCACAGTGTTACAAAGCGCGCATGTGCGTTTGTCCAATTCGCTTTTGCATAGAAATGGGAAAGAGTTTTAAGTTCATTCTTTTTAATGTTTTTTGTTTTTGTATTTTATCGTATGTATTAATTACTAGAATACGGTCGATTGAGTCGACCGCTAGATACACTAGTATGCATTTAAATACTCAAATAGTTTCCCATTACATTTCACTGTAAAATAAAGCTTTATTGAAATATTCGCAGATTTTTTGTTAAAAAACTTCTGCAGGGCACTTCAACACATGGTGTGAAAAAAATAATGTATACCAATTTAAATAGAAAGCAAAATGTTTAACATTTAAAATAAAACATTTAGCTGTTGCTACATCTAACACCCCTTTTCTTATTAGTCAAACCGAAAACAACACAAACACACTTTTAAAGCAACACAAACACACAAGCAAAGAAAAAAACAAAAAACAAATTGTTAGTGATTTGCACATATTTTAAGGGAAAAATCAACATTGTTAACTGAAATGATTTGCAAAATAAAAGTGTGTAAAGGATAAAGGTGGGGGTAAAAACATAAAGTGTAGTAAACATTTAGTACCAATTTTCGTGGCATACTTTTATGAGCTGAGATAATATGTAATGTTTTGTTAAACATTACGATGGCGGTTTTAGGATTTTTGCAAATTAATTTTCTGAAATTTACTGCCACATGAAAACATGTACATTTATGTACAATTGTTAGAGGGAATGTAAATGTAATTGTAATGTTGCTATGCTGTTTAACTCAAGTTTGTATACGATTATGTGTGTGTATATGACATAAGCCTAAAGGTATACTTTAATTTAATGAATATTTAAAAGCCTTGGTATATGTGTAAACATTTTGAGAATTATTACGATCTGAACGAGCATTGGATTACTAAATGATTTATGGATTTCAATAAATATAAATTCTTTAATTTGTATATAAAGTCGATAGAATTATGAAAGCCAGTGTATGAATTATTTAGGAATAATAGAAATAAAAAAGGCTCATATAAACCCTAGATACACGATAGTATAAAAGCAAGATAAGACCGCATTATTGCATGGCACAAATAATTGAAAAACATTCTCGTTAATTACTTCTACTGGCAATAAATTATTGTTATTTTTTTAGAATATAAGCATCCAGCAAAAGTTAGTTAATGACTTCTACACTCAAAAGAAAAATCAATCCATCCGTACTTAAATCAATCCCAAGCGGTGTTAAAAACACGGTAATCCCAGATTTACTAAAATGAAGTACAGAAAGATTGATTTAAGTGCGGACGGATTTAAGTGCTCATTTTTATTTAAGAATTTTTTAGTTGATTCAAGATTTTCCACGTGATTAAAGAATTTTGTACTTATTTTAAGAAACTCCAGGATTGGTTATCTAAAGTAATCCCGTTTTCAGCTTGATTAAAGTACAATTTATTGTTATTTGTAATCAAAATTTTGGGTACGACTCGTACTCAAAGTAAGTAGAAAATACTTGAATTTAGTACGCCGTTTTTCTTTCTGTGTACGAGTATTAACCACACTCTGAGTGCCGTTTACCTTACTTAACAGAAGTTCTACAACTACTTACTAGTAGTAGAACAAGCGATTATCATGATCCTTAATATATCGCCATAAAAAATAGTCTGCTCCAAACGTGAAATAAACTCTTTACCGAACACACCACTAAACTGGGCCACTGTTTCGCGTATTGTGTGGCATGCGTGCACCGTGGTGTTGAAACCACATGTCAGCCAAGTAAGTCCAGCTCGTCCATTTTAGGCAAAAAAAAATTTAATCACGATAATTCACGGTCATGAGCAATATTGGTGTTAGTGGCTCAATGTCCAATAATGTAAATTTGTTGCGACATTTAATCAGAAGATTCCGAATAGCCGCCTCAGAAGGTCGCCCAAACTGACCATAAAATGGAAAAAGTGCACGATGAACTTTCTTAACCGAGAATGAATCTTGATAATAAAATTCAATTGTAAGTCGATTCATGGTTAAATGATCGACCAAACTGAACATGTTCCACAGTAACATGTTACACGAAAAAAAACAGCTGAGCTGTCAAAAACACTGTTGCTAAAAAGAAAGTTGCTAAAAAATCACCCTTTATAAGGTTTTCTCTCTAAAAATGCTATTTTTTCCCCCCAAAAAAACACTTTACTGGATATCAGGATTACATTAAGAGTGGTAAAATGTAACTATTAGATTGTGGAATTACTTCTTCTGCAACAGGGCTCAAGTATCCCAGATGATCTGATTGCATCTGCAAGGAAAAGCCTTTCATTGTTCATTCTGCAGCCTTCCGTAAGAACATCCCATACAGCTTTCAGCTTTCATTTGAAACAAAAATTCCTTCACACGACTTGTCTATTTACGTGTTTAGCAGCTAAGTAATTTGTTGCTTCGAAAAGAGCACTCTGGATAAATGTTAAGAAAATATGAAGCAATGACAAAAACCACTTGCTGATACTTATGCAATCGTTTTCCTTTTTCGTTCAAGAAGATTATTTACAAAGTCAATGTTATATTTTTTTATACATCATGCTCTTCAACACCTTTCGTGAAGTGGCCTGTTTGAGTTTCTTTACTTTTAGGTTTTCTTTCACTAATCGACAGACCCCCTTTTTATTTTTTTTCTTCTTTTTTTTATTTGATCTTTGAAGCTTCTTGATGTTTTAATATTTCGCTGTTTTTGTGCTTGCTGGCTGCCTGCCTGCCTTTTTTTGTTATTTTGTTAATATGCTTGCATTTAATTTAAGTGCTTTTAAGAAGTTAAACGTGTGCGTGACATTGTAAAATTTTATTTAAATACTAAAATGCAATTTTATCAACGTCTTTAGTCCGCATGGAGAGTTGCGGGCCTCAGATAAACACCTACAACACTTGAACTTTTGTAAGTCTATATGTTATCGTCCTTCTTTACATTCTCCTGCTTTAAGGCTTCTTCATTGTTTGTTTAAGAGACAACAAGGGCAACAACATAAGCGGTAGCAAAAGAAAAAAAAATATATGCAGCTAATGACGATGAAACTTTATGCCAACAGTCTATAGAAATTTAATTAAATAAGAAGTCGACTAGGGAAATGCCAAGAAAAAAATATTAAAATCCTAAAATGTTTGTTTGGTAACTTTAGAGATCCTTAAAACGTACAAGTATCCTTTCGTTTTTCTTAGCTGCTGCTCTATCTTCTTCATGCACACATGTACATACTTGAATTTTTCATTTAAACATCTAAAATGTTTTTTCTTTGCTTTTTTAATGAAATAAAACAAAATTGTCTAAGACGAAGAACTGCAGAGAAAGTGTAAGAGACCGGAACGAATGGAAAAAATGTGAAGAAAAAAAAACTTGCACTCCTCAAACTTCATTTTTTATGTTAAATATTGCATAATAATTATTCGATGTTAATATTTGTCTAAATATACGAAAAAGAAAGCAGAAGAGTTGGGCGGAATCAACAATACAATATTGTTCTTATACTTTAATTATTTGCTTAAGGCTTGGCAAAGTTTTTCTTCTCGTTCGTGTTTGATATTGCAGCAGAAAAGCACATGAAATTTTGATGGCTGAAAGTTTGAATTTCGCTTCATTGTTTTTAACAATGATAAAAAAAGTTTAGAAAGTATTAATAATTTAAGGCGCGCAAATGAGTGTTGTTTGAAAAGTATACTTCAAGTTTTCGTATTAATGACAGCAGCCAAAAAGTATGCTCTTAGTAATTGTATTATAAGTATGACGCTGTATTTATTATTGAAATATTGAAGAAAGTCAGCAAGTTTATATTTATTAAAAGCAAAAAGGTTATATTTTAAATTGTTTATTACTTCTTTTAATAAATGTTGAGGCAGGCATAAAACCCGCAGAGCGATAAAAACACCAGCCTATTTTAAGGCGTTGTGACACATCTTTCTGCCAAAGATTTTCAAATTAGGTTTTGTGAATTAAAATAAATAAATGTCTTTCGAGAACTTTATTTGCTTCGTATAATAGAGATAATGAGATATTCGTACATAGAACGCACAGTGCGCATATAAGCCAATTATTTTGAAAGTGCAGTAAGTCCCGTCACCAAAAAGAAAAAACTAAGCCAGCCATTTAGGTTATGAAATTGGAAAGTTGTCCTTTTACTTTCAGGTAAAATATAAAGAACATATTTAGTATGTGTCTATTTTGTGTTAATATATTTAAAAGGAAATATAAATGAAATATTTCAGAGTTTAAAAGACTGTTATGGAATTTTTAACGTATTAACTTGTCTCACTTTTAGAAAGAACAGTTCAAAAATGGAGTAGACGAAGAGGCTTTTAAATTAAAAATATTATTTCATGTGTTCTAAGCCGGGGCCAGAAATTATCATTCATGAGCGCTGAAATGTACATCATTCTGATATTTTTCATAAATAATATTTTATAAAAATTAATTATTTCTTTTTCACATTCAAAAATGAAGGGCAGAAAATGTTTCGCTTTAAGGCAGTCATGAATGGGTAAAGTAAAATATTTTGTAATTAGTAAAATATTTATGAATAGGAGAAGCAAATTAAACGTACATGTAATAAATGAAAACACGCATGATTGAGAGATGAGAGATCATTCTTAGATCTTTGATTTTGGCTAAAATGAAAACATAATGAACGCTTATTTTGACATTTTTCATGAATGAGAGAGATTTCTAAGATTTTTGTATATTTTTTACAATCGTACATGAACACACGAATGTGCAATGTTTTTTAGAGTCTCAAAAAGCAGCCAAATCTAAAGTGTACATACAAGAAAGCGTGAGCGGTGACGGAGCATTTCGATACTCTGGTTCAAGGCCAGTCAGCGGATCCCTCCCGACGTGAAATAGACGATACAAGGGGTGAGCAACCTGAAAAACTACATCATGATTTGACAAAAATAAAAAAAACGATTTCAATGATCTAGAGATGAGATGAGAGCATAGTGAGCGATTAACTCTTTACCATTGATCGCTTCACATTTCTGCTTTCTTTTTATTGTGTAAAACGACCATTAAAAAATGAAATAAAAAATATTTAATTGACAAAAAATAGGATTATAGGCTTTTTCTACTGACCTACACCTTTAATCTTTCATCAATTTGCAAAGATACTAACATCTTCCCATAAGAATTATACAGGGCAAAAATTCTACATCTTTCTACATCTACAGAAGATGATCTTTCCTCATTTTGTTCAACCTTACATTTTAAGTGTCACCATTAAAAAAAAAGGCAAAAAATCGATTTCCTTATGTCTGCCAAAAAATTTTCTTCATTATCATCTCATTCCGGAATGGCCTGCAAAGCAACAACTATTCGAGCGCCAGTTTAAACGTACACCTATTTTAGTTGCATTCATTTAACGAGAAAAAACTATCTAATTACTTATTCCCTTCCCCATGGGAAAAACAATAAACGAAATAAAATTGCTTACAAACACGCACATTTATAAAAAATCTTATTACTTATATACACATGAATGTGTCGGTACTCTTAAAAACTCTCATTGCTTTGCTTGTTTTAATTTGAACCAATACTTCCATAAATGAATGCGTGTACGTGGGTATTTTTAGCTTTTGTAGTGGTGTCAACTTTATGAGCCTTTTATTCCTTTAATACTGAACCCATTTACATTATGTATAGTCGGGTCACTAAAGCTCAACAATATCTATTATTTGGTAAAAGAATGAAGAAAATCGGTTGGCAAACAAAGGAGAAAAAGGGATCTAAAAATTTTTCTTTGCCTATTTATATGTAGATTTTTAATTTTTACCAATAATTATTTGTCGTTTTCTTTTATTTTTTTGAGAGAGGAATAAATGCAGAAGAAGATGTTGCCAATGTTAACTCATGCTTCAAGTTTCAACCCCTTCCATGCGTTTCACAAACATGATGTTCAGGGTAAAAAGCCTACTAAAAACAGCTGTTGGTTACTAATTGTCCACAACCCCGTACACTTGCGTAACCAACAGACTATTGAATAGTTGAAGTAACTTTCTTAGCAACTTCCTTTTCTTTAAGTGCAGTGGTGTTGCAACATTAATGTTAATAGTGTTCCTGATAATATTTTTTTTTGTAAATTTCCTTATTCCTTTTAATTAATCCTTACAATTTTTACTTTATTCCAGACAGTAATTGTGGTTTTTGTAAGAGCTTCATGTAACCAATTTTCACTATTTTCAATCTGTTTCAGTTTTCTTTCTTTTTTTATATAAAAAAAAAAGAAAACAGCGCTAAGTTAAAGTACTGTTTTGCGGTTCTAGTTCTACTCCTGTTTTCCTTTCAACATTAATCGTTCAGTTGTAATTCTAGTCTTAATGTAAGTAATGTCAACCGTACATTTTTTTCTAAATTATTTTTTAGTTTTCTGTTCTATTTCAGTCCCCGAAAGAGAGAGAATGGCGTAAAAAAAGGAAAGAGTTGAGTTAAATTTCCTTGAATTTTATGCTGCTTTCGCTGTTTCTTGGTAATGAGCTAATTTAACATTTCACGTTGTGTTTCCTTTCGTCCTGCTCTATACGTGGCATAGTGTTTGGTTTTTTTTAATCGTCATTTGCATGTTTGCATAATGAAGCCTTTTGTTTTTAGGAAGTCTAGAAATTTGTTAGATTTTCTATTGCATTTGTGAAGTTGTGCTTGATTGTATTGTGTGTTTGGCACTGCATACTCAAATGGATGACGATTAAATAATACGAGAAGATGAAAACTAACTTACTTGAGGTATAAAATAGTTAGGCGGTAATTTAAAGTAAATTTTAAAGATTTATATTCAATTTGGAATTAATTTTAATTGCTTTTCAGCTATTAAAGTAAATACGTATTAAGAAATAAGAGGAATAACATTAAGGCGCCTTAAAATAGGCAACATATTTTTATTTTAGCTTTTTGGTGCGTTATATTTAATTTTTAAATAGTCAGCTATTTTACAAAAAAAAAAAAATAAAAAGAAAATAAATTAAACAAGTTTAATTTAAACTATAGAGTATTATTTTAATTACATTATTATATTTTGAAATATGCAACTTGCTTATCGAAATTAAGATGTAATATTAATATAAAAATTTATGAAATTGAGTGTTGCTAGAAACAGTGCTTGCTCCCGGCACTTACCTAAAAAACTGATTTAATAAAACTTTTCTCTATTATATTGCTTGCAGTAAGAAATATAACATGAGCACACTTATAGGAGTGTCAAATTAATATTTGTCTTTGACCATTGCATGCTAATAAAAAGCATTGTGTGTTAAACAAAAAGTGCGAAGCGATGACTTAATGTATTAGCGGTGGTCAGCGTGTGAAGCAAATGGTCTTGCAAAAAATGCAAATGCAAAATATTGAGTATTTTTCTGAAATTCAACAACAAAATACATAAAACTTCTGTTGGATTTCATCGAAAAACAAATTTACGATATTTTACAGGGTTACTGCATTACCGAATTCACGCGCAGCATTATGAAAAGAAAAATATTTTAAAAAGAAATTTTTTGCAATAAATAGTTCTTCCAGAGTACTTTTTTCAAATCACAGTTGTATAAAAAAAGGCTTTTTTTCAAAGGGTACTTTTTTACATTGCGTTTTTTTTCAACAAGTACTTTTTAAATATGTTTTTTCCAAAAAGTAGTGCTTTCAAATAGTAATTTTTATAAAAAACCTTTCTAAAAAGTACTTTTTTTCAATATGTACTTTTGTTGAAAAGGAATTTCACTTGACCTTCTAATGTACTGACGCCCTATATATAATTTTTTTATATTTAATAACCTTATTTCACAGTTGTTAAAAGATGTAGCAAAATATTTGTAAAATGTTCTAAATCTCTTAAAAGTTTTTTTTAATCTCGTTTATGCTTACTTTTGTCAGGCACGTGAATTAGCAAAGAAAAAAATTGTGCAGTTGCATGTTGCATTATCAACTATATAAATTTTAGTGTTTTTGAATTCCTCCATTGTAGAATTTTTTTTTCTGATAGATATATACTTGACTTTTATCATTTGGAATTTTGGTTCTTGTGTTTTTATTGCTAAATGCCCCAAGGTGTATCAAG
The DNA here is from genome assembly GCA_956483585.1 of Gymnocheta viridis. Taxonomy (NCBI): domain Eukaryota; kingdom Metazoa; phylum Arthropoda; class Insecta; order Diptera; family Tachinidae; genus Gymnocheta; species Gymnocheta viridis. Next base: position 113,128,246 of record OY101442.1, read on the forward strand.
GCAGAAATTAATGTTTTCTCACCTGGAAGGTAATCGACTTATTGTACGGGCTTACAAAGATTTTTTTGTATAAGGCAGAGGCACAAAAATACCCCAAACAAATTATTCGCATAATAGTTTCCCCAATTTTTCTTAAAAAAAGAAATGTTTGTAAGATTTTGCAGTTTTGAGGCTCTAAATTTTGTTATTTATTTTTTTTCTCACAAATTTTGGAATAAACAACAAATGAAATTTAAGCCGTTTTAGTAATTTTTAATTCAAAGTGATTATTATTTTGGCAAAAGTTCGTAACATTTTTGTAGAGAGAATTGTATATGAGACAATATTTCAAAGGTAGAAGGGATAAATTAACATCTATTATTTTTTTTGGAAAAAAAATCTTACTTTTATTGCACTTTTCAATGAAAATTGTCATAATATTTATTAGAAATTAGTATTTCATCTTTGGCGACGTTAAATTTTTATTAACAAAAACTTCTATTTAAAATTTTTAATAAAATTTTAAAAATTTTGCATATTTTTTGGAGTAGAAAACGCCATCAGTGTTAATAATGAAAGTGAAAATGTAAGCCAAGTATTTGTTGCTAAAACTTGTTCTAACATCCAATACTAGTTTGCAAGTTTCATCATCTTGAATAATTTTGCTTCCCTTCAAGCGTTTTAAATTGCTCACATCATAATTAAAAATATAATCTCTTTTATTTTTAATTTACGTAAAGCGGCGCACAAACTTTATTTCGTAATGAGCAGGTACTGGGCGTTTCTCGTTTTCATTCGTTTCTAATTTTTGTTTTTCTATTCTTTGCAGTTCAGATTAAATTGTGCAAACTTAACACGTTTATTACACCACATGTTGTAATTCTCAACTCATGTGTATTACATGTTGAAAATAAACAAAGTTGACACGATTACTACAATTACAAACCCTAAAGGTATGCTACACATAATAATAACGCGATAAATGTTAGTGTGCTGTGCATGCTAGCAAGTACATATTTAGTTAAACATAATAAAAACACACTTTACATTCTCACACTATCTAATTGTACTCGCACTTTTACTTTAAAACGAAGTACAAACGTCTACTTTTGCTCACGCTTAGACATGCACAAACGCCTCCGAAGGCAACAGCCACCTTTCACTGAAAATGACATTATAAAAGTGAAACAAGAAGAATGTGTTGTATTTTTAAATGAGAATATGTGTTGTAAACGATGCTTGTTCGTACGTACAAAAACTTCCCTTAAAGTGTTTGGCCACAAAAAAAAATAAATACACTTGTGCCTAAAAGCAAGCAAGTGTTTAGTGCGTGAGTAGATGTAACAAACAGGGTTTTGTTATTTGTAATTAAAATAAATCTCAAGTAGTGATTGTTAGTACTCGTTACTAGGAAGTGTTTGTTATAGTTGTTGTAAATATAATAATTATGTTGTTTTGCAACAAACGGTACAGTGAAAATCAATTGACACAAGCAACGCCTAAAAGCAGCCGTCTTCAAAACGTTACAGTGGAATAAAAGATATAAATACAGTGGAATACAATGAAAACTTTTTATGATGATACTACTGCGTTGTTTCAGTTCTCTGTAATAAGAATTTTTACTCGAAAACTATAAAAATATCCGCGAGAAAAATAAAGCCATTACTAGAGTATTCTATCGGTTAACCGATTAATTACTAACCGATTAACTGTTCGATTGCTCAATTTTCGACTGATATACAATCACGTAGATATTCTTGGGGATGCTTAAATATAATCTGTAGCAGTTTTTAAAATATCTGCATTTCTGTAATTTCAAAAACTTTAGAAACTTCTCAAGCACTTTAAGATGGAAATTCCTTCCTTTTTATAATTCCTTCCATTAAATAGCATAACAAATAATTTATTTATATTAAAAACCCACCCAAATTTCCTTTTCTAATAAACATTAATATAATCTTGACTCATTTTTCTAAAATGATTGTTTAGCCAATAAATTGCTGAAATTTTTCATTTTTTCACCACAACCCAACAGAAAAAGGGGGGGGGGGTATTTTCCTATGAGAAGAAATCATTTGTTGGTCACTTCCTTGCCTTCTTGCAAGCAATATCAAATATATGTAACTAATATTTATCTAACTCATCCTACAAGTCCAGCACCACCTCCTGCTTCAGCATCATGTTACCCGCCTTTCCGTTCATCATTATCATCATCATTGTCAGATAATAAAAAATGAAAAGCAATAAGACTAAATTCAACAATACAAGCACGCATCAAAGGAATTGAACAAAAAAAAAACAAATAAATAAATGGAAAAAAACACAACAACAATTGATAAAAATATCAATGAAAAATCAAACTATTTATTCTGCTAACAACCCAAAAAGTTGATCATAAATGTTTGAAAAACTAAAAACCAAATAAGATTTGAGCATGTAATCAAATGGAATAATTTATATTTTCCTTTTCCATTTTTATGGAATACATACAAATGTAAGTGTGGGTGTGTGAAAAATCATAATCAAACAAAATATGCTGAAAGAAGGAAAATGCTTGTACTCGTACAACAAAATACAATATGAAACAATTCGATATCAAAAAGCCATTCAAAAAATATACAGAACATTCCACTTCCATTCAGAAGCTCTACAACCGTCATGTTTCCGTCCATGTTTATGTTTATGGCTCCAAATATTAATGTTTCAGTTTGGTTTGTTAAGAAGATTGTGGGAGTTTGCGTTAGAGGGGAGTAGAGGTTGCTTTGGCTGTTGTATCATAAGTTAAACATCACATATCACCCCCTTCAATGCAACATTGTCATAACTCAAAGAAATCAAAGTTGGCCAAATTCTACTCATGTTTATGATCTGACTGAAGTCAATACTTTTCAGTTCAACTTAAGTAATAATTTAGAATTTATCTTTTACAAAAAAAGAAAGTATGTACATATTAAGCAGCAGCCTTTATGGTGTAAACGCATTATGACTACTATGGATTAAAGGAGCGATGTGTATGAAGGAAACACAATTTATTCACGCAACAATTCCATTAATGTATGTTTTTTTATGCCTTACACGATTTTATATTAAATAAGTATGAACCAAATAATGGAAGATAAGAAAATTTTTATGAAATACACGAAATTTTTACAAATGAATGAGTATTGAGTAAAAATATCAGTCCCAAATCAATCTCTTAAAACAACACAACTTTTACAAAGTAAATTATTGAAGTAACAATATATAAAATTATTTTAATGGTACGAGATGAGACCTGACTGATGCCAGCAGAAATTTAACAAAATCCCTACATGTCGCGAAAAATTCCCCCTTTTTCCCTACACACAAAAAAAAAGTTCCCTACAATTTTCTCTATTATAAAAATTCATTGATTTTAGGAAAAAAAAACATTTAATTTAAGGTTTTAAAATTTTGTACATTTATATCACCACGCAAAATATTAAACAATAATAAAAAAATTACATAAAGTTGTAACCTTCATTATCTGCCTTTGTCCTATAATAGTCCTCAAACGGAAAAGTCTTTGGTTTAACTTAAGAGATGTTGCCCCATTTTTTTTTAAATTCTTCACACTCGTTGCCAATATAGATTTCTTAAATTTTTAAAATAAAGATGTAGAGATCTTAGAAAGTGAGCGAAATCTGAATGAATTCTTAATAAAATTGTATCCAATTTAAAAAAAATTCACCCAGAATAAAAAGAATGAAAGTTATTTTTTTTGTTTATAACAGTGCTTTAGAATATTTAAAATAGCTTAATAGTGCGTTTACAATCCCTCGAAATATAGTAGATTTTTTTGGAAATCTTTCTCAAAATGTATATCGTTTACATTGCATTTTTTGACATTAGCAAGATTTTATTTGAATAACAAATGCAGCTGACCAACATTTAAAAGAAAATATATACAGTAGTAACTCGATTCTTGCACATACTTGATCCTTGCACACCTCGATTCTTGCAACATAGAAATATTTTTCATTACGCACTCAGTACTTGCGACATCCGAAAATTTTTAACTCGATACTTGCAACATTTTTGTATTACTCTTGCGTGCTGCTTTGTTTACGTTTTCTTAGACTGAATACATTTCGGGAAATCCCCGTCGTTTTATGCTGCTGATGAAATATTGTAATTTGAATCAGTTTTAAGCTTGACTATTGAGCGGTGCGGTGTCATAATGACAAAGAAAAAATGTACGTTGCTGACAATTAAAGACAAAGCTGAGATTTTAAAGAAATTAAGTGCTGGATTTTCCACCAATTCCTTAGACAAAAGTTTTCATGTGCATAGATCAACAATAACTCGTGTTAAGAGAAATGAAAACACCATAAAGAAATTTGTGGCGCATTCTGAATCCGGCCCTAGGAGAAGAAAGACGCTTAAACCCTCGGAGTTTCCAAAAATGGAAAGATTCGAAACTTAGATTCTAAATAGATGTATGTGCCTTTTAATTTGTATGGGAAATTAATACTCGGTACTTGCGACAACCTCGAAACTTGCACCGAGCCCAGTTTTCATTACGTTCAAGGATCGAGTTTCTACTGTATAAGTGAATCTAATTTATCTCGAGCTATAGGTAAATTTTTTATAAAAAACGTGTATAAAATTTTATTAGATAACCGATATTTCGCCACTTCCTTGTGTGGCTTCTTCAGGAAGTGGCGAAATATCGAAATAGCTCAAGATAAATTAGATTCACTTAAAAAACAAAAGGTCGAACAAATATATAAAAAGGAAAAAATATATATATATTCACACATATTTGAAAATTGTGTTTGATGCCAAAGAATATCGCAAAATATAGGACATTTATTGGTATTTTATTAATTTTTTTTTTGTGTAACACAAATTTAATAGAGAGCATTAATAAGGAAATAGGCATTTAGTAAATTACTTTATCTTTTATTTACCATTTGCACTTCATTTATATTTTTAGTTTTACTTATTTTTCCATTTTGTCGTTCGTCCCAGTTGTGTTCCTAACATTAATCCCAACTTATTGAACGAAGAGAGAATGAGAGAGAGATATTCAAAGTAATACACACGATTTAATCCTTTTTTTGTTTAACGATTTCATATCAAGTCCAGTCATTTTAGAGGCTTCACCTCGGAATGGGAGACACTAAGTTGGAAACGTTGGGTTTCGTAGTAAAGAAGATTTGCTTTCCAATGCAATAAAAGTTTTGAGCCGTGTATCTTCCCAACGAAAAGTCAAAAGAAAAATCACAAACAACTTCATTTAATTTACAAAGCCCTACAACGTCACCGAAATTACTTTTTAAAATTTTCAACTTTACGAGCGTTCAAGCTCAGTGCAAATAAGGCGCAACTTTTTCCACACCTCGCGCTCTATCTCAAAAATGGTTGATCGCACTAAATTTTATTCTCTCGAAATTTTATTCAAACATCGAACGTCATCAGGATGACAGAAAGTCGCAATTCACATTATGCAAGTCTTATTGATGAGCTTATTAATTTTTAGGTGAGAGCGACAAGGAGAAAATAGTCAAGTACGCACTCTCGTGCACTCATGAAACTCGTTTTACTTGCTCATTCGTAATTTCAAAAACGAACTATGGACGATATAAAAAGGCAACATTTCAGTAATAAGACTTGCATTGTGTGAACGTGCAAGAAATTACAAAGAAACACATTTAAAATCCCAATCTTATTTTCATGAATTTTGGGAAAAGAAGTTTTGAGAAAAGTTGAAAAATGCCAAAAACAAGCGTGTATGCTGCTTATCTGACAATCCGAGATTTTTTCCACCTAATTTCGCTGGACCAATAATAAGCAGCAACATTGAAATTTAACGATGACATAATCGCATGATGCAATAAAGAAGAAAAGACTTGGGGTTAGCGCATTTTCGATGCTTTTAATGAAACACAGCTTAATGTAAAAAATTAGAGCTTTCAAGTGAAAGATTACGAATAAAAATGATGCCCTCTGCAAGAATATTACGAACAACATACCCTTACAAACCCTCTTCGAGGGAAACAGTTGTGTTTGCTGGACTGTTATTTTTTGTCTAGTTTTTTTAGAATATATTTTATGCACATAATTTTGGTTCTTAGAACATAAGTTTGGTTGCCCTGATAATTACTTTGTTGCTAAAGTACCGATGCCCCAAAGCTGCGCTACTGATCGCATTTCAGCAATAATAGACATAATATTTATGCTTCATTTTACAAATACATTCTTGGTTTTACTTTGGGAGTATTGTTTGAGCAAAAAAAATATATATGTATATATATATATAATTCATCATTTTTATACTTGCCGACATCCCCGACACAGAAAAAATCTCATAGGAAATTTTAAAATTTTGGTAATTAAAAATTTGCTTACCTGCAAAGAAAAGAAGCAAGACAAACAATTTTTAGTTAAAATGTTAATTATGTTTGAAAATATAAAATTACATTTTTGCTTTGTCAGTTGAATAAACCGGATTAGCAAAAAAAATTGTTGCCTACTTTAAGGATAAAATTAATTAAAATTGTATTTAATGAAGAGTATTAAATTCCACGACGTAGTTGATGAAATTTTATTAGTCACTAATTTCATTTCTTTAATAATTTGTTTTTTCTTACTTGCTTTCTTTTAATTCAAAATTCAATTTACTACAAATGAGGTCATATTTCTGAGTAGTTAAGTATTCAACCCCTTAAGGTATACCACCAGCCACAATTTGAAGCATACTTTATAGTAGATTGTAATTTACCTTAAAATATGTTTTATTTTATGTTTTTTATTTTTTCTTACTTTTTTCGTTATGATGTAACAATTATTGTTCCATTTCTTTTGTTACCAATAAAGTTACCATCCTGACCTCATAACTGGCTTTTTGCTTTGCTCTTGCAAAACATTTTTTTTTTGATGTGCTGCATGTTTCGTATTCCGGAGAGGCAAAAAGAAGCAAAAGCTAAAGGAGGGAAAAGACAAATTCCAATATAAAACTAATTTTCTTGCTTATGATTTTTTTATTAAACGAAATTACATTTTTGTGTCTATAATTTTATAGTTTACATTTTTGTGCAGGTTTTATGATTGCACGTTCATTCTTGTCAGTGTTTAACTATAATTTTTTTATTCGAATTTTTCATTTACAAATTTTTGATATTCTATTTAATATTATATTTTATTACTTATTGTTATTATTATTTAAACCGTTTAATGGCAGTCGTCTATATTTTAAAGAAGTAAAAGTCCAGCCGAATTTTATATTCCCTTCACCTAAATAATATAAGAATTATATTTTACTAAATGCTTCCAAAGGACTTTGGACAAACAAAATTTATGAGTCATCGGAGTTTCTTGTGAAAGGTTTCGTAACAAATATTTTTTTAATTTATTTTTAGTGGTTTCTAAGGTCTTCAAGTCGTCATAGGCTGGGCCCACGCGAGCGATTTAATTTTTTGCATGTTCGTATGCAATTTATTGTTTTGAGAATTATATGTCGCTCTACTTATTAAAAATATTTCTCAAATTTAGTTAAAAAATATAGAAAAGTGCTTTTTTAAAAACGCTCGTGTGATGCCATCTTTCGAAATATAGAATTTTGGGTTTTTAATAACTCACGTATTTTTGATAGTGTGAACGTTAGATTTTTGGTAAAACTTCAATTATTTTGGAATTTATAAAGTTTTCTAAATACCGGGAATCGTAAAGTGGAAAGTTAATCCTATATATGAAGGATATCAAGCTCAGTGCAAATAAGGCGCAACTTTTTCCACACCTCGCGCTCTATCTCAAAAATGGTTGATCGCACTAAATTTTATTCTCTCGAAATTTTATTCAAACATCGAACGTCATCAGGATGACAGAAAGTCGCAATTCACATTATGCAAGTCTTATTGATGAGCTTATTAATTTTTAGGTGAGAGCGACAAGGAGAAAATAGTCAAGTACGCACTCTCGTGCACTCATGAAACTCGTTTTACTTGCTCATTCGTAATTTCAAAAACGAACTATGGACGATATAAAAAGGCAACATTTCAGTAATAAGACTTGCATTGTGTGAACGTGCAAGAAATTACAAAGAAACACATTTAAAATCCCAATCTTATTTTCATGAATTTTGGGAAAAGAAGTTTTGAGAAAAGTTGAAAAATGCCAAAAACAAGCGTGTATGCTGCTTATCTGACAATCCGAGATTTTTTCCACCTAATTTCGCTGGACCAATAATAAGCAGCAACATTGAAATTTAACGATGACATAATCGCATGATGCAATAAAGAAGAAAAGACTTGGGGTTAGCGCATTTTCGATGCTTTTAATGAAACACAGCTTAATGTAAAAAATTAGAGCTTTCAAGTGAAAGATTACGAATAAAAATGATGCCCTCTGCAAGAATATTACGAACAACATACCCTTACAAACCCTCTTCGAGGGAAACAGTTGTGTTTGCTGGACTGTTATTTTTTGTCTAGTTTTTTTAGAATATATTTTATGCACATAATTTTGGTTCTTAGAACATAAGTTTGGTTGCCCTGATAATTACTTTGTTGCTAAAGTACCGATGCCCCAAAGCTGCGCTACTGATCGCATTTCAGCAATAATAGACATAATATTTATGCTTCATTTTACAAATACATTCTTGGTTTTACTTTGGGAGTATTGTTTGAGCAAAAAAAATATATATGTATATATATATATAATTCATCATTTTTATACTTGCCGACATCCCCGACACAGAAAAAATCTCATAGGAAATTTTAAAATTTTGGTAATTAAAAATTTGCTTACCTGCAAAGAAAAGAAGCAAGACAAACAATTTTTAGTTAAAATGTTAATTATGTTTGAAAATATAAAATTACATTTTTGCTTTGTCAGTTGAATAAACCGGATTAGCAAAAAAAATTGTTGCCTACTTTAAGGATAAAATTAATTAAAATTGTATTTAATGAAGAGTATTAAATTCCACGACGTAGTTGATGAAATTTTATTAGTCACTAATTTCATTTCTTTAATAATTTGTTTTTTCTTACTTGCTTTCTTTTAATTCAAAATTCAATTTACTACAAATGAGGTCATATTTCTGAGTAGTTAAGTATTCAACCCCTTAAGGTATACCACCAGCCACAATTTGAAGCATACTTTATAGTAGATTGTAATTTACCTTAAAATATGTTTTATTTTATGTTTTTTATTTTTTCTTACTTTTTTCGTTATGATGTAACAATTATTGTTCCATTTCTTTTGTTACCAATAAAGTTACCATCCTGACCTCATAACTGGCTTTTTGCTTTGCTCTTGCAAAACATTTTTTTTTTGATGTGCTGCATGTTTCGTATTCCGGAGAGGCAAAAAGAAGCAAAAGCTAAAGGAGGGAAAAGACAAATTCCAATATAAAACTAATTTTCTTGCTTATGATTTTTTTATTAAACGAAATTACATTTTTGTGTCTATAATTTTATAGTTTACATTTTTGTGCAGGTTTTATGATTGCACGTTCATTCTTGTCAGTGTTTAACTATAATTTTTTTATTCGAATTTTTCATTTACAAATTTTTGATATTCTATTTAATATTATATTTTATTACTTATTGTTATTATTATTTAAACCGTTTAATGGCAGTCGTCTATATTTTAAAGAAGTAAAAGTCCAGCCGAATTTTATATTCCCTTCACCTAAATAATATAAGAATTATATTTTACTAAATGCTTCTAAAGGACTTTGGACAAACAAAATTTATGAGTCATCGGAGTTTCTTGTGAAAGGTTTCGTAACAAATATTTTTTTAATTTATTTTTAGTGGTTTCTAAGGTCTTCAAGTCGTCATAGGCTGGGCCCACGCGAGCGATTTAATTTTTTGCATGTTCGTATGCAATTTATTGTTTTGAGAATTATATGTCGCTCTACTTATTAAAAATATTTCTCAAATTTAGTTAAAAAATATAGAAAAGTGCTTTTTTAAAAACGCTCGTGTGATGCCATCTTTCGAAATATAGAATTTTGGGTTTTTAATAACTCACGTATTTTTGATAGTGTGAACGTTAGATTTTTGGTAAAACTTCAATTATTTTGGAATTTATAAAGTTTTCTAAATACCGGGAATCGTAAAGTGGAAAGTTAATCCTATATATGAAGGATATCGGTCGATTTCGAATTGCTCAATTTCAAAAATCAATTTCTACTAAAAGCAACTTAACTGGTTTTTGTTTATTATTTTTATGGTTTAGAATATTTTATTAGAACTTAAAAGTTCATTCCACTATCATCACTATCATCAAATTTACCGCACATGTATGTGGCAATGATTCGTTTTGCGAAATCGAGTGATTTGAAATCGACCGATTTCTATCCATCACATGCCTGAATGATTTCATCCGGATTTTTGAAAATCGATCTTTCATAAGACCTGGGAATTTTGAGGTCACGCAGGTCTATTCTCACTATTTGTACGATGATGCCCGTATTGACGTATACATGTGGATGTGTTTGTGTGCACGTATGTGTGTAAGTCTCTCGTAAATTAAGAACGGCTTAACCCATCGAAACCAAATCTGCCGAATTTTAAGTAAAAAACAGATTTCGTGGTTTAATGAACTGATTCGGTTTGGTCGATTTTGAGAATTTCCGAAAATAGAGTTTTCAAAAAAATTTTAGTGCCAAACCAGTCTAAAATTTAATCGGATCTTAAACTGAAAAAACTCCGTCGACTTTAGCAAATTTGTAGCAAATCTATTGATACGTTTGAGAAATAGCGCTAAGCAACAATTTCGAAAAGGAGCTTTCATTTCAGAACCCCAAAGGTCAGTTTTCGGGATTCATTTTCTTTTTCGGAATTGAAAAACTGCGTCAAATACGATAAATTTGATGAAAGGGTGAAGAGCTCGCAAAATATCGTAGTAAAAACACGATTTTTATGATTTCCGGTATTAAAAATTGGAATTTACTGAGTTTTTTATTTCTTCTACACAATATATGTTTTTTTTAATTTCTTTTAGATTGCAGTTATCGGAAAGTTCCAGCGATAGCCTGCAACTATTTATCATATTTTTTCAATATTTGATTTTTTTCTCTCGTAATTTTTTTTAATTTTTTAGATATTTTGGTAAGAAATTCATTTTATTATTTTACGCCTGTTCATCGATATCGAAAGAAAATTTTCTTTCGAATTACTACAATTGAAACGAAAACTTTTGAAATTTTGTTTTTGTTGTAAATATAATTATACGTCAGAAAATTTTCTTTCGGTATCGGCGAACAGTAACTGCCTGGAGTTATTTTTGGAGTAATTTTCATTCTATTTTAGGTAAAATAATTGATTATAAAAAAATTCAATGTCACACATTTCGGTCGAAATAGATTTAATTCCATATTTAAACTTAATGAAAAAAAGTGTCACTTTTACAGTTCAATGCGAGTTTGCTTCCTAAAAGTGTGCTAATTTTATGCTGTTTCCAGCAGCCAATTTAATAGAAAAAAATGTTTAATTCTATTGTGAATACTAAAACTAGTTTTATTCCGAGAAAAAAACTAATTTCGTTTTCTTTAACTATGATGTAATATTTCCATCAATTTTAAAGGGTATAAATATCAAGCATACGCACTCCAAAAACTATGCAACATTTAACAACAAAAACAACAAAGACTATGAGTATTAAAGTAGTTCTACGAATGTGCGTTAATGCCGGCCGGGCCCATGAGCGACAACTCATAAGAATGATATTCAAGAACATGGTCAGCAATTTCTTTTTTTATTTGCAACTAATTATTTTTTTTTTATATTTTGATTTCGGTATGAAATGTGTCATAGTTTTAGGCTGATTATGTATTTAAACACGCGTTTTGCATAAATTTATAGATGATATAAAATATGTTAGTGGAACTTTATGAAATCTACGTCAAGTTCAAATTGAAAAGGTACAGGCGAGTTAAGAAAAGTACGACACATAATTTGTTTATGTAGTTTTTTAAATTCTACGATATCCTTAAATGATTTAAGTTTAGTTAAATTTATTTTACTGATTGTTCATTCATATGTATCAAAAAATAAATAAATAACTCCTGACATAAAATTAAAATTGTTTTGGCTCTTTAAAACAAAATAGAATATAGTTTTATGTGCTCGACGGTAATGAAAAATTCCTTGAATATTCATATTTTTCATTGCTATTTTCTTCACTTCTTTCATAAAACTATTGTGAAGTGTTTGCTTAAATTATATAACAACAAATGGGGGAAAAAAACTTAATAAATAAAATATAACGAATGTGTAAAACGTTGATAAAATTCATGCAAAACAGAACCAGAAAAGAGTCAACATCACAAAATCATGACAAAAATCTACACAAAAAATTCTGCCGCACTAGAAAAAAAAAAATAAAAAAAATTGGAAGGAAAAGACTAAAAATGGAAAATTTTTATAACATTCTAAATCATGCACTGACATTCACATTGTTTGAAATTTGGCTAGAAATACTAAGAACACAAGTCAAAACATTCATTGTGCGAATCTGTGGGCAGGAGTAGAGTAGGAATTTGTGTTGGCTGATGCGTTGTTGGGATTATTCTTCTTTTAAGTGTATTCATGTGTGTGTGTAAGCATGTGTGTGTGTATTCTTATGCATTTTTTCGCATTCTGAAGAGAGATTGTGAATATGCATCCTCTTATCTTGGATTTAACAATATTTCGTTTTTTTTTTTACTTTTTATTCCTCTTTATGTAAATAAATAAAAGTATTGTTCAGTGCTTTATTCAGGGATTTTTCGACATTTTTATAAAAAAAAACAAATGAAATATTAAAATAAATAATCGTTTGCATCCAAGTATTCATGCTCTGCCGAATACTAGTGCAAAAATATTTCATTCATTTTAATACTTGCATATCTTTAAAATTTGCTTCAAAGGAATTTATGATGCCATTCATTAAACATTCGTATTTATAAAATATAAATTAAATGTATTTAATGTATTTCAGATTTTATCACACACACATTTCTTTAAACTTTATAGAAATTAATGATTTTTTGAGCTTGAGCAAATTTTATTTCTCCTGTAAGAATTTTCTGTTTATCAGTTTGATATCGAATCCGCAGTTTAGAAGACAAAGATTCCTATTTGTTTTTGCTATCGGTCCCACTGTGCAATGCAACACCTTTGTGAAGACACAGCACTACAGTCATGAATGTATTGCATAATAAATCCTGCTTTATTCAATCTAATAAAATTATTTGAAAACCAAGGAAATAAAATTTATTCGATTAAAAAATAATCGAATAATATTATTCAAAAAAATTTTGTTCTATTATTTTTCAAATATTATTCTTGTAAAATTGGCTAAATTAATATAATTGCAACAAAATATTCTCTATGAAACAATTCAAACTTTTTTTTTTAATTATATTTTTTTACATTTGTTTTGTTAAATATTATTTGTGTTTTATGTTGTGTAAAACTAAATGTGTGTTTTTTTGTTTTTTTTCTATAAATGTGAATAATTGACGAAAAGATTATGTGAGTTAAATTTATTTTATTAAACTATATTGTCATGTTTGTTATTAAGCTATTGTTTTTCTTTTGTATATTTATTTTATGGTTACCAGATCTAATAAAATATCCCTGATGATGTTGGGAATCTCCAACGAAACGTCGGAAAAAACTATGGAATAATCTTTTTATTTACATACATAAATACGTGACCTTGATAAGCCCGTTTTAGAAATTTCTAAAAATCATAACAATAAAATTAGGAAAAGGTCGATAATAACAAAAATTAATCAAACTCAAATTATTTTGACAATATATGGTCGTTATTATGTTTATTTCAAGGAAATAGTTCAAAGAAAATATTTTAATAAACTCATTCGAATAAAAATTATTCGAAAAAAACCGTTTTCAAAAGTTATTCGAACATAGAATTTTCAAATTGCTTTTAAAGATTATATTAACAAAAATAATAATAACTATAATAAAAAAATATTATATAAAAATAATTTTTAACAAAGTTGCAACAAAATTATTCGAGTAAAAACTATTGAAACAATTCAAACTTAAATTATTCGGACAATACATGGTTGTAATTATGTTTATTAAAAGAAAATAGTTAAAACAAATATATCAATAAACTCATTCAAAAAAAATTATTCGAATAAAAAACTTTTGAATGTTATTCGAACAGAAATTTTTAAAATAGTTTTCAAAAACAATAATAATAAAAATACTAATAATAAAATTAATAACAAAAAAGTTATAATAAAAAAAAATAATAACAAAAAAAGAGTAATTAAATATTAAATTAAAATAATTTTCTAACAATGTTCCAACAAAATTATTCGTGTAAAAACTATTTAAACTATTGAATTATTTCAAACCCAAATTATTCGGACAATATATGGTCGTTATTATGTTTATTCTCAGAAAATAGTTGACAAAAATATCTTTATAAACTCATTCGAATAATAATTATTCGAATTCAAAGTTTTTTAATGTTATTTGAACAAAAAATTTTAAAATAGTTTTCAAAAATAATAAGAATAAAAATAATAATAATAAAAAATAAACAAAATAATAATAAAATATTAAATAAAAATAAGTTTCTACCAAAGATTCAAGAAAATTATTCGAGTAAAAACTATTTGAAAAAATAAAATTAAATAAATAAAATTATTTGAAGGAAACTTATTTGTATAAAATTATTGGTACAAAATTACTTCAGCAAAAAATTACTAGAATGAAATTGTTGCAAAAAAAATATTCCAATTAAATTATTGAAACAAAAAGTTTTTTTTTTCAAAAAAAGCTACGTGCTGATTTTTCCGAGCTGCAAAAGTAAAGATTCATTTCAGAGATTTATTAAATCAGGCTCAAATCCATTAATTTAATTTGATTTCGAATTATTTCCGAATCCGGCTTTCGCACGTGGGGTTCCGAACTTATTTGGTTGTTCCTCACCAACTGAATTCTATTTTTAATATTTAGTGGTAAAGCGGCCATACATACCAGTGTCTACTACGTTATAGAGCGTAGCGTAACGTACAATATAAAAGTAACATGTGGCATAAAGTAAAACGTAACATAGCATAGCGCAACAATTAACATAATGTTACACGTAACGTAACACTTAGCACTTATTGTTTAGTTTGCTCGGAACATTTAAAAAAGCTGAAGAAGCAGGAATTATTTTATTATTTTTTTTTAAACAGAACGAATTTATTTTTGCAACAATTTTTAGTTATTTTTTTCTTACGGAAAGATATCGTAACATAACACGCTCACTTATAAAATGATATCTCATATTCGGATAGAAATTTTGCATGGAATCTACGTATATTTTAAAATGTGCAGCTGCTAAAATTCATTACGATTAATTCTTGGCCCTCAATAAGTTTCCAATTAAAGATCCTTCTTTTCTTAAGGAGTCATTACATGCACTTGATTTTTGCTTTTTAGTATAAAATATTTATGTTTGCATTCAAACAAAATTACTTATTATTACAAATCCTTTAATTCTTATAAGTACATTTTGTCCTTTTATTAGTAAATACGTTATTTAAATAATATTGCTTAAATTTAAATAACTCTCAAAATTATTAGCTGCAACTTAAAACTCATGCTTCCTTTTTAATTTTGTTAGAACGACAATACAATTTCTATGATAATTAACTGCTGGAAAACTTAAATAGTACATGTACAATAATTAACTTGTGTTTGTAAATGTTCCTGTAGATGAGTGCTATTTTCATTTGATACTCATTAAGTTTTAAGTGCTTCTTAACCGTTTACAAATACGGAAAGTTTTGTTTAAATGTCAACAAAATCAATATTTAATTATTTGAAATTTCAGCACCTTCTTTCTACCTTCTCACTTTCATCTACCATTAATGTTGTTGTCATTCATTGCTGGTTTTGTCGTTTTCGTCGTCGTCAACAACACTCCCTTAATTTAATTATGGCCTCTTAATAACAATTACCTAATTTGAAATTCGAGTTTATGTGCAAATGGTTACTTACAACTGTCTTGTGTGACATGACATTTAACTAATTTACATTTTAATTTGCATAAATTGAATGCTTCCTTTGAGGAGTACAAATTTTGAAATAATAAATAAAAGCAGACCAAGAAAAAAATATGTCGCTTGTTGATGAAATCATGTTAATGCTACAAAAAAAACACCAATAACAACGAAAAAGAAATAATGAATTTAAATTATTTAAAACACAAAAACACTCAACTCAAGTCGTTTTTAATTTTGTGTGAGACATGTGTGTTGCAAGTTACGAGTTGCGATTTTTTTTTTGTGATGGAGTTGAATTTCTTTTACACATGTTCCTTGAAATTGCTGTTGTATATTTTTTCCTTTCAATCTTGTGATGTGTGTGATAACTTGTTAACTTCTACTTTGAGTTTAAAAAATATATTTGGTTATCTAAAGGTGCACAGATTTTTCTTTCTGTAGGAATACATCACTTCGCGAATTCTTTCTGAGCTGATCAATAGATTTTGGGTGAAATTTGTATATCTAACCTTCAAAGTCTGAAGGGAAAAGGTACAAACAAATCTACAAATATTTCTTAAAATTCTGCGATTATTATTGCTTAAATATGAAAAGTTTATGTTCAAAAAAAAAAAAATTATGTAAAATTTCTGTGATATTTTATACATTTTATTTTTTGCTTAAAGATTTCTTAAGAATTCGTATTACACAGTACAACATTTTTCACCTCAATGATTTGGGACTCAATTCTGAGAATTGCATGTGAAAGTAGCCCCAAAAATAAGAACTTCTGCATCAATCCTTTTGTCAAGTTGGCTCCATTAATAATTTGATTTTAAGACCAGAAGAACATTGACTATTTCAATATGGAAAATAACAAGTATACGTACGGTATACCGAGATATAATCAAGTTAAAATATAGAAAAAGTAATAAAAATTAAATTTGCACAAAAAAAATTCGAGCCAACTTGACAAAACGAAGACGTTCTTATTTTTGGGGCTTCTTTGAAGTGCAATTTTCAGAATTGAGTCCCAAAATCATAAGTTGCACTGTGTTATTGTTGGTAAACGCAATATTCAAATCAATACAGAGCTTATTTGATTTCATATAAATTCCAAAAAAAACACGGTTACACAAAATGTACATATCGACGGCACACTTTTCTAAGTGATTTTATTTAGAAGACAAGCTAAATATTCAAAATCTAGGTGAACTTCTGTTCAATGTTTCTATAGAAATGAATATTTTAAAGGCAATTTTATATAAAGAAATTAAACGTAACGATTATTTTTAAGCTTTTTATCCTGATCACAATAAAGTTACTGTCTAAACTATTTCCAATTATTTTTCTAAACAATTGAAAATAAAGTTGATGCAAAGCAATCACAACCACAAACTCATTAATCTTGTTCTCTTCAATTCTCTTAATTTTTTCATTTCTTTTTTATTTGTGCAAATATTGTTTCTGACAAATTTATTTTATTCCTTAAGAGCATATCATGATTACAACAGGTAAACTATTTTATCAAGACATTTTCTTTTACAACTGCAACTGATGCAAAAATATTGTCATTTCCGGAAGTTTTTTTTTTATTACGAGTATTATTTTTATTTGTATTTTTATTATTCTTCCTTCAATTACATTTGTGTTGCTTAAGGAGAGATGAAAAGAAGACACCACAATAACTTGAAAATGAACTAGTAAATTCAAATTATAAGAAAAAATACCACATAACAAGTGCTGATGAATAATGAAAGATGAAACCAAATAAATATTTATGTAAAAAAAGGAAAACAATAATCAAAATAACAAACTTCTTTATGGGAGTTATTGCCACAAGTGCTCAGCCATCTACTTGTACATTTGCATTCAACAACTTCTTTAAAAATAGCAACAGAGAAAAATAATGGATAAAATATCACAAATAAATTATTCTGTACACCGTGTCTTGGCTTGATTTTTTTTACCATCTCTTGCTTTATTTAAATAATGATGTTAGTTTTTCTTCTGACGAATTTTGTTTTTCTTTTTTTTATGTCAATTGTAGATATTTTTCATAGTTGCTGCTGTTAAAAATGCTTGAATTGTAAATGGAATATTACTTTTTTTTTGTCAATTTGAATTTTAGTTTATTTCTTAAGTTTGTTCTCTTTATTTTGCATTCTAGTTTATGTATAACTTTCAGTGCTATTGACATCATTTCTATTAAGAACAACAGGACAACATTCATTTTTGCATTTTTCTCTAAAGTTCTCATTATTTGTCAAGTCAACTTTAACTTGAATTTGTTATTCAATTATTGTAATTACAGTTTTGTTTAAATTTCTTCAGTATTTTAAAGCTGTTGTTTAGTTACTTTCTTTTTTATACTATAAAAATATTTGCAATAGATCAGTAGCGAAATGTTGTTGCAAGCAAGAAAAGAAAAAAATCAGTATTTTTCATAGTTGGTTCGAGAAAAATTCATCGAGCCGCTGGTTCTCGTTTTAATCTATTATATAAATAGGCCAAGACAAATTTTTAAATTCCTTTTTCTCCTTTTTTTTGTCCACCGATTTTCTTCATTCTTTTACCAAATGGTAGACATTGTTGAGCTTTCGTGACAAGACTATATATTATATAAATCGGTTCAGTATTAAAGAAGTAAAAGGCTCATAAAGTTGACACCACTACAAATGCTAAAAATACACATATACATTCATTTATATAAGTATTGGTTCAAGTAAAAACATAAGGAAAGCAACGAAAGTGTTTACATATGTATATAAGTAATAAGATTTTTTCTCTTTAAATGTGTGAAGTTTGAAAAAAAAAAGAATTGAAAAAGATCAGAATTGAAAGAGATGAGAATTAAAATGGATGTATTACATTCACGTTCATTGCGTATTGATGCGTTAGCTTCCATTTAGAAAAATGGGCATGATCGAAAAGGATTCGGTAGCAGAGTTTTTTTTAATGATTTTCGTTCTACAATTTCACATTTATGGTCCTCTTTACTGACCCTCAGTAGCTAAGACAAAAGCAAATATTTTATATTATTGATTTCTTTCAATTCTGTATTGTAAATGGATTTAAATGGATTTGATGAAAAAGCGTTCTGTAAATATAGTCCGAGCCACCTTGTGAAAGTTTTTAAAAATTTCCCGAAAATTTCTATGTTCCGAAAATTCAAAGGTCCTTGCGAATTCCCACAAAAGGAAATTATAGGAAAAAATTTACACTTACTAAAAATCTTTCAATATAAAAAAAATTGTAAAGTTCACAAAAAAAATTAAATAAACTAAATATCACCAAAAAAAATTCACAAAATAATAAAAATTAAATATATAAAATAAATTAAAAATTATTTAAAAAAAAAATGGAAAACTCAACAGAAAAACCTGTGGTGTTTTAGGAATTTATGCCACTATTTTATGTTATAATTGATGTAAAACAAACGCAAATACGGCGCTTTTGTGTGAAGACGAATTTACCAAAATAAATTAATATTTTGTTTCCCAATAACTTCTTTTGAAAAGTTTCTTTTCGAACACCTAATTTTTCGAAAAAAAATTACATTCAAATATTTTTTATTGCAATAATTTTCATACGAATACATAATTTTTATTAAAAAAAATATGTTCATGATTTTATTCGAGTTATCTTTATTCGAATAATTATATGTGATAATTTTATGCGATTCATATTTATCAGAAAAAATTTATTAGATTTTTTTTAAATAACTTTTGTTAGAATAGTTTTCAATTTAAACTGTTTTATACAAATTAATTTCTCCGAAAAATTTTATTCCAAAAAATTTGTCCAACTTTTTTCACTCCAATAATATTATTACAATAGTTTTTATTGGAATTATTTTCATCACAAAAACCATACTCGATTTTTTTATTCGATTAGTTTTTATTGGGATAATTTTTTTTTCGACCAATTTAATGGGAATTATTTTTATTTCAATATTATTCGAATAACTTTATTCGATTCATTTTATTTAAAAATATATTAATATTATTATTATGTGTTATTATTTAAATAACTTTTATTCAAATTATTGTGCACCAATTATTTTTTCGAATAATTTTTGTGCAATAATTTTATTTTAATCATTTTATTTTAATAATTTTTGTTATAATAATATCATATCATACTTATAAGAAAAACTTTATTCGATTTTAAGATTTATTTCAATAGCTTCTTTGAAATAAATTTCATTCTAATAATTTTTGTTCAAATTATTTTATACGAATTCATTTTACTTGAGTAGTTTTTATTTCTAAGAATTTTTATATACGAGTAATTTCAGTCGCATAGTTCCCTCAGAGTGCGTTAAGAAATATGTGAACAGCCAATGAGGAGAAATTCATAGTAAAATCATACTTTTAGTACACGAATATTTTTCTTGCAAGAAGTTCTAAATATGATTGAGAGGAAAAAACTAAAGTACTGTTGCTTATAAAAATCATAACGATTTATTTACAAATATTATTAAAATAAAGTATTATTTTTAAACATAACCCTCGTTTATGTTTCCAATAAAACATTCCAAAATGATAAATGACAAAATAAACTTTTCAATTAAGCTAAACAAACAAAGCAAAGAAATAACCTATTAAACAACATGAATGTGGCCTTAAAGTATGCAACATTTAAGCTATGAACTAAAGCCGAAGAACAACCTAAAAGTAAACAATGAAAATCTATTACAAAACAAATAGTGCTTTTTAATCCTGAGGCAATATGACAGAAAGCTTTGTGTTAGAAAATAAACTTAGTATCACACAAAGTTTAGCCCCCCCCCCCAAAAAAGTATGCAATATTTAGAAAACCGCACAATATTTGTTAAAATTGTGAAACAGAAGAAATATCTACAAACATAGTTGCTACAGGCTCTATTGATCATAAACATTACCTTACATTATTATGGTTGTTTGATGTTGAAAATAATGTTGTGAAAGAACACAGAAAAAAAGCTGTAAAATGCGTTTAACAACCACAAAATGATAAAAATTTAGCAAGAGAAAAAGTTCAGGAAATGTTAAGGGGTGCTTGCATACAACAAACTGCATTATTAGAATAAAAACCTTGACTTAACAATAGTAGTTCATATAAAAGGGGAACATTTACAAACATTTATGAATAATGATGGTGAGAGTTAAGTACCAGCACGTGTATCTTAAAAACACTTAAGCAAAAAAAGAAAAAAGAAATAAAAAGTAGCAGGGGTTAATTTATAAAAACAACAAGGGTGGAACATGAAAGCACACAAACTGTACATTACTTGAACTTTTGTATGCAAATACAAAAAAATAAGTCAAACTTAATACAATAAACTTTTTATGATAATTTTGCTTTTTTCTTTAAAGCCCTTATAAATAGGCTGAAGTTTTTTATTCGATTTTTTTCCGAACCAAACGAGTTTTAATAAAACAACAATTGCTGTATAAATAATTAAATAAATTTATGAAAAGCTGTGTAAAAAGCACAGAAGGAAAAATTATTATAATTGCAATTTCGAGAACTTATTAAAAACACAACAGCACACAACAACTAAAAACTCTGTTAGAATATTAAAAAAAAACTGTAGCATAACAGTTGGGCGCCAAAAAAGGTATGAAATCCAACATAAGACTTTAAATAATGCTGTCAGGGTGCAATAACGGCCTTTCTATGATACGATTGAAAGCGAAGTACACAGAAAAAAATACTACCGATGAAAAGCAGACAAACAATGTAGAGCGTCAAATGCGAAATTTCATTAATTTTGTTACATATTTCAAAATTTTTTTAAGTATTCTATATTTTATTACTTTGGAGTGAGTTTTAACATTTTATTTATTTATTAATTAATATAATTGCGACATCATATGCCAACTTTACCGAGCAGTGCAGAGAAAACGATGTAACCATTGTAGTGAAACGGATCAGATAAATTAGCGGAAAATAGAGAAACACTACATAATACAGGGTTGCATGAACGTGGTCATCAATATGAACATGTGAATATGTTCATTGACTAAAACTTTATTTCGAATAAAAATCAAAACACCAAACTGACTGCTCCATCTTTCATACCATGAGTGAGATCATTTTGTTTCACTTCGTTAACACGAAGACATTGTTCATTGAAACGATTTTTATTCCGTAGTTCTCGATCTTATCTCATCTCTCTTATTAATACGCAATAGCAGTGTTGCAAACTTCAAAAACAAAAATCAAATTTAAGACATTTATCTTAAAAGTGCAGCTACAGAACTGAACTGAAATAGTTTAAGTTTAAGTTTAAGGAATAGTGACAAGAATTAATAGTTGTGGGCAGTTAAATTAAAGTAAAAGCCAAGTAGTACATTATCGACCTATTGGTGATATGTTAAGAACTTCGTTATGCACCTCTTGCGCAAATAGAAAATTTTAAAAATTTATAACATTGCAATAATTATATGTACATTAACCATTCTAAAACCATTTCATGAATGAATTCATTTATGAAATCCTTAAACTTTAAATTCTTTAGAGTTTTTTACCTTCTTTGTTTTTGCGATTTAGTTCATAGTATTCCTTAAATCATTTTCGTTTTCCCTACAACTGGCAAACACTGATTTCTAAAAAACTATATTGTTTTTGCATGAACTTTATTGATATTTATTTGTAAATGTTAGTTCGATCTTGTATAAGTTAACAAACAAACAAACTTGATTACACTTGTTTTTTTAACTATCGAGTGTTGCTTGTTCCCTTTTCATAGTTATTCATCTATATTGAATAGAAACGAATGAATAATGCAGATGTTTAATATACAACTACTTATCAATTATGTAATAAACAAGTAAATTATTTTCTTAAGGCGCTTATCACACAAAAGGTCGGCTGTTTAGATGCTGACGAAGGCACAAATTTTTTTTCAAATTGTATTTGAGCTCATAAAAACAAAAAAGTTTTAGTGCGTAATAAAATAGTTGTGCAATAGTCCAGTGAGTAAAAGACTTGACATCAAACACAACAATTTCTTAAAAAAAAACAAACTGTGATTTCAGTTTATTTTAGGTTTATTAAAAAAAAAAAAACTTTTTTAAAAATAGTTTTCATAACATACGAATATGTTTACCTGAAGGGTATATAAGTTTCGGCACCGCTGAATAAAGCTCTCTTACTTTTTTGCTAAGCTGGCTGGCTGGTGATATCCGTAACAATATTTCATAAACTTAAAGTTTGTGTTTTTCCCCCTGTGTAGTTTTAAAGTTCCTGACGTTTGTGTCAATGTTTGCCTTCCTTCGCACAAGTAAATGGGAGTTTTTTTTTTATTTTGGTAGTTTGCAGGCAAAAGCCATCATTAGTATCGTCATCAGCACTGAATATAGTTAAAGTTCTTTCAAAGAGTCAAATAGTCCTTATTGGGGTGTATGAGTGTGATTTTTTTAATCGCTGTAAAAGTTTTCACTCATAACAGAACAGCATATGGGTATTTTTTCCCTTCACATTTTGTTAAATTTTTTTTATCTATTTTGCCGACAAGTTTAACGAGATTTTACAATATGACAAGTTTGTCTTTCGTTTCGCTTTTAGTCCTTTTATGCAAATGTGTTACAACTTTAGAATGTGTTTGAGAGAAAGAAAGAAAAATAAGAACAACTGGATGAACAAAAAATGAGAAAAATAATCCATTTAACCATCTTTCATTACCGACCTTTCTTTATAAATCACTAAAATAAAAATCGAAAAGAGTATATTTTGTGTATGGCTTTGTCTAAGTATCGGTATTGATATCATAAGGGTGTTGATAATATAAACGATGCCCGGTGGAATTGGATGGGGGCATAAGTTGTTTTCATTTCACTTTTCAAATAAATCTTTTATATCACAATTTTTACCTAAAAATTTGTTTAGGGTTCCGTGTACACAATGGAACCCTATTGTATTCGCACAGATTTTTCTTGTGCGAAATATTGACTATCAATCACTATCATACATCTGCGAACCAATATATTCGCTTTAGGCTTGCAAACTTATTTCGGACATCGAATTTAAAAGAAAAATCATCGGAAAATCGTGTTATCATCAGTCGCCTCAGAGCTACGATTTGACCCCTTTAAAATTTTTTCGTATGGCTGTAAAAGGCAGATACTATGAGAATAACTCAGAAACAATATACATCCTTTAGGATAATATCGTCGGAGCCATTCGTTAGATAGAATAAAAAACCATCAACGAATTCAAGGAAAATTAGACTGACAAGATAAGCAACTGCGAAGTCAGCCGCAACAGTCGCATGAATGAATTTGTATTCCACAAAAAAATATTTAGCAATTATGTTTAGTTTCTTTTATTTAAATTTTTGAAAAGATACTTGTATTTGATAGCTTAATTCTAACAAATTAAACTAAATAACTTTTCAATAAATTTTCTAAAGAATAAGCCGAAAGAAGTTGCATTAAATTATTTTATGTCTTTGGGGATTTTACAATTTTCACTTTCTCTTTATTGCATGAGACAATCTTAAAAGGTTTTGTTTTTAGAAAATTCGTTTTCAAAAATGTATTTTTCAGTTCTTTTTTAGCGGTACCCTTTTTAAAATTTTTGTTTTTTAAGGTACCTTTTTGATAAAAGATTTTTGAAGCACGCATGCTTATCAAAATTTATTTTTCTTAAAAGCTATTTAAAAAATATTACCTTTTTAAAAAAGATACTTTTTGAAGAAGACCCTTTTTGAAGAAGGCACTTCTTGAATAAGTACATTTGAAAAGTATTTTTTTAAAGGTACTTTTTTAACAGCGCTTCTCTAAGAAGCATTTATCAAAAGGTACTTGTTTTGAAGGATAATATTTTTAATAGGAACAGTTTTCAACAAACAATTTGTTTAAAAGCATCATTTCTAGACATGTGCGTTTTTGAAATGTACTTTTTGAAATAGACCTTCTTCAAAGGTTATTTTTTTATTAGGTACTTTTCGAAAAATGTACTACTGAAAATTCACTTCTTCATAATGGTACCTTTTTTAAAAGTACTTCTTGAAAAATACTTTCTTTTAAAATTAATTTTTAGGAAACGTAGATATTTTCTCCGCCGTATTTTAAAATCTACTTTTTCAAATATTTTTTTTTAAACACTTTTAAAAGTACTTTTTTTAAAAATTACTTTCTTTTAAAATTACTTTTTATAAACCTTTTTTCGACGTAATTCTTTTAAAATCTACTTTTGCGAGTTACTTATTTTACGTTATTTTTTAAATGCATCTTTTTATGGGTTATTTTTCAACAAGGTACTTTTTCGAAACATGCTTTTTGAAATAAATACTTATTTCACAGGTAATTTCTTAAAAGGTACTTTTTATTACACACTAATTATTTACAACTTCTTTTTTGAAAGGCACTTTTGCAAAGTACCTTTTTCTAACATTTTTTCAAAGATATTTTTTTCAACAGGCATTTCTTTTCGAAAAAGTACCATTTTAAAAAGCCCTACTTTTAAATATGATCTATTTATAAAAATTATATTTTTATAAGATACAAGATACTGGTTTTAAAAAGGACTTATTTAAAAATAATTTTTTTTAATGTACTTTTTTAGTAGGTGCGTTCTTTTAAAGCAAAAGGTACCTTTTCAAGTGTTAATTTTTTCAAATGTATTTTTTATTAAACACATTTTTTAAAAATTACTTCTTTAAAAGGCACGTTTTTATAAGAATTTTTTTTAATATCTTAGAAAATGTATTTTTGGTTTTAGTTTTTAAAAAGTACACTCTCAAAGATACTTTTTAGAGGTATTTATTAGTTATGAATGGTCTGGTTTGGGTACTCTATTATAATTAATATCTAAAAAAAATATTTTAAAAAGCCCTCAACAGACAAAATTTTTTTTAATCTTTGTAAAAAGATATTGAGGCAATCTCGATTAATAAATTTAAAAAATATAAAACATATTTTTGGTTTATAAAATTTTAATTAAACAAATTTTGTATGAAAAACTGCTTTATACACCTTTTAAATAATATGAATAAACCGTAAAAGTTTTAAAGCTACATTTAAAACATCTTTAAATAACTGTCACCAAAACGTACTTCTTTCTTTCTACCCTAATATAAATAAATGAAAAGGCAATCCTTTTCTAGCTGCCATGATGGAAGGAAGTTTCGTCTGTAGTAGATATCACTATTTAATTTCTTCAAATATTTGCTGTGTAATATCATCAGTCAACATGAGGCATTACAAAGTTAAATATTATTTGGTTTTGAATTTACAATTAGAATTGACATTGTGCTTCTGCTGTTTTTTAGCTTCAAAATTCTCTCTACTCCACCCTAATGACTTCATCACATAAACCTTTGAACAAAAATCTCATTAAAGAGGAGTGTGTGTCTACTGGTTTTAAAGAATAAATTCAGCTCGTTTGCATAATTTATCTTTTTTTTTAGTTGCTGGATTTCGGTTTCATATTTGTGTTGGAAATTAAAATTCATGAATTTGCATATGATTGCTGATGGAATGGCGGCAATTGCGACCAGACAAAAGGGACATTCAGTAAGATATGTTTGAGTGTGTCTGAGAAACACCAAAAAATTGGAGCTTTAAAATTTCTAGGTGAGAATGAAAAAAAGTTGTATCATTTGCAAACTACGAACATGTCATTACTTTAGAGCTTCCGTTTATAAAAGGGATGAAATTCGATCAGATATAATTTTGTATTATTTATATTCAAATTTCTGAAAACGGTCAAAATATTTCAATGGATACTTTTCGCTTGAAATGAATGCTTGTTGAAAAATTCCGTGCTTTATAGTTATAGAAACTAAAATTTTCAAGATGCTACTGCTCTCTCTAGCCAGCAATTAGGTAACGGACACACAAAAGTGAAAGAGATTGAAGATCTCGACTTCACTTTGGCTGATATGTTATAATCAACATCAGGCCATATTCATAGACGATTAATAAAGTTAGTATGTGCCTTAAAACCGAGTTTTCCATGTAATAATCTAACAATAAACCTACTATAACTTTATTAATCGCTTACGAAAAAAAACAATTATTGTATCAGAAGAACTTTCAAATGAAAAGCCCAGTGTAGCTTGTCTTCTATAAAAATTCCTTGCCACTGCAGAGCAAAGCTTTTAAAGCGTAACCATCTTTTTTAATTTGAAGCCGATTTCAACAGTAGCTTAACAGTAATAATTTACAAGTGTAATTCATAGCATTTCCACAACAACTTCTTCAGCTTGTTTCCTTCCCTGCTCGGCAATCATCAACCATGAGACCAAACAATAAGAAATTGCATGTTACGGAATGAAGATTTTTAATTTCTTCTACAAAATTTTTTCTTTTTCTTTTTATTCAACTCTAGCAGAGTAAATGAAAATCTTTTCAAACAAGAAATAAAAAAATAAATTTGAAAGAAATATGTATGCAATTTTTGAGATGTTATTAAAAATAAAAATAGAGTGGGAAGAAGTTATTTGAGATACAATTGTTTTTATTATTATTTCATGTACTTGTTTTTTTATTTTTCATTAATATATTAATACCAGAATGGGCGACTGTGCAACGATGCAGTTGCCAACGGAGGACGGGCGCCAAATCTACACTCATTTTGTAAATGTTAGTGGAAAATTGTAAAGAAAGAAAAAATGAAATAAAAGATTAAGACACTTTTATATCAAAAGGTACTCTTTTCAAAATGTTTTGTTTGAAGAGATAATTTTTTTAAAAGTACTTTCATTTAAAAAGGTACTCTTTTTCAAATGGTAGCTTCTTTTAAAAATGTAGATTTTTCATTCTGCAAAAACTTTTTAACTAGATAATTTTTTTGGAAAAGGCACTTTTAAATAGTCCTTTTACGTAACGGGGTGTTGTTTAACAAGTACTTTCTTCAAATAGTATGCTTTTGCACAACAGAAGTTTTTTTTTAAAAGGATTTTTCAAAGAAACTTTTAACAATTACCTTTACTTTTAAAAATACTTAAAAAAAATTACTTTTAAAATGTACTTTGTCAAAAGACAGACTTTAAAAAAGTACTTTTTCAAAAAGGTACTTTTAGAATAAATTTTTAAAAAAGATACTTCTAACATGTAAATTAAAAAAAGGTATTTATAAAAGGTGCTTATAAAAAATGTTTTGTTAAGAGATCTTTTTTTTTCAAATGCACCTACGAGTATAAGAAGTACGTTTTCAAAAGGGTACTTTTTAAAAAAGTACTTTTAAGAAGTACGTCTTAAAAACGGCGCTTTTAACAAGTACGTTTCAAAAAAATCACTTTTAACAAGTACTTTTTAAAAAAGTAATATTAACAAGTTTTTTTTTTTTAAATAAGTATGTATCATTAAAAAGTACTTTTTGGAAAATTTACTCTTTCAAGGAGTACCTTTTGCAAGCCGGTACTTTTTTTAATGAGGTATTGTACATATCATAAAAGTACTTTTTGCACAATCAAGAATAAGTTATATTTTTCGATTTTTACTATTTTAGTTCCGTGAGTGTAACTAAAGTGTTTGTGGCATGAAAATATTAGAAAATATAAAGAAATTTACAGCTACTTAAGAAAACAATATCAGTGTTTTTATCACTTCTTTTTTTTTGCTAATTTTTTGCTTCAACACAAGAAAAAGAGTCTTGTGTCTTGCAACAATAAAATGTAGAAAAGATATAAAATATTAAACCCAAGAAATAATATGAAGAGAAATAAAACATTAAACCAACAATAAAAAAAAATTATACAAAAGAAGACAAAGTTATTTTGCAGTCTTAAAATAAAGGAGGATTATATTTAAAAAAAAATAAATAAAAAATACTATAACATGTTACTCGTACTCTGGGAGCGTTGTTTGCTTCCACTTGTCCAGCTTAAAATGTCTAGCCGGCAGTCTGCGGGTGATAGAGACAGAATCCATACGAAACAGAAAAATTTCTAATATTTTATTTTGCGGGGGGCATTTTAAGTGTAAAATCTTAATTTTCAGTTGTTTTGTAGTTTTTACGATACAATTTTTTAGTTAATTTTTTCTTATGTTGTATTTATTGTTTACAATCAAAAGTAAAATAAAATAAAAGTTCAACAAAAAAAGTTGGAAAGCGTAAAAACGCCACGTTAGTTTCACAAACAAATTGTAATTAAAACCTTAAAGAAAATAAAAAAATTTATGTATTTAAAAGCAACTAAAAAAACAAACGCGTTAAAGTGGCCCTCAGTAAAAAAAAAGCGTCAGACAGAAAAAATCAGCTTCACTTTAGAAAAAGTGACAAACATGTTGACACAAATCCCTTATAGAAGTGCAGAAAGCAGAAGAGCTCTGTGTGTATGTGGATGTGAAAACAAAACTCTTCTGTACTCGCTATTACAGCGATGCGATCTGTATTTGCCTCCAGAAATGTCAAATGTTGCAAATTAATTTTTTGTGAACAAAAAAAAAACATTCTTAAACTTTGTCTTTGCCAGCAAATTTCTTTGCCATAGCGAGTGAAAGCCAGAGAGAGAGTGACACATTTATAAAAAAAATCGTTCATTATGTATCCTTCTCTAGGGATCGCTATGGGAAAATGGAATGGAAAATTTATAATTCGAATGGAAAATAAAAGGCAAATGTAAAACACTAAATACATAATATAACAAAAGCAGCAACAAAACGTTCAGTAAATCACAAAAGCGCAAGATAAAAATTAACAACATCCTGCTTATGCCGTTTTCTTTTCTTAAAAATATTTTACATTTCTTTTACTTTTTATCAAAAAAAATCGCTATTCAAAATTTTTTAAGACAAAAATTTTGCCTCTTAAGTGATGGGATTCAATTTCTAATAAACTCACTATTTCAAAAAAATCATTAAATGCCAAACACTAAAAAAACAACAAAAACCCAGCATTAAGTGACAATTTATTATGTGATCTGAGTTTGTGTGATTCACAGAACAGTCGCGCTATTTAGTTTTCCCAACAATTGTTAGCAAAATTTTAATGTTTTAAAGTCCTGATTGGAGACAGTTAATTTCAGTTTACTGAGGATCATGTTTAATCGTTCGCAGTGGCACCGCGTCTGTTACTCACTAATCAGTTTCCTATTTGAATAGATTTGTAACTTCGTTTTTTTTATTACTTTCTTCTCAACTAAAATCCAAATTTTTAATTAAAAATAATAAAGAAAATCGTTTTTATTATAAAAATAACTACGTAAAAAAAATTTGTTACCTCATATTTAAATTAAGGATACAAGGCGTAGCATGCGGCACAGCTCTGAATTGTTGAAGGCTCAGTAATTATCATGAAAAGTAAATATTATTTTTTATATGAAATTTAACAAAAAGTCCATGTATTTCTAACAGAATAAATTTTACTCCAAATAAAAGAAATTTAAAATAATACAAATCAAAGAATTTAAAAGAAAAACTTATTATAATTCAGTTTACGGAGTTAAAGAAGAAGTAATAAAATAAAATAGAATAAACTTTGAAGGTAAAAAGTTCATTTCAAAACTTGTTACATTAAAAAATGAGTAACTACGCTAATGAAAACGAAAAGAAAAAACTATTGCACATAAAGCTTTAACTTTTGCTACTTCTTGAGCACGCACTTGACTTGGAAAAAGAACTCTAGAGAGCGAAAAAAGTGAAATAATGTAATAAAATTATGTAAGAAAAATTGCTATAAAGAATGAACGCAAAAAAATAATTTTTAATATATTCCCTTTTGCGAGAGAACACGATTTTTTCCCCAAAAATAGAAAGGAAAATAGTATTATTTACATAAATGCAGGCCAAGGGGCACAAGACAAGAATTCTATTAGAGGGAGAATAGCACTATTTAGAAGAAAATCAGGAGACCCCGGATGGTAAAAAGTCAGTTAGGAGAAATTATTAAATCTAAACGAAATGACTGTAGAAAATATCTGCATATCCTTAGAAGTCCTCTCGGTAACGAACACAAATTCATAAAAATTATTCGAGTGCTGTTAAGTTATTCAAACAAAATCATGCATTAAAAGTTACTTTAAATAAAAAATTAATCAAGCTAAATTCAAATTAATCTGGTAAAAAAGATGATAGAAAAAAAATTCGAATAAATTGTTTGATTCAACAAATTCCTAATTAATCGACAAAAATTTTGAAAATAAAAGAAAATCAAAACAAATTATTGAAATAAAAACTTTTCGAATCAAAATTATATTGATAAAAATATTTCGAATCAAGTTGTTTAAATAAAAAATTATTCGAATGACAATTACAGCACGTATTTCTATGTACTTGTAGCTATTAAAAAAAATAATGTAACTAAAAATTATTCGGATAAAATAATTTGAATAAAATTAATCAAATGAACTCTGGGAAAATTTAAGTAAAAGTTATTCGAATAAAATTATACAAATGAAAATTATTTAAATAAAAAATATAAGAATAAATTTATTCGAATTTTTCAAATAAAAATTTCTTGAACAAAATAAAACGAGTAAAAAGTATTGAAGTAAAACTTATTGGAAAAGAGTTAAAGTTCAAATAAAAATATAAATAAAAAGTATCCAATAAAATTTTCAAAATAAAATCGTACTTGTAGGACATTGTTTGAAATCAAAATTACTCGAATAATATAATAAATATTATTCGAATAAAAATTATTTAAAGAAAAAATATTAAAATAAAATTATTGGAACTATGCGAATAAAACTGTCCAAAAAAAACTAAAATGAAATTAAAATTATTTAAATATAAATTATCCGAATAAAGTTATTCGAATTGATTTTTTTGGTAAAAAATGCATTTTTATAAAAATTATTTTAACACAAAATGCTTGAATAAAATTATTTCAATAAATTTATATGCATCACATGTTCGAATAAAAAATACTTTAATAAAATTATTTGTTTAAAATTTATTGGAGTAAAACTTATTCAAAAAACTTATTATTAAAGTTATTCAAATGCTATTATTCGAAAAAATAGTTCAAATAAAATTTAGAAAAAATTATATACATAGATAAATTTATTTATTTAGAAGTAATAATAATACTTTAACATATGAAAAATTATTATTATATGTATACGCATTGAATATAACAAAGTTTACACATTAAATTCTAAATACATTATCGAAAAAATATTTGAATGGAATTCGTGTTAAAAAAAAAATTTATAAAAATTCTTCGAATATAAATTATTTTATTAAAAAATACTTGAATAAAATTATTTGCACAAAGTGTTCGAATAGAAATTACTCAAATAAAATTATTTGGTTAAAATTTATGGGAGTAAAACGTATTCAAAACAAGTTAAAATTATTCAAATAAAATGATTGAATTAAATAAATTGAATAAAAAAAATCTAACATATAATGAATTATTCGAATATCTTATAAAAATTATTCGAATAAAAACTATTTTATTACAAAATACTTGAATAAAATTATTTCAATACAATTATTTGGATAACGTGTTCGGATAAAAATTACCGAAATAAAATTATTTCGATACAATTTATTGGAGTAAAATTTATTCACATGAAGTTAAAGTTATTAGAATTATTCAAATAAAATTATTTGAAAAAATATATTGCTATTCAAATAAAAATAACTTGAAAAATATATTTCTATAAAAATTATTCGAATAAAAATAATACTAAATAGTAGATAGAATACAATTGTTTAATTGATGCAAATAACATGTTCGAATACAAATTACTCAGATAAAATTATTCGGATAAAATTTATTGGAGTAACACTTATTCAAACGAAGTTAAATATATTAAATAAATAAACATATTTTATATTATAAATTAATATTTTGCGCCTTTAATATTTTATATATGAAGGCCCTACGAAAGGCCTATTTGTACCTTTTTTTACAACATACTTAAAGACCCACACATACATATTTATAGTACAAAAAAAGAAGAAAGATAATGGTACCACGTTTGCTGTTATTGAAATAAAAACTCCAAAAAAAAGTTTCACATAAAAAGTTTAAAAACTGCAATTCTATACAGCAAATAAAAACTGAAATGAAACTGGAAAAAATGGCTTTCAAAGTGGTACAATATTCCTTTTTTTTCCTCTTTTTATTTACAATTCCACCCAGAGGAGTTATAAATTGAAGATTTTAAGAAATGAAAATATACAGCTGGTGACAAAACGAAAGGCCTTAGCAGCAACAAATATTTCTATAATCTCATGTAGTTTGACATTTCATTTATAGTTTTAAAACATAAACATTTAAAAATTTACTAACAAAAGCCTCCAGTCTCACACCTCCAGTTTCAGAAACACGAATAATGTTTTCTTCAACACCTGGATTAATTGTGTTGTCTTTGGCCATTACGCAGCAGTGCACGTAGACTTTTTAACGCTAAGTGTATTTTTTAAATATAAAATACTTAAAGGACTCAAAAGAGTAGCATTTATTTACGAGTATATAAAAAGCCATTTCATATCTGCTCAGCAGAGAATAGGCACAATTTATAAAGATGCTTCTGCCGGAAGCTCAAACAATCTCACAAAAAAGAAAAAAGTGAAAAACAAGAAAACAACTAAACAAGCACGAGTATCATGAAAGGAATATACATACATATAAAAAATATACCTTGAACCAGTTCTACTATTTAATTCATAAATGGAAATGGAAATGAAAATGTAAACAATCACACACATAATTCGGATGTTTGAATGATGGTGGGTTGACACTTTCAACGAAGGTGTCAACTGCGAGCCACATAAATTGCAAAAGGATATATTCTACTTATGAAGTGTCATAAAGAAAATATTAAAAACTTGTGTTGCAAAAAACATGCTGCGAGTATTTAAAAGTTACGAGCAAATATTTAAGCTGAAAGGTGATTCCCACAGATAAGCAAGAAATAAAACTTAAAACAAAATTTATACTTCAGGCGGAAATTTTTAAATTTAAATGTCAAATAAAAGTATCCAAAAAAAGAGGTTTTGTTAAAAAATGTAAATAATTATTTTTAAAGTGTTTATTTATTTAAATTTATTTGCAGACTTTCAATTTTGAAATTCCTCATTTAATTACATATTTATTTATTCAGTCGTTCTTAGTCATGGCCAAAGTCAATGTCACCACACATCTGTTTCGATAACTAGCAGTTGTGCTGTTTTGTTTTATTTTTTCCTACTCGTGGTGTTTGTGCGTGTGTGTGTGTGTGTGTGTGCAAAAAAATAAAAATATTTTTGAAACATAAAAAAAGAAAATAAAAGTTTAATAAATTTAAATATAAGAGGGTTAATGTTTATGTAGTGAAGCCTGGCAACTCAGGCACTTGGTAGTTGCCAGGTGGTACATATTTTTCCAAGAAAGTTTAAACTGTTTGCTTCAATAACTTTATTCGAATAATTTTATTCAAATAATTTTATTCCCCTAATTTTATTCGCACAATTTTGTTGGAGTCTTATTAAAATGGTTCGATTGAGATCCTTAGGATAAGAAATTCTAATCATAATATAATCAATATTCGAACAATTTTAATCGAATTTTTTTCTATTTCTTTATTCGAATAATTTTATCGAGTAATTTGAAAAAGTTTAATTCTGGTAATTTTTTATTGCAATCAGGGTTGTCACAGACTCCAATGTTTTATCTTCAATCTAGAATTACTATCTGTTTTGAACATAAAACCGATAACATTGAAATTCAACACACAAAAGTATTTTTGTCGTCTTTTCAAATCCAATTCCCACATTGGATTCTGTGACAGCCCCGAATAATTTAAATTCAAATAATTTTAATTAACATGTCATTATTATAATTTTTATTCAATGAATTTTAATTTTAATATCGTTACCTAAGTATTTTTTCAAAATCGATAAGAGACCTTTAAATTTATTGAAATAGGCAATACTCAATTTGAAAAAAAATATTATTTAGGGCAACGATATGTAATTTCATATGCATAATTTTATTCGATTAATTTCAATTCAAAAAATGTTATTCACACAATTTTTTTAAATAATTTTAATCTAATAAATTTGTTAAAATAATTATATTCGAATAATTTTCATTTGAAAAATTTTATTGTAGTAATTTTTATTCAAATAATTTTTGTTTTTATTATTTTAATGCGAAAAGTTTTCAATTCAATAGATTTCTTTGAATATTTTTTATCCACATAGTTATTATTCGAATACGTAATTTTTTTACATAATTTTTATTCGAAGAATTTTGAACGCATATTCGAACAATTTCTTTCTCAAAATTTCATTTTCATACTTATTTGTATTTTAAGCAATTAAAATAACTTTATTCAAATAACGTTTATTTAAAAAACTGCATGGGAATAATTGTTATTTGCATACAGTTCGCATAATTTTGATGAATTAATTTCAATAGAATATGTACTTTTTGGTCAAACAATTTCATTTGAAAAATCTTATTCTAGGAATTTTCAACTGAGTATTATTACTATCCAAAAAGTGTTTTTATTGTCCCAATATTATTCGATTAATTTTTACTTCAATAATTTTATTTGTTGTATTATTGTTGGAATAAAAATTATAACAAAAAATATTACGCGAATAAATGTATTCGTTATGCAGATGAGCCTTAAAGAAAGAAAATATCATAATGAGACAAGTGCTACAAAATTGGTTTCCTCTCGCAACACGTTGGAATAAATGATAGCCTGCTTTTACGAACTGTCTATCCTAATAATATACCATCATTTGTATGCCACAAAAGATGGAAGAAATTATAAAAACAAGACACCGAAAAATCTAATAATTCTCCAGCTTGAAATCATCAACAATTTTTCGAGGAATGAAAACTCGAGATTCATCCGTTGCGCCTCGACTTGCCAGTTTGTGCAATATTTCATTCCCGCACATCGAATATAAAATGCATGGAGCACTATTATTTATCGTCTTCAAAGACCATTAAGGCATTAAAAGAAACATATTTTTAGATGCTTTAAGATAACTGAAAACCAGGCTACGATAAATGGATCAAAGTGTTTAGACGGCAAACAAGATGTTTTGCATACGAAATAACTATGATTCACTATTAGGCTAACAATATATATAATAACCCTCGTACAATAATGTAACAGAAATAAAATACCAAACTAACAGTCCCCAATCAGTCATTGAACTTAAATTTAATCGGTATCAAAAACAAAATAAAATAAATTTTTTTGTTTGCATATCTTTAGAGTACTTCTTATGTGGTGTGTTTTGTAAATCAAATAAAAGAAAGAAAAAAAATACAAGTTAAAAGTGGCGTCGGTCAAGCCGATTAAATGCTAACCTACAGCAATTCGAATAATTGTTTAGAAAGCCTTTGCAGCGGCAGGAACTGTAAGTGAAGGTAAAATTTTGATTTTAAAAAATTTGTTACCAATAAATGCTTTACACTTTTGCTTGGATAAAAAGTTAAGGAACAATTTCAACGGAAAAAATCAATATCTACAATACAGTTAAGATTTGTTTAAAAAATGAAAGTACATATTCAAAAACACAGTACATATAAAAAAATGCAAATTCAAAAAAGAACGATATCGTTCGGCATCGTGGGCCAGGCAGTAAGACTTGAGTGAAACTGGGCTCGAACCCACAATCTCAGTCAGCATTTGGCTGTGTAGTCAACGCGCTATCTACTTCCAGCCAACAGCACCCTCATTTGCTAGCAGATAGATCGTGGTTCTTATATGTGATTTTTATATTTCCCATATAAATTCAGTAAAGCAAAAGAACGAAAAAACCTTATTTTTTAAATTAAAGTACTTTAGTTTTGCAAAATGCTCGTTTTCCCATGCGTTTTTAGTGCTTTTTGAAATTCAAAAGTTGATAACGCTGGCTGTAGGGTTTTTTAGTGGCTACAACAACAAAAAAGAGAATCCAAAGAACAAAACAAGAAGTACTTCACTGACAGTGCGGGTGCAAAGTCCGGAAACACAAGTGTGTGATGTATTTTTATGCATAATACGACATTTACAATGTCGTAACACGTATAAATCTATAACAACAATGTTGCATGTTTGCGTAGGATTGCAAAAAAAAAAACTAAATCATTTTAAGTTTTTTTCCTCAAAATTTATCCAAATATTACGAGGGTTATTTTAATAATCAAAGAATGTTTTGAATGTGTTGAATGTGTCGTTTATATTAAATTTAATAAATGGAGATATTTGTTCTAATTTCCTGCTCGATAACATTTCGTTTAATGTTATTCATCGTCCACCTCGAAACTTTGATTTGCAAGCAATTAAATTCTTCAGATCAATTTACCTAAATGCTGATTCCATTTACAAGAATGTGCATTCAATTTAACAAATTTTATAAAATTATAGATTTTTCTTTGTATGTAAATATCCTGTTAAATAAACAATAATTTCGTATTTTATTTGTATTTACTATATGTAATTATATTGTCTGAATGTCTGTAAGGATATTATATCCATAGACAAAATAAAAAAAAAATTCTTTGAAAAATCATAATTTTTAATAACGTTTTTTTTGTTTATTTTATATTTTTCTTGAAGTAATTTGCTCTTATGTTACATGTTCGTTTATTTTTTTTTTTGTTGCTATCTTTCTTACCATCTTTGTCTTGGCATGTTCACTAAAAACAAACAAATACAAAAAAAACACTTTAATTATTTCGCCATCAAATATTATCTATCAAAATTTATTAGAAAACTTGATAAAGCACATCTCTACAAAATAAACTCATCCATCTTTTATCTTGTGTTTCAAGCAAAAAAAAGTTCGAATTTTCAAGCCAAGCAATAATAAGGTTATTGAACAGAGCGAAAGACACCAAATAGGAAATAAAACAAAAGCATCATAAATAACAAACTTGTTAAATATTATCAGCAACATAAACCATCAGCTATTTGCAATGACAATAACAAAAACATCAGAAACAACAACGATATAAATAATAATCGAGAGTATTGTCAAGTGCCACTGCTGTTATCGTCCATACTCCACAACATCACTCCACTCCACTCCATACTCTTATCAGCAGCAAACACAGTACAACAATTATCAGCCAACAATTTCCTTTAGCCAGTCAGTCAGTCAGTCAGCCATTCATTCAACCGTACAATAAACCCACAATCTCTTCTCGTAGGGATTTCATTAAGTATCTTTTTGTCTAGGAATAGGAGACATTAAAATAATATACAATATCTTTGTACTATTTTTATGTTGTTGAAGAATCTATAAGTAGTCGTTTGCAATAAAAAGAAAATACGAATGAAATGTGTGATAAGGTTGTCGTCGTTAGTATTTTTTTTTTGTTATCTCTTGATTTAGTTTTAATGATTCATGGCAAAATAGAGTTTCTTTGTGTGTGAGGTGTGTGTGTGTGTGTGTGCCTACGTAAGTGTGTGTTAAATATATAAGTGCCCCCCACTGTTGATAAAATTTAGAAAATAGTGACTGATAACATCAGTAATTTTGAGGATTTTAGCACTTAATTATGAGTGTAAACTGGAGGGTGAGACAACGAGAGTGTTGTGATTCATTGAATTTTATATTTTTATGGAGGGTATTTTTTTTAGATGCCATTAAAAACAGAAAAATATTTTTAATAATTAGAAAATAGGCTTCATTTAATAGATAAAGATAATTTTATTTGTGGTATTAATCTTTGAGCATGATATCGAGCCATATATTGTTGGGCACTCTTGTCGCAGCGGTTGCGCTGCCAGCATCCCACAAAAACTCACAGCAGAGATACAAACAATTAAAATAGCTGAAGAACATATGGAGGGCTCAGAGCTGAAGTGAACCAAGTCATAAAATATGAAAAATTTTAAAACTAGTGCGAAATTCTCCGCAAAGTTTAGCTCTATTTAGTTCTGTAACGGACTCCTTACGAGTCTAAATGACTGTTTTTAGGTCTCCGTACTTTAAAATCGCGTAGAAAAATACAATCAGCCCTACTGGTTTACGATATTATCAACGGTTGCATTGATTTCCCTGACTTGCTCAACATTGTACCATTTTATATTCCACTTAGGATTCTTAGGTTGGCCAAGATTCTTGATGTACCTTTTCATCGGACTAATTATGCGCGTAATGGCACTCTAACACGTTCCTTCATTCAGCTCAGTGAAATCAGTTTTAGCTTGCAGAAACAGCATAAATCGTTTATTAAATTCAGCATTGATAAAACTAAGTTCAAACTTTTGCTATCTATTGTAATAAAATAATTATTTTTCTGGTATTTTTTTTTTTATTTTGTATGTACATATGTATGTACATATATTGTTGTTTTTTGTTTCTTTAATCCATATTTATTTTATATTTAATATTTATTACCATTAGTTTTGTCAGGTTTTTGTAACTCATTGTCTGTAAGGATTTTTTTGTCCATAGACTGAAACAATTAAATAAATAAATAAGTAAAAAAGTGTTTCGTTCCTAAGGTAGCGGTAAAAAACTCATTTTATATTTTAACAATGAACCCAGTCATTTATTTTTCTTATTTTAAATTTTTTGGACAAATTTTCGAATGCAGTTTTTAAAATTTATATCTATTAAACAATTTTGAAAAGAAACTTTAAAATTGTTTTTAGTATAAATGAAATATTCATTATAGAAATTAATGGCAGTTCATTTACTGAAACTCAAAATATCTTCGAATTATCTTTTTGCTACTTGGTTCACTTCAGCTCTGAGCGCTCCACTTGATCTACAAGAACTTTAATTTAAATCGAACTGGAAAATTAAATATTTTTACTTTTTTCCACAAATTGTAATCTAATATTTATATTTTTTACCTGGTGTAAAAATTTTGCATTGTTTTGTATACGTTTTTGTAATGAAACGCATGATTTAAAATTTGATGTAAAACCAAAAACTATTTTGCTTCTATTGAAAATTGCAAAATTCCAAGTTAATGCCCTCTTTTATTGATCACGTGCGATATGCATATGAGTTTAAATTTAATTAACTAATGACGTTGCTTTTTCTAACAACTTTTTACATAAATATTTTTGATTAGACTGCCGTCATTAGTTAACTAAATATTGTAAATTTGAACCATATTCATGTAAATGGTAGGCATAGCACGGGCCACTAAACAGTTTTTATTTATATATTTATTTATTTATTTATTAATTAATTCATTAATTTATTTACTTATTTATTTATTTATTTACTTATTTATTTCTTATTTATTTATTTATTTATTTATTAATTAATTAATTTATTTATTTATTTATTTCTTTATGTTGAAAACATACAACCTCGTGTATTTTTCTAAAAATGGGAAAAAGTGGATTTCGAGTGCTCATTAAACATAATTTTTTGCAAAAAGAAACCGTCAATCAAATCAAGGAAAAGCTCGATAAATACTATGGGTACTCGATTTCAATGGTAAAAAGTGCTTTACTGACTTTCGTTGTGGTCGCACAAGTACAAATGACGCTGAACGTTCTGCACGGCCAATTGAGGTCAGTACACCCGAAAATGTCGAAAAAAATTCACGATACGGTGTTGGCCGATCGAAGAGTAAAAGTGCGTGAGATTGTTCATGTCATAGGCATTTCACATGGCAGTGTGGTTTCGATTTTAAGTGATCAGCTGGGTTTAAGAAAGTTGCCTGCAAGACGGGTGCCGCGTTTGCTCTCAATTGGCCATAAACTTAAACGTGTGACAACTTCATCCAGAATATTCTCCGGATTTAACCCCTAGTGACTACTTCCTATTTCAAAACCTAAAGAAATGGCTCGGTGGAAAGAGATTTAGCTCCAACGATAAAATTATTGACCAAACAAATGCCTATTTTGGTTTTGCAAAAAGATCTGTGTTTTTTGCACAGTTTCACACGGACTTATTGATCCGCCCTCGTATTAGGTCAATAGATTTTTGCATCCTAAACTGACAAAATACTGACTATATATGAATAACAAATATAGAACAATATATAAAAATAATTGGTTCAACAATTTAGATATAAAGTAAGGTTTCTCTTCGGCACGTCGTTACACTCAGATAAGTTCATAATGTAGTAGAATTTATTGAAGTTAACACATGCACGACGAAAAGAATCATTATTAGCTTATACAGAACGGTAGTATTTGAATTTCAAGATTTCTAAATTGCGGCTAGGTCTTCCAGGAACATTGAAGTTTAGTTGACGAATTAGGAACTCTGAATTAACATCACCACGAATCAGATTTAGAACAAATAAAGCAGTTAATTTTATCAGAGCAAGTCTGCTATGATACGGCGGCAAGACATAAAGAATTCCAACCAAAACCACGGAAACAGAAAATTAAAAATTGTTTTTGTACCGATTCAATACTATTATATTAATATGAATAGAATAACAAGGATCCCAGACAATTAATCCATACTCAAGAATTGGTCGAACAAGAGAAGTATATAAAAGTTTTGTAATATGAGGATCTACGAGTAGAAATTCCTTTGACCAGCGTTTCATGAATCCAAGGACCCCATACGCTTTATTTACCATTATAGAAATGTGATCACGAAAGTTGAGCCTATGATCCAACAGTATGCCAAGATCCAATATGGTTTGAGATTTATTTAAAATAGCAGTATCAATATAATAAAAAGTCTCGGATTGTGTCTGAAAAATAAGATGTGCTTGCATTTCAAGATATTTAACTCCAATAAATTAAATCTGCAACATTGATGAAAGTTCCGAAAGTCGGCACATAATAAAGTATGTTCATTAATATCGTTAAAAACTTTAACATCATCGGCGTACAACATTAGGAAGATCATCGAATGCGGATGTTTGTAATCCTTTTCTCCTAATCGAAGCTACAGGACATAATATTATATTGTACACAATACGCCAGTTTATAATTTAGAAAATATACTTTAGAAAAACTAAACCAAATCGTTTTTATATTTTGGATTACCTTTTATTTTTG
The DNA here is from genome assembly GCA_956483585.1 of Gymnocheta viridis. Classification (NCBI taxonomy): domain Eukaryota; kingdom Metazoa; phylum Arthropoda; class Insecta; order Diptera; family Tachinidae; genus Gymnocheta; species Gymnocheta viridis. Next base: position 113,170,011 of record OY101442.1, read on the forward strand.
CAAAATAAAAAAATAAAAAATTTCTTTTAGTTGAAAACAATACTATATTTGAGATTTCTTTTTCATAAACGTCCTTTGTAAACAATTTTGCTGAAAAGCAACCAGAGGAAAAACTTCAAAACAGTACAACAATAATGCCAATAGCTATTTGAACTTGTTCAAACGAACACTCATGATTGGCAGGCATTTGGCAGATCTGTGTCCTTTTCAAGAGCCGTCCTTTTTTAAAGTTGTTATCAATTGAACATTTTTTTTATATAATTTTTCTCTTTCATAGGTTTTGTCAAAGAAAGGAATTCACATTTCCATTTAACATTGTCTTCCAATGACCTGCTTTGTTTGATGAATATTTTCTCTAATTTTATTTCTTTTCTTTCGAAGGTCCTTTTGTAGTTTTTTTATCATTTCTACTTTTTTGCTGGCGTGCCTTTAAATTTCTTTCTAACAATAAGACAAGAGTAAATTTATAAATTTTTAAATTGTTCAGATCGGTATCATGCATTTATTTAACGACTAGTTATTTCCTTATTTCATTCCTTTGTGCTGCTGAACTGTGAATTTACATTTAATGCCCAAATTGCTGTTGTATGTTCGTTTTTGGGAAAAGTCATGCTCAGGAAGCGTTTACAGTTTGTAGGCAGACAGACAGTCAAGTAAATTAATTCGTTTAAACAAATATCTAAATATCCTTAATTTTTTATATATTTATTTCGTTGTGCTTTAAAGTAGTTTTATTACAGAATGTTGAGAAATGAGGATGCATTTATTTTTTTAAATATATTTTAGCATTTGTAGCCATTCGAGTAACTCAGTCGTTAATATCAAAATGTTTTCAATTTAAATTGCTGCAAAAGAACGTAAAGATGCCAATAAGAATTAATTTAACTTTTTTTTTACAAATGAAAACTTCCTTTAAAAGATATTTATTTGGCGGAATACACACTACAAAATTAACTTTTTTATGTAAAAGTAAAAATATTAAAATAATTAACACAATCGCTGCGATTAAGTTTTTATTTGTAGTCAGGAAACAACGAATTTATCTTTGTCGTCATGTAAATAAGCGACCTTCAAGTGACAACTGTCTGTCACTTGCCAAATATTTATGACTTGTTGTTTTCACTGTGTGGAGATGGATGATAAAAAGATGAATGTATTAAAACGATGTAAAGAATTTGTTTAAACAAATAAGAAATTCATTGATATGAATATTTTCTTAAGTTAAACAATAAATTCTTCTAGAAGGCCACTTTGCTAATGAACCACTTTTTGAAAGCGATAAATTTCCTAATAAAATTATAAGTTTTTCATAAAAATTCAAATTTTGTAAACGAGTATGCCAAAAGGAACACTTGTAACTTCCTATTATTTAGCTAAAAAGTTCATTGATTTCGTTAATTAAAAGTTTATGTGTCAAATGTTATGAGCAAAAAAAAATGTTTTTCGCTTAATATTGGCAACTGTCTCTACATAAAAAATAAAAAATTTATTATAATAGGATTTGTGGGATTGATATTTTAGGAAACTCTGGGAGAAATACGGCACAATTTTATTATTATATTTATAGATATTAAGATTAAGATATTAAGTAAAATTATGTGTGTGTTTTGTAGTAAATAAGTTGAGGTAATTAAAAATGGAAGACAAGTCAGTCTAGCGAAAACAAGAAAGAAGCTAACAATTAAAATTCTTCAGACTTTTTACTCCAGTTTAGGAGTTATGACACCCTCGAATGCGAACAAAATAGTTTTTTTTTTAAACTTTTCAGAGAGTTGAACCAGTCCAAACCTGTTTAAGGATTATGAAAACTATATTAAAACATTATTCTTATTTTGGCTAAAGTTCGTAATATTTTTATAGTCAGAATGAATTTGATATGAGACAATATTGTAAAGGAGCAAGGGAAAATTTTAACATCAATTAATTTCAACTTACCCGGTAGAACAGAAACAACGTTGTTTTTCGGGAGCCGCTACACTGCCATCATCAGTGTTTATGTGTGTTTCCATGTATCCGCCACTGTTTAGGTGGCTCGGTTGAATGTGTTTTAAAATTTGTATTTATACAAATTATGACCAGAAAAAGAATGCGAGACTTATTTGTATTGTGGAAGATATTAATTGTTTTTTAAAGCAAACACAACTTCACCACTATCAATATTAAAATTTTACCAAATTAGAAAGGAAAATGGTACACGAGATAACACCAACGTATAACAATGGGTTAATTATGGAAGTTAAATTTTGAATATTGATAGTGGTGAAGTTGGGTTTGCTTTAAAGCAGCATGAACAAATATGATGGGAGTGTAGCGGCACCCGAAAAATAACGTTGTTTCTGTTCTTCCGTGTAAGTTAAAATTAATTGATGTCAATTTTTTCCTTGTGTCTTTGGCATATTGTCGCATATCCAATACTCTCTGAATACAAAAATGTTACGACCTTTAGCCAAAATAATAATCATTTTGGATTACAACTACTAACAACCAATTTAGTTCGAAAAATAATCACATTAAATATTTAAAGATTTTTCCAATAAATTTTCCATGTATTACAAAAAACTGCTAGATAATGCACCCTTTTTATCTTTTCCTAAAAAAATAACGAATTCAAGCGTTCCTATGATTATATAAACGGTTTAGGATGTGCCGTTCGTTAGAAGAATATGAAGAAAACACAAAAACCTTTTCGTAAGAAGAAATTCCTGGACTGGACTACAAGTCTAAGGCCCATATTATCAGTCTTTAGTTCACTAATGACAGTGGTTTAACTAACGACTTTTCATATAAATGTCATTGGTTAAACGGCCATCATTAATTAACTAAAACTTGTAAATTTAGGGCTAAGTATTTATTAGACAATTCCAAATAGTTTATATGGAGATGATTAAAATTTTTATTGTTTTACGAAGAGAAAAGTTCGACAATTTATGAATGAAAAATGGTATCTGGCAAATGTCCACCACGACCACGCTGACACATGTCGATTCTTTCATCAAAGTTTTTAATCACTTTTTGGCAAAATGGCGGCTCTATTTCGTTAATCACATCACGGATTTTGAGTTTTAAGGCTGCAATCGATTCGATTGGCTCCATACAGACTCTATCTTTAACATAGCCCCACAAAAAAAAATTCAGTGGCATTAAATCACGCGATCTGGCCGCCCACTTAACAGCTGATTTTTGTGAAATTATGGTTTGCAATAAATTGATCGTTTCATTGGCTGTGTGACATGAGGCACCGTCCTGTTGAAACCACATGTCAGTGATATCCACGTCATCAACAATAGGCCAAAATTGAGTAGTTAACATCTTGCGATAGCGTGAAACCGACCTAATCACGGCTCCGCACCACATAGAGTGGCACATTGAGCATGCAAAGGCTCTAGGATTTTCAGAAGCCCCAATGCGGCAATTTTGCTTGTTCACGTACCCTGACAAGTGCAAATGGGATTCGTCTGAAAAAATGATTTTTTTCATAAAAACCAGCAGGTTGTTTCTAAATGAATTTAGCGAATCTACGGCGACGTGAATGGCCGGTCGGCTTCAATTCCTGCACCAGTTGAACCCTGTAAGTCTTCAAAGCCAAATCCTTAAGCAAAATTCGCCATGTGGTAGTTTTGTATACCCCAATAATTGAGAACGTCGAGGAATCGACAAATTTGTATCTGCTTCAACACTGTGGCTCACGGCTTCGATGTTCTCTGTTGAACGACCCGGTCGAACGACGCACATTTTGTATCGAGCATGTCTGTCAACTTAAATTTAACGACCAAATTCTTAATAGCAGTCTCAGAAGGACGATCATGTTGTTCGAAAATACCACCATTTTCATAGTGGATTTTAATTGTTTTAATGCGATTTTCGAGCGACATTGAAATCATTGTAGCAATTGCCAATGCATCTACTATGAATACGCCAAAAATGGAGCCCCCCGTAGACTAGTAGATAGCGTACTAGACTATTAGTCGGGGGGTTGCAGGTTTGATTCCTGCCTAGACCCTGGGTGTTTCTGTAGACAAACCAAAATGGCTTCGCGGAATCAAGAAAAATCGAGCAAAAGCATTAAATTGCAAAGTGATATTAAAAAAAATGTCAAAACGTCATAAATAAAAAACCGACTTTTTTCTTAATTTTTTGTAATAATAACTCAGAATTATTCCACATGCCGATCTTCACATCGTGCAAAAATTTCATTGAAATATCATGTATACCGATATGTATGTATATGACGAGAGTAGAATATTTTTCATTAGACTTTTTAGTTGTGAGTAAATTGAAAACTTTAAGCTCGTTTAACGAAAAACTAGATTTTTGAGTTATAACATTCTTTTAGCAAATTATCAATATGTAAAAGATTTTTGTTTAATTCTTTTTTTGTTTTTGTTATGAAGAAGCAAATTTCTTCTAGTATTCCTGAGACAAGTAATCCATTTTCATTTCCTGTGTTAAGAGCACAGAAAAACAGGAGCAAAAAAATTTGTATGACTATTATAACTTGACAGTGATTTGTTTAAATGAAACAACAAGAAATAGAAAAAACTGAGTACTTTTTGCTGGGAAAAAGAATTTACTAAGAAATAATTCCCACAAGAAAATAGCATAAAAAGTAGAGAACATTTTAAGATTTTGTTCTTAAATCCATTTGATAAATTGTTTAATATTAGAAAATACATAAATTACTAATTTCTCTAAATATTTCAAGAGGAACAAATATGTAATAGAGAGCGAAAAAAAATGTATAAAAATATTGGAAAAAATGCAGGGCAAAGCAGCATAAATGAATGAATGAATTTTAGAGAGAGCATTACAACCACCATGACTAAATTTGGGATGACGGCTTGGGCATGCGATGGGATAGCGTGGCGTGGATAATGCTTAAGCAGGCTGCTGTTTGCCTCTTATATGGCTCATTAATAATTTAGGCAACATATTTTACTTGCAATCAGGCCATGTTTTACATTAGTACATGCGAAATGTAATTCTTTCATTCATTCATTTATTTATTTATTTGTTCATGCCACATATTCTCCACTCATACGAGTACATGTAGTGGCGTGATGTCTTGCCACCCAATATTTTTTATTCAGCTTTTCAAAGTATGTTCTTCTAGTTGTCGTTTACTATTGGTATGCACAGTGGATTTGATGTTGATGTTGATGGTGGTGGTGGTGGTGGCGGTGTTGGAAGGCAGGAAGGAATTCATTGCAATTGCTTTTCATTTCAATTTTTTCATACTTCTAGCAAAATTTCTTAAGAAAATCCGAAGCGGTAGTGGTGGCATGTAGAAAAATCATTAAGTTCTTTAAATTTAGTTGTGTTTCGTTTGCTTCATTTGCTTCTTTATTTTATTTCCATCTCTTTTGTGGTTGAAGTATTTGAAGTTATTTGTAAGAATGTATTCGCTTGAGCTCCTTCTGGTGGTGGTAGCATCGTACCATTGAAGCTGTTCTTTTGCAAAAGCGTTGTGGTACATACTCTTATAAGAATGTACATATGTATATCGGTATGTAAGTGGAGTGTATGATTTCAACTGTATAAATGAATGGTTGGAAAAGGCAATAAGCCTCATGAAATTTAGATTAGCACCACGTACCACTATCAGCTTCATAAACAATGTTATCCAACCATACTTGCATGAATACATACAGAATGTTCACTATTAATGAACAGATTATTAAAAGAATGCACTCATTATAGAATTAAGTTAGATCTTTCATTAAGTTAGATTCTTAGAAACAGAAGTATGTGTATATATGTATATATTGAACTGAAATCGATATGTTCGCTTGAACTATTTACTAATTTTAGTTTTTTTATTACATCCGCTCATATTGCGATACTCCACTGTGTATGATCCTCAGGTATTCATTTGTGTTTCAAAAGCTAAATAAATCTTTTTTGATTTAAAAAAGCTCTTAAGCTCAATTCGAATAATTGTTTTGCAATAATTTCGTAAGTATAATTTTCAATCGAATACTTTAATTCGCATAAATTCTATTCCAATAATTGTTATTTGAGAATTTTTTATTCGAATAAATTTCACTTGTGTACATTTTGTTTCGAAATTTTTATATTCAAATAATCTTAATGACAAACATTTATGCGAAAATTATTTTTATTTTACTATTTGATTTTTTATTTATTTTAAAAAAATATTCGAACAAGTTTTTATAAAAATCAAACAATTTTTATTCGAATGAGTTTATTCGCATAAATTGCGTGTGCTTTATTTAGTCTTAAGATTTATTGTAATTTTAATTATAATAAATATCCAAATAATTAAATAAAATAAAACAATTAATATGAATTATTTGAGGAACTTTAGTTGGAAAAGTTCATTCAAATATTTTTTATTTAAGCAATTTAAGAGTAATCATTTTTAAAAACTACAAAAACCCGTATTCGAATGATGTTATATGATTATTTTTTAATCCAATTAATTTAAGCGAATGGACTTTATTCCAAACGTTTTTAGAATAATTTGATTAGAATAACAGTAACGATGCAATACATGCTTGACTGTAATGTGGTGCCCACTAAAATGCGTACCGTTGCACAGTGGAACCGATCGTAGAAACAATTGCAATAAATATGTAATTTCTTAATTACTGAATCCATAACAAACTGATGTAGCAAAAATTTTATTAGAGGAAGTAAACTTTTAAAAAGACAAAAAAAAATAAATAAAAAAATATTTGTTAGACCCAAACAAATGCCTGAAGATGGTAACGCAATTGGATTTGGAAATATTGAACAAAAACTTTATGAACAGAGTTTTTTTTATAGTTTTTTTAAGAAAACTGTTTTAACAAAGAATTAATCGTTTGCTCTTAGCGAATTTCAAAGATTAATAGAAGTTTCTTAAATTAAAAATCAAAAACTAAACTTTCTCCTAAATGGTACTTTTATTCTTTTACCCAATTTCAATACTCTTTTAAAGCTCTGCATTATTTCATTCCAAGTTTATTTGGTCTTCGGCAACAGTACATACACGCCCAAACACACTCATGGAAAAATATATCTAAGTGAATTTGAATTTTAAAGTACTTTAAGAGTTTATTTTTTTTTTATAAATTCGCTGCTGTAATTGCACACGTCATGTGCATGTTTCATTATGTAAAATAATTTCACTGCTTTTATTGCTTTTTTAATGCTCTTTTTTCGCCTTCTTTCCTACACTTTAAAACAATTGTTATCAAATGTTGTTATTTTGTTCATGTATTTCTTTTGGTAATAAATCACATGAAAACAAAAATTAAATTCAAATACAAAATTTATACACAAAACAGCATGGAAAAACTTCGTGTAAATATTTAATTTTAAAATTAATTTTGGAATATTAAATATTATAAGCTTTTGGAAGGAAAACAAAAGAAATAATGATTTACGAAACAGTTTTAAGATTTAAGCGGAGTTAATGAAATAGGATTATCTGTGAAAATGATTAAAAAGAATCAATCGGGAGGGTGGACTGCTATATTCAGTTATGGGGGTTCTTGTAAACCTTTAGTTTTTTTACTGTTTTTCATTTTTGAATACATATTAATTACTAAAAATAAAGGCTAAACTTCGTGGCATTTTATTTATGAAGAACTGGACAAGGGAAAACACATTCAAAGAGAAAGCTAATTCCAAGCTACACGGTGATAGAACATAGCAACCTTGTTTACGGAGGCCGCAAACACATTTCATTGGTACTCAAGGGTTATTCATGTGTTTCGTGACGAGAATGTAAATTAAAGCCTGAAGAATGCAAATCATGTATGAGAAAAGAATTCGGTAACTATTATTATTTCGCCATAAACAAGTTATCAAATGGCAGGAAAAGTTTAAAGTCATCACCACCAATTAATTAACGCTTTCAAAAATTAAGAACTTGCAGATTTCATCGCAAATTTTGAAAAATTCAATTTTAATCAGATCTCAACGTTTGGAGGTTGTAGAAATCTATTCTGGCTGCCTACGCAATGATCAGTGTTGTCATTGTTTTTTTTTTAAACATTTTTCAATTTAAGAAAAAAAATTTTCCCTTCGCTACAAAAAAAATTCTTTTAATATGCACGTTTATTCGTAGAATCAAATATTTTCCCAACATGGCCGCAGATAGATGTTTTTTTTAGAATTTTTTATTTTTCATCATCCGAAAAAATAGAAAAACAGCAAATCATACGATATGACAACACGGGCAATAATGTACACGCAAGACTGCTGAATTTATAATCTAAGAATCATAATATGAATGAATAATGAACCGGGTGACAAACAACAACACCGGTAATACATGGGTCCTCCAAGGTACACTTGGAGGCCTAGATTATGCACACAAACACTCCCATATTGCGGCAAAACATCAACACCTCAGTGTGTGTGCAGCTAAAGCAGCCCATAAGATTACTATAGCGAAAATCAAACTAATGAGCATTAATACCGACTACACTCAACCTCTATTTTAAGGCGGAAAATCGATCGAAATTGTCGACTCTTTCTGCTACCTGGGAAATATCATTTCCAGTAATGGTGGAGCAAGTGATGGTATAAGGTCCCGCATCACAAAGGTTACATCGTTTGGAATGCTGAATAGTCTGGCGATCAGCATTCATCTCTAAACGCACCAAAGTCAAAATCTTTGACGCCTGTGTAAAATCCGTTGTTTTGTCCGGGTGCGAAACATGTCACGCTGCCACTAGCGAAATAAATGCGCGTTTATAAACAGGTCTCTACGGCGAATCTTACGCGTATTCTGGCCTAACATCATATCAAACATCACACTGCGGGCAACAACAGACCAACTACCAATAAGAAGTGAATTTCGGCAATGTTAATGGAATTGGATCGGGCATACGTTGACAACATCACTTGAACTGCGCTTGAATGGAATTCACAGGGTAGCCAAAGAAAGGGAAGACATGGTAACACATCGTGGAGACTGGTTGCATCTGAGGGACTAGTAGCAGAGCCGCACATGGCGTGAAATAAAGGCTTTGGCATTGGACAAACCAAATTTTAACTTCTTATAAAAAAAGTTCATGGCTTTGGGCAAAACTGGGAGACACAGGTCTTCTTTTTTTGGTCTTTTATCACGAAGTGGTGTCCGTATATGGTTATTTTTTTCGTGTTGCACTGTGTTATTTATCACGACTTTAGTTATGTTTAAAATACAAAAAAGCAACAATTTATTTATTGTGTGCTACAACTCTACGGTATTTGTCACAACCATAATATTTTTCGTCCCAACCATATCTAACCATGTCTCTTATATTCGTGTAGTCGCTAGTTTCATTAAAATTTCTTGAAACGAGAGTTTTGAGTGTCGAACAATTTTGGAAAATATTTAATTTTTTAATTACTTCAGATTTTTTGTCTTAGAAACTGCCACAAATTTCATCTGATTCGTGTAGGTGGCTCGAGAGATGTTGTTATCGAAAAATTTCGAAGAAGTGTATTCGTATTTTAATTACCCTAAAAATCTAGTTTTTTAACGCTTTGAGCTTAAAATGTTCTAGCGAAGACCTACCTGTAAGGTCGTACGTTCTCTTAACACAGTGATTTTGATTTGGGACACAATTCTGAGAATTGCATGTGAAAGTTGCCCCAAAAATAAGAACTTCTGCATCATTCATTTTATCAAGTTGGCTGCATTATTAATAATTTAATGGCCATATGAATTTTTTTGCTCAAGATGGATTTTTATCACTTTTTCTATATTTTAACACGGTTATATTTCGGTATACCGTAAGTAATATCTCCTTTGTGAGTGAAGCAAAGTTGTAGATATTAAATAGGAGTAAATAAAAGCAGAACAAAAGTACCCGAAAAAAGTGCATTCAATGCCTTAAAAATCGCAAAAATGTAAATTTTTCTCCATTTTATACCTTTTTTCTCAATAAGTGGATTACAAATCCATTGAAAAATCAATTAGCTGAAAAATGTTCTACCGTGTAATTTATTAGTTTCACGAATTTGTGTTTTTCCCCATGATTTTGTTTAATTAATATTATGTAATTTTTCTTAAATTTTAACTTACGTCCGGTAAGAATTAAAAGCGCAGTGAAATGCGCCATACCGGCTTTATGTCGACGACCGCAACATGTAGAAATTATAATCTTTCTAGAAATAATTTTATGAATTACAAAAAATACCAGAAAACCATCAGTTTAATAATGCAAAATATTTCCCCAACACTGACCGCTATTGACTATTCAAACAAAAATCCATAGACACATAATCTTACAATATTTATTTATTTTTCAACACGAATTTTCATGTATTTTTGCAAAAAAATAAAATAACAATCATAATAATGATTGTAAATAAAAAATAAATGGTTATTTATATTTGACTCTTATTCGTATATAAAGCGATACTAATAGCATTTCTTTAAAAGTATTCTCTTGTACTTTAGACATAATCGCTGAAAAGTAATTTTTTTTTTGCAGTTTATTTATTTATATTTTTAGTGGATAAAAATATTTCACAAAACATCGAGGAAAAGGCAAGAGACAAGGAAAAACAAAGACGGAAACATGATGAAAAACAATGATGGTTGCCAGTCATTTGTCGTCTCCTTGTTGTTTAAGATTGTGTTCAGCAACAACTTCATATTGATGGGAGTGAAGTATGACACTAGACTACATGTTTTCATGTTCATATTGTTCTCTTTTCAAAACATTGAACAACGAACAAACAAAAATCAATGACAATAATGATGTTGCCTTGTCTTGCCTTGCCTTGGAGCAAGAAGGTGTTGATGACACTGATGATGTTGATATCTGTGAACTGGTTCTACATTTCAATCAGAATCAGAATCACAATCAAAATCAGCATCAGTTTAAAAAGATTATCTGCTTATCGGATTTGATACACTTGAAGGAAGGCATTCTAATAAAATAAAGACTACTTGTCTACAACAGTACACTCCAACCCACACATTCTCGGCCACACTGGCAAATTGATTGACTGCGGATAAATGGCTGACAATAAGTGAATCTTAAAAGATTTGAATTGCAAAAGCAAACTTAAAAAATGCATTAGTTTACTTCGCAAGAGTTTGAATGTATGTAAATGGAATATTTGGAAAAAAAAAAATCATTTTGTTTTAGTTTCAAATTGAATAACTGCTTTCCATTGATTTCAAATAAGACTTAAGATACTAAAAGCTTCATAAATATTAATGTGAAAAATTATTTTTGCATTTATTGTTAAATCTTTTATAAGAAGATTTAGCGAAAAAAGAATATAATTAATTGTTTCTATCCAATAGACACAAAAAATCCAGAAAATCCAATAGTTACATGGAAGATTTGTATAATTGTGTGAGATTAAAGAACATCTGAAGTAGAGAGAAAGTGCCAGACAAAGCGCTGCCTAACAAGTCGAATCCGAGATAAATCTAATTAAAGGGTGTTTTTTATAGAGTGATACAACTTTGAGTTGGCATCACTGCTTTAGTTGACCACTCATTTAACAGCTGATAGTTGCTTTTTGGTTAGTTAGCTTTGACAATTCATTATAGATCGACTTACACCAGAGCAACACGTGCAAAATTTTGGACATTTTTAATCAAAATAATGGTTCAAAATTTTATTTTCCGATGAATCCCATTTTTGGTTGTATGGGTACGTAAATAAACAGAATTGTCGCATTTGGAGTGAGGAGAATCCACAAGCTTTTGTCGAAACACCATTACATCCATAGAAAATTACTGTTTGGTGCGCTTTATGGGCTGGCGGAGTCATTGGCTCATATGTCTTCAAAAACGATGATGGTCAGAATGTTACTGTCTATGGTGAACGGTATAGGAACATGATTCGAAGTTTTTTCGTACCTCAATTAGCTGGCATTAATCTTGCTGATATGTGGTTCCAACAGGACGTAGCCACATGCAACACAGCGGGCGCTACAATTGATTTACTCAAGGAAACTTTTGACGAAAAAAATAATTTCACGAAATGGCCCAATTAATTGGCCCCCAAGATCGTGTGATTTAACCCCATTGGATTATTTTCTTTGGGGTTAGGTAAAGTCATTCGTGTACGTCGATGAATCACAAACAATTGAACACCTGGAAATCAACATTCGAAGAGTTATCGGCGAGATACGGCCGCAAATGCTGCGAAAAGTTTGTGAAAATTGGTGTTCCAGATTGCGCCTTGTACGCGCCAGCTGTGGCGGCCACATGTCAGAAATCATACTTAAACATTAATGTCATAAAATTTTCTACCCAGTAAAGACCGTTTCATTGATATCAAAAATATATTACTATGTTTTATTATGATTTAAACTTGTATCGCTCTATAAAAAACACCCAATAGAAAATTAGGACGTCCAACAATCACTCGAAGTCGCTGAGGATGATGGCGTGACGATCTTAAGACATTTAGGCAAACGAGATCACGACCACGGAACTGAAGACGTCAGTGGAAATATATCCACCAATAAACTTGGCAATTACTTTCTATTAAAAAATGGCATACTAATCTACACAATCTACATACCGTATGCATTACTTTACAGTAGTTATTTAACTACTTATTAGTAAATACACAAGTAAATTATTCTGTGAGTTACACAGTGTACCCAGCCAGCATTTGGAAGATTAATTGACGAGCGCGATCATTTCACGACTCTTTTTTTAATCGTCCATCAGATTGTTGAAGTAAAATTACTTTTTACTATTTTAAATGATGATTTTGCAAGTCACTCTGAAAGTACGGTCCCACTTGCCGAATAATTGCCGAAAAAAACGTGATCAACAGACAAGCTAAATTTGCATTTTCTATAATTCGAATAATTTTTGAAATATGGTTTCGCATTTATTAAAAATAATATAAATCTAAAGTAGTGGTTACGGTTTCTTGGGCAAATGTTTGCCAAGTGTGACCGTACCTTGACAATCATCGTTTACGCATTCTGGCAATAGTTAGGGTAATTTAACCGTTATGTTTACATGGAGAGTGATCGTTTGATTAAAGTGTATTTTAAATTAAAGTGATTTTTAAACTAAAATACAATAAAGAATATTATTGAAAAATATATTAAAAAATAAATCCTTTTTATTTAAAAAGAGCCTTTCTTACACGACCCTTTTACGGGCATAGTAGAAGACTCATTGCGGCCTTTATTTAAGTATTATTAATAAAAGACTTTTACACGATTCTATTAGGCGCATCGTAGACCAATCATATGAAAGAATCGCCGTCGAGACACAGTTTCTCCCGTTGTATTGAACTTGAGCGATCGTAATACGACATCGCAGACGATTAATTTAATCGCTCGCTTTGATCGCGGAAGATTCTACTACGATCGAAAATGTTAGCAAGGTAGTAGAGCGTACGCTTATCATACAAACGATCATCACTTTATTCCCTGGCAAAGCAAAGTGCAATTTTTATTTTGTGTGTGCGCTTGTGAAAAAAAGTTTTTATGGCGTAATCAAAAAAAAAAAAAAATCATTGCAATACTACGAGCGCTCATTAAGGGTCTTATTTCGTAAAACGCAATTCATAAATTTTATATGGAAAAAAACAGCAAACAAAAAATTTGACAGCGCTGTTGTTTACCCCAATCTTATTCTGCTGATTCTGGGTGGTGGGGTTGATATGAATTGCCTTATAAAATAGTTCGTCACAAAAGAAAATGCACCTTTTTTAGTTGGACTTGTTTGGCTTTAAGTTTTATTACAAAGTAAACTTTTTCCACTATCCCCAAGACGGGCGAAACGTTTACGCCGGCAGTAAAAACACCTGTCCGGCCGCCCACGCAACCCTGCAACAAAGATGCTGCCAGATTGTATCATCTTAGTTCCTGGGCTTAAGCAACAAGGGCGGCACGCAGCAAGTGTTGGGGTCACGATGCCAACAGCTGCTGTTTTGCGTTTTACAAAAAAAAAAACGGTTTTAATTTTTTATTGTGTTTGTATAGTCAATTACCTCGAATTATTGACATTTTTAAAACGTTATTTGTGAGTAAATGCCTGCAATGACCTGGCAGTGTTATAGTAATAAGTTGAAATGTCAAAGCAAAAGTAGTGAAAAGTATCGCTCTTTTATCGCAACGCAGTAATAGCTCAAAAAAGCTGGGGGCAAATTCCGGCGTTCATACAAAATTTTTTAAATTTGTATGGAAATTTCGTTCGATATCGAATGCCGTAATTTGGCCCCTGGATTTTTTGAGTTAAGAATGCAGAATTATTCGTCGAATCGTTTTTTAATTTATGTAAAAAATTCATACAAATATCTTGTTTACTCCGCTCTTGATAGGAGAATATTTTTTTATTTTTGCATTGGGTTGTGAGTAAATTAAAAACTTTAAACTCGTTTTCTGAAGAACTAGTTTTTTGAGATATGATTATGTTGCAATAAAGGAGCGATATGTTTACTAGCATTTCAATTTATTACTTTGACATCAAAGTTTTTCCTGGCTAGCAAGAAGAAATTTAAGACATTTAAGAAGAAATAAATGTGTGAAAACAAAAGAGTTGCAAACCAAAAAAAACACAGAGGAAAACATATTTTTTATATATTAAATTAATATACGTTTAGTTACATTAAAATTTGTTCAAAGAAATTAAGTAGAAAATAATTAGATAGTAAATAAATTCAGCTGTACTTACTTAATCTTCCAAAACTGTGTGAAAGTCTCTTTTTGAGCTTTTGCAGTGCGCCACCTTTTTTCTCCCGTATTGTGACACCTAAAGAAAAAAAATGAAAAACATTTAAACAAAATTAATAAAATAATTAATGCATTATGTATTAATTTTATTTATTTATTAACATTTTTGAGATTACACTCAATTATAAAACTTTAATTTAGAAGTTTACAAATGACTTGCTGACGACTGCAACGAAATCATCAGCCTGCCAAAAGCAATACGTAATCAATTTTGAGTTTTAATTTATTTTTTACAAAGAAGAACTCTTGAGAGAAGTTAAAATGCCAAAAAGTTATATAAGCTTAAAGTAGAGCCACAGAAATTCATGGAAACTGGACTGACTGCATATTGGCAGGCAGAAGAGAATTTGACAAGGACAAGCGTTATAATTCTCATATTCTATTTCAATTAATATAAATGGACAGACAAGAAAGGTTTGCTGATGACATTTTGAGTAGCGGCATAGAAAATCCATGTCATGTTGCTAATGTATATTTTAACTCTTTTTATCTTCAGTAAGTTAAATAATTTTAATTGAAAAATTTTAATTTTTAAGACAAAATTTTAAAGGAAGAATACATAAAGAAATGTATGTATGTATGTATGCAGAAAGAAACAAATTTCATACTTAATTCAGCAAACAAAATTACGAATTTTTTTATAAACTCATGTCACAATTACTGAGAGTAAACAGATGTTATTTTAAATAGAAGAATGATTCTTTGGCATCAAAGTTTTTCATCGATCAATATTTATATTTTTCTCTGTGTCAAATTCCTACACAACTCACACCAATTACCTCATTATAAAATTGTTTTTTTCTCATGCTCCCATAACAATTATCACAACGAATTAACGAAGAAAATGCCTGCAAAATCAAATAAGTCAGCCTGTGTGAAACTCATCATCGTTTACTGTTTAAAAAATAATGACTAATCTTTTACATTCACTTAAAATAATGACGACGAAATATATGACAATGACGAAAACGAAAACGTGACTTAAATACACAACAAAATGCTTGCGAAAATTTGCGTACAATTTATCAACGAGCCAAAATATGAAAAAAGGACTTCAACAGCCTCATACAAAATTAAGAGGGTTGGGTTGGAAAAACTCAAGAGCAGTTAAAAAATGATTTGAAAAATTTAATAGATCTTTGTAAAAACCACCTAAGTCCCATGATTAATGACATTCCTTTGTTTATATTTATGATATCAGGGTTGGGAAGAGAGTGATTTAGGTTGCCAACAGTGGCATAACAACTGGTTACCTTCCACTCAAGCTGGCAAATGCGCATAATAAAAGATAATTGTAAATCAGTTGAAGAACTGTTTTGAAGTGATGTTTAAAATAAAACTAACAATTTTTATTGGTATAAAAGTTATTTAAATAAAATTACCAAGAAATAAAAAATCGAATAAAAATATTCGGTTACACATTATTCAAATAATATTATTCAACAAAAATTATTCATATCCGTTTGAATCAAAAAAATTATTCGTATAAAGTTTTGTAAATAAAATTAAATTAAAAAAAAATAATATAAATTTTTGTTTCAACATCATTCGAATAAAAATTATCTAAATAAAAACTACTCGCATTAAATTATTTGAAAGAAAAATAATTTAAAGACATTGTTCGAGTTATCGAACATTATTAGAATAAAAATATTATTTGCCATACATTATTCGAATATAATTATACAAAAAAAATATTTTCCAAACAATTTTCGATTGAAAATAATTCGAATTGAATTTTTCGAAAATAAATTATCCGATAAATATTATTCGAATAAAAATTATCTGAACAAAAACTAGAAAAATAATTTAAAATATTCGAATAAACATTATTTAAAAACATTGTTGAAATTATCAATAACATTCGAATAATATTATTCGAATAAAAACTATTTACAAAACATTATTCGAAGAAAATTATTATTATTCCAATAAAAATGTTTTCCAAAACAATTTTCGAATAAAAATTATTCGAAGAGAACTATTGAAATAAAAATGTTTTCCAAAACAATTTTTTCCAATAAATTATCTGAAAAATATTATTTGAATAAAAATAATCTAAACAAAAACAATTTAAAATATTAAAAAAAATATTAGAATAAGCATTATTTAAAATAGTTCAAATTATCGAACAATGTTCGAATAAAAACTATTTGCAAAATATTTTTCAAAGAGAATTATTAAAATACATATGTTTTCCAAAACAATTTTCGAATAAAAATTATTCGCATTTATTTATTCGAAAAAAAATTATCGAAAAATATTATTCGAATAAAAATTATCTTAACAAAAACTAAAAAAATAATTTAAAATATTCGAAAAAAAAATTATTCGTCTAAACAATATTTAAAAACATTGTTCAAATTATCGAACAACATTCGAACAAAATTATTCGAATAAAAAATATTTGCAAAATATTATTCGTAGAGAATTATTCAAATTGAAATGTTTTCTAAAACAATTTTTGAAAAAAAATTATTCGCATTATATTATTCGAAAATAAATTATACGAGAAATTTTATTCGAACAAAAGTTATTGGAATAAAAATTATTTGAAAAATCTTATTTACTGCCATCGATGTCACACGTATTCGTTCTTTCATACAATTACATTTAAAAGAAAAACAACATTTTAGAATTTGTTTTTGTTTTACATGCAATTGTACGACAGAACGTGGGCTTGGCAGTTAATAAAAATTCTTTAAATCTTTAAGTCTGTCCGGCACTAGAAATAAGGAGACTTAAACACTGAACATCAATTACTCATCATTTTTGATGGGGAAACAATATTTTGCCTAAAGTTGCTTTTACTAAAAAGTAATTAATATCAAACTTTCAGAATGCATTCGCAACAAAAATATGTTTGGAAAAATTCTCACTTATGCGGTTTTGGCAGTAAGTAGTTGGATTCTTGAATGAGTAAAAAACGATTTATAGATTATAAAATAAATGAAGACAAACTGAAGATGATGATGAGGATAATGATGATGACGATGATGGTAAGTGGAGTCATTTACATAAATGAGAAGCATATTTTCATTGTGATTATTTAAAGATTCAACGAAGTGTATAAATTTAATAAAACTGACAACAAAATGAATACGAAAATAATAGAGAAGAAAGACAATGTCGGCTGATGTTTGAAAATTATTGTAAGTTGCAAATATAAATAAAGAAAGATGTATGGAATTTTCTGTTTGGCTAAACAAATACATTTTTAACTTTCTGTTTTACTAACCAAATACTTCTTTGCATGCATTAAAATATACGTGCGGCAAAGAGATGGACGGACAACGCCTGATCACACATGTTCGGGAGTAACTCTTCGAAGCTCATATCTCTTATGGGTCTAATATACAAATACACCAAATACTATTTGAAATTTATCCGTTACTCGTGTTGTAATGAATCAGTTCCTTATTTCAGCATTTGAAAATATTTTATTAAAATATTTCTGAACCATAAAGGCTGCTATTTAAAACGTGTCTTTTTTCTAAATTAAGCAACTAATTTTTTTTCTTCTTTAATTTTATTTTAAAGTTTTTAGTTATTACAATTTATATGGAAATGAAAATGCACTAAGCAAACTTTATTTAACTGATATTGCATGCCAAATCCATAACAATTTCAAATGCAAATATTTGTATATTATTAGCGTAATTGAAATGTCAAAGGGTAACGCCAGACCGGACAATATTTTGTACCAAACAAATATTTTTCTGAAATGAAAAATGGCATTTTGACCATCAAAAAATAATAATTAGAAAACAAAATTTGCATATTCATTCGTAGACACGTGCACACACGTACACATGTGAACATAGACTCACGAAATATAACAAAAATTCAAACAAAATCGATCAGAATGAATGACGAAACATTTAAAATGCAAATAGCATTAAAATAATTGAAAAAGCCAACACATTAGTTACGGATACAAACAAATACAACATGAAAGAACACAAGAAAAAAAATTCAAAAATATTTTTGTCCAAAAAACAAATTTTATTCGTGTGCCTGAGCGAAAATAGCAGGGCAATGCAACTGGGATCTAACAAGAGGAGGAAAAGTCAACATTGTAAAGCTCCATAGCCAGCACAGTCACCCATAGTGGGTAAGAGATCCATAACCAAAACTCATACATCATGGAGCAGTTTGTCATGCTCGTGCAATCGCAAAAATATAGATTTTTCTTTTTTTTCATGACAAGTCTGACTGTATGTCCTTTTGTAGGACTGTCCATCTATTTGTTCGCTGTATTTTAATCTGTTGTATTGTAGTAGACTTTGTTTGTTGACTGGTTGATAAAACTGCCATAAAACGTCACAGCGTTTAAGGCTTCAAACATATGCAAGGGTGTGTGTGTGTTGCAGCTTGTTTTTGACCATGTTTTCCTTTCTTTTTTTTTGTAACGTTTTCGAATTGTTTAAACAGACTAAGAGAAGCATAAAAGTGACCATTATCACTATGAACTGCGGGTCAGAATTACAATTCAAAAAAACAATACATGACAAAACATAAACAAAAAAAATGTATCGACATAAAGCAAAAACATTAAACGAGCTCACGTGAATTTCTTTTCGTATTTATTTATTTTTTCTTATTTAATTACATTGCAATTGTGCAGGAGATCCGGTAGGAAATGTGTGATATTGGCAAGAGGAAGAACACATAATATGAATTAAATAAGTTAATTTGTCTTTTTTGGAGGTAATAAAATTAAGGTTTGTGGTGGGCCAGCATTTTTGCTGCCACTTTGTTCCAACTTTTGTGGATCTCGTTATTTACCAAATATGGCGCCGGGTCCGTTTGGCAGCGGATAAATTTTCAGGAGCCCTAATTTTGGAAACAACAAGCCCTTAAAACCACCTGAATGCCTCAGCCTAAGGGTAGGCACAACGATTGTAACTCAAAGATCGGTCGTGGAAGATCGCAACCAGATTTTAGTTCGAAGGTCATTAGACAAAAATACAATTTCACTAGTTGGATCTATTAGACGATAACAAGTCAGATCTAGTGGACCGTAGAAACCCCAATAGTATAAAAAGGATTTTTTTAGGGAGATAACTTCTTCAATTGAACCCTTCGAATTTATTTACTCAATTTCAGATAGTTCGCATCACTCGCTCCAGTGATATAAAGACCGCCATAACGCTGATGTAATTAAACATCACTGCTTTGCCTAATATTTTCGTTTTTGACTCCATGACACTTTTCATCATTGCGATGTCAACTCTTACATCAGTCAATCATCTTGCGATCAATATCAATAAAAATGACGAAAACTCTATCAGCAGAGATATTCGTCGATCCGAAGTTATCTTGAGGTATCTACGAAAATTTTTTCTTTGGCAAATTGAGTGTAAAGTTTCAATATTACATACAAAAAAATTATTAACATTAGCGCTACTTCCGGAGCCCAAGTTCAGGATCTTAGACCAGGTTCACACACGTCAGGTTTGACTACTCAAGTCTTGAGTTTTTTTTTTGGAGAAACGGTGTTAATCTCACTTTTTTTATTTTTCGTGATATACGTGAAGATTACTTCGACACGATAATATGATTAATCGGAAGCAATTAAGTGACAAAATGTCATCAATTCAATGACAAACCTTGGTTTGCAATAACAAGCTGTCATCATTTTCAATAAGTAATTGACACGAATTCGATGACAAAATATCATACTTGCAATAATAAACTGTCATATTTATTATGACGAAATTAATAAGAATATTAAAGGCGAAAATTATAAAAAAAAATTTATAGAAAATTTGGGTATAAAATCCTCACTACTGACAGTTCTGTCTCTCCCACGATATCGAAAGTAATTGTTCGCAGGATCTCTAAACGAAAAAAAAATTATTTGTATCCCACTAGCAACCAATTTAATTTAATTATTTATTTCGTAAATTTATAGAAAAATTATTGAATAAATAAAAAAGGTTTTAGTGGGACTTAAGTCAGTTATTTTTCGTTTAAAGATCCGGCGATCGACAAAGTTCGACATCATGAGACGAAACTGTAAGTGTTACTAATACGAAACAGAGTTGGTACGTTCTCGTTCGCTTAAACGTTTTGTTTATGCACTAGTTTTTAAAAAGATTTCATTAAAAGTTTTGTCATAGTAATGATGACAAAAAAATACAAGTGAAAAACATTAGGACACTATTCACTTTATTTTATACATATTTTAAACTTTAATAACATACCAAATGCATGTTATCGGATGGAGAAGATGAAATTGCTGTCATAGCATAGACAGTAGGGTTGTCATTCAAATAAAAATTGTTTGAATAATTCGAATATTTTTTTTCATTTTTGTTCGAACGAACAAACATTTTTCAATTTTGAATAAAGAATTATTCGAACAACTTTTTTCCAATAATCGAACATTCGAATAATTAATGAACGACGTATAAAATCATTAAATACTTCAATATTATTCCTAAATTCTATGAATTTCCCATCGAATAATAGCTTTTCACAATATGCCACTAGAAGCTAAACAAAGAAGTACGCAAATACTTTTTTTCACAATTATTTTGTGATAAAAATATGTTGTATTGCGAATGATGTCGATGACCTACGATGAAGAATAAGATGACGTTTCTGAGGTAACTGATGACGTCTTACTGCTCTAAAAAAGTCTATAAATAAAGTAATAAATTGTAGAAACGCAAAAATCGTTAACAGTATTGGTAATGATCTGAACTATTTAGAAAAATCAAAGAAAAGAACAAACAAACTTGATATGCTCTTTAATGCTGTTTTAATCGTAAATTTTTTATTCTTTGTTCGTTCGAATTATTTCAACAAAATTTCAAAATTATTCGTTTATTCGAACAAAAAGAGGATCATGAAATTTTATTCGAACAAATGAAAAAACACGAATAATTATTAGAATTAAATAGACAGACCTTTAAAATATGACAAAATTCCATGCTGATTTTTCAGATTGATGTCAGTTTTCGTCTCATTATTCATAACATTGATGTCATAATGTCGATGACAGGATGTCATCAGTATGAAGCTGATTTTTTTTTGCTATTAAGTTCGTGAAGACATGTTTGTCATGTCATGTTGTGCTTCGTATTTCAAGTAGAAGTGTGTAAAAAGACTTATGACTTCCCCTCGTCAATTTTGTAGAGTATTTTTGATTTTACAACATGTTTTTCCTACAGGCCCATACCATTAAGTGGATTTCCTATGAGTTGTGTAGGAATGGTGCCAGTTTGTCATGCCAAACGTTTCTGTGTTTTCACTTTTTGTTGTCTCCTTATTAAGCGCCATAAACTATAAACTTTTTGTCGTTTTATTTATTTTTTTTTTCTATTTACTATTTGGCCAGCATTCTTAAATAATTTTAGACTATGACGCTTTTGTTGTTGCTCGCTTGTGTTTTTTTTTTCTTCTTTTATAAATATTTTCATATTTATGTCATAGATAGTTTTTGCGAAAATACCGATTCTTGTTATGACGTGATTAAAGAAAATATAAAATGAAAAACGCGAATATAAATACAGGTTGAGGGAAGCACAAGCCGGTGGGAAGACGTTCATGAATATCATAAAGTATTTTCAAATTAGTTTTTTCACACACTTTTGTTTAATAATTTTTGTTTCTTAGTAAATCCTTTCAATATTATAAAAAATACTATTTTTTGTTTGGCGAAGACTCCTTGGGTTGTCTGCAGAATTACTTAAGATCTAGTTAGGACTCGAAGCTGAAACCTTCAGACTAAGAGCATATTATCTATATTTTTAATAGGCAAACACGTTTTTTTAGATCCCTTTTACGGCCGTAATACTGGGTTTTTACATAGAAGTGCACAATTTTAATTTGATTTAAATCGGTTTGATATTTAGCGAGCTTTAAGCGTTTAAAGTTGCTACTAAACCATGCACACTTATTATTACACATGCATGTATCAACTTGAACTTGAAAAATTAACAAAGTATGTATGGATGTGTGCTTGTCCAATTTTCTTATGCATTGAACCGAGACAGAGTTTTAAGTTGTTTATTTAGAATGTTTTTTGTTTTTATATTTTATCGTATTTATTAATTTCTAGAATACGGTCGATTGAGTCGACCGCTGGATACGCTATTTGACTAAAGACGGAACTCGTACAAAGACAAATAATAGATCATTACAATGTGGTATGCTATTTAATCTTATGGTAAAAAAATGACCTCCTCTTACTAATTTAAACTACAATTTTAACCAAGCACCACCAACAACTTCGAGAAGTTTCATAGAGAATAAACAATTTATAGCATAAATCATATTAAAAATATTTTTGTTACTCTTTTATTTTTCATGTCCACAAGAGTTGCCTGTCTAAATATTTCTATTTATTTTTTATTTTATTTTTTATTTTTTTTTGCGACAATTAGCAAAGTGTACAAATCTGTCTTTCTGTATGTGAGAGCATGAATGTTGCTGAGTGTTTGTTTTAAAAATAAACATATTTTAAGTGTTTTTAACTTTAACACAATTCAGGCAAAACGGCAAAAAAGTTTTAGTTTTATGGATTCTAATAGAACTAAGTTTTTCGCAGTTAGAGAAGAACAACCGACAGTGACGGAAAAAAATAAGTGCACGAAAATGAATCTAATTCAATCAATTTGCTGGCTGGACTAACATTCGAGGAAGGTTTGAATATCACATAAATAAAGTGCGGAAAATCGAAATAAAGAGACACCGACGACCGTGATCTCTGACAGTTGAAGGTTATTTATAAATAAATATCCCATCAGAAGAATAAATACTTTTAATATTTTGAAAATAATGAGCGTTTCTGTACAAATGTTTAGTCATACTACTAATGAAATGTCATCAACAGCGCAGAGGGGGGTCTAAACGGAAATAACTAAGCGGAGAGGGAGTTGGATAGGCCACAACCTCCGTAAAGCAGGCGACGATATTGCCAAGAAATGCCTAGATTGGAACCCGCAAGGAAGCAGAAGAGTTGGGAGACCAGTGCACACATGGAAGCGACAATTAACAACAGAACTTTCGAGATTGCGTATAAAGTGGAACGAAGTAAAGCATCGAGCCGAAGATCGAGATTATTGGAACCACCTTTTTATGACCCTATGCTCCCTCGAGGAGTGAAAGAATCATATATATAACAGCGCAGAGATTAATTAAGAAATGCAAGAGACACTGTATCAATCATTCACAACAGACACTTTAGTTTACATTTGAAAGTCACTTAACAGAAAACATTGCAGCAGTTCATGAGAATTTTGCTAAAGAGTGCTGCTAAGCAATTAAGTTCTAAATTTTTACTAGAGTTATATTTCTGTAGCTCTGAACAGATATAAATTATATCAAAATCCAGACCATAAAACAACACCAAAACTGTCAGGCATGTCACACATTCCGATTCGAATGACTTTTTGAAACGATACAAAATCAATTAAAATATACAAAGTAAAAAATATTTATTTGTCGCTCCTGAAAATACGCTCATCTTATAATTTCTACAGCAACTAATCTAATAGAAAACTAAAACTGGTTTGATTTTGAACAAAAAAAAATCGTTTTTGCGTCTTGACTGCATAAGTTTTCATGAGAATTATTTTTGGGCTCAAAAATTAAGGATATTTCCACTAATCCCTCAGAGCGATTACAAAATATAAAAAACCTCTAATGAGTACACAAATAAAAAGTATTTACTAGTTAAAAGTAGTGCAACGGTCAGCACTATTTTTCAGATTCTGTTAACAGCGACTTACAAACTTTGACAAAAAGTTATTAGCAAAGAAAAAAATGTTCGACACAAGAAAAGATTTTTAAAAAAGTGCCTTTGAATAAATTACCCATTGGGAAAGCATGATTTAAAATGGACGTTCTGAGAGGATCTTTAAATTAGTTGAAAAATTATATTAAAAAAATAACTGTTGAAAAAAGCAACTTTAAAAAGAAAAAAGAAAATTTTTAAAAAGAATTTTTTGAAAAAGTATTTTTTGAAAAAGTAATTTTTGAAAAAATATTTGATTTAAGTAATTTTTGAAAAAAGTATTTTTAACGAAGGCAATTTTTGAATAATGTAACTTGAAAATAGCAACTTTTAAAAAATTATCAAATTAGTACCTAAAAGCACTTTTTTACCATCTTAGTAGCAAAGAGTACCTTTTAAAAAAGTAACATCTAAAAAACCCATTAAAAATATATATTAATAAAAGTTTACCTTTTGAAAAAATACCTCATAAAAAGTAACATAAAAATCAATTAAGAAAAAGCTTTTTAAAAACTATTTTTGAAAAAATTAAATTTTTAAAATATAATTTGTAAAACTTATTTTTTGAAAAATTAACTTGACAACAGTACCTTTTGAAAACTTACCAAATTAGTACCAAAAATCAGTTTTAAGTATATTAGTACCATATAAGTACCAAAAACTACAAAATTAGAATCAAAAAGCACTTTTTCAGTATCTTAGTACCAAATTAGTGCCTTAAAAAGTTCCTTTAAAAAAATAAATTCTAAATAACACTTTTTAAAAAATACCATTAAAAAGTGCATTTTGAACAAATATCTCTTAAAATGTAACAAGAGTCAACTAAAACTTTAACAAAAACTAACTTTTTTTATTTATTTTTTTTTTAGGAAAAAATACATTTCGAGGAAATTACTTTTGAAAAATATCAAACAAGTGCTTTTTACAAAAAGTACATAAAATAAGTACCCTTTGGAAACAATACTTACTAAAATAGCAAGTGTGCAGTTTGCAAGAGTACATTTTGATATAAGTACCTTTGAAAAAGTACCACTCGAAAACGTTTACAACGAAAAACATATAAGCTTTTATGAAAAGTACCTGTTGAACAAATTACTTCTTGAAAGTACCTTATCAATAAATAGCTTTTGAGCCAACTATCCTTCGAAGAAAGCATCTTAACAAAAGTACACTATAAAAAGTTAATTTTAAAGAACTTGGTAATAAAAGAAGTACCATTAAGAAAATTGTTTTAAAACGAGTCTTTTAAAATAGTTATGTACGATTTGAAAAAAGTAGCTGTTGAAAAACTTACTTTAAAAGAATTTTTTTTTAATTTCTTTTTTAATAAAATGCCATTTTCAAAAATTATCCTTCAGGGAAAGTTTATTACTTCTACAAGTATACGTATAATTTTGTAACAAACTGTTTATCCGGTATAGAAAAATTGTTAAAGAAACAATCAGCATATATTTATTTGGAATTATGCCAATTATAATAGAATTTATTATTATGAATATAATTTGCATGCAAATTTATTAACTTGGTGTGAAAATGAAATTAAATTTTATCTATATTTAAGAGTCATAGACAGAAGGAAGCCCTCACTCAGAAAACAAACAAAAAATTACAAAAATATGATTTTGTAAATTAAACAAAACATTAGAAATCTGAACAAATTTTAAATTATTTTGAGATGCAATTAAAGTAAAATTTATTGTTGTTAAATTTTAATTAAAAAAAAAATAAAAAAGAATAACAGCAAACAAGCAGACTGTCTGTCACACTGACGTTTAAGATTTGTGTATATTTTTTACATATTTTCTTTTTAAAGTTTTGGTAATTTTCATTGAATTTACTAATTTTATTGTTGATTTTCTCTGGTGTAAATTTGACAAAGTTTTTACAAACAAACACACGATAATTGCAAAATTAAATAAAAATAATAATTTCTTAAGAAAACATTTGCCAATAATTGGTTTTCTCTTTTGTTTTTAAAATGTGTTTAAAATCAAGAGATACAATTTAATTTTAAAAACGTTTTTTTAATCTGGAAATCTTTATTAGTGGCAGGAGGGAGGCACGTGCGACAGATGGCAACAAACAATGGCACTTTCAAACTCGTTAAATAACTGATTTTATTTTTTCTATTTAGAATCTTATGTATATTTACATATCGCTCATTAACTCAAACAACAGTCAACAACAACTCGTTCGTTCGAATTTAAAGTTTTCAATTTTCACAAAACTCAGTGGAAAAATAAAAAGCTATTCTTCTTTGAAGAAGTGAGTAAACAAGATATCTGTATGGATTTCTTACACAAAATGAAGAACGACACTAAGAATAATTCGGCATTGTTAAAAAAAATGCGGTTCTTGAGTTACGACGTTATTTGAGTAAATGTTTCAGTATATCAACCATATAATATAACTGCACGATGTACTGAGAAAAAATATGTTATATGATTGCCCAGGACTATTTTTCTCCGAGTGTGCTCATTCTGCTGACTCAGCAGACTACCGCGCAACATTTTAAAAATAAACAGGTTGCAAAATAAATTCAAAAAATATAGTTTTCAGCAATTAGTAAGTTAAAAAAAATACAAAATTAGACATTTAACACATGCAATAAAAACCAAAATGTTGTTTAATTACAGCAGCAAAAACTAAATAGACAAAACTAAACTAAAATAAGCCCAACCATAAAAACTTCAATCAAATAAAAATTGTAATTATTTCTGGCTCAATGCCCTTTAACACGATGTAGTTGTTAAATAATTATTATAATTATAATCCTTTTAAAAAAAACCTAAAACATTTTTAAATAACATTTGAAAAAATGCTAAAAACAACATTTTAAAATTTATTTAAATATATTATTAAA
This sequence comes from Gymnocheta viridis, assembly GCA_956483585.1. NCBI lineage: Eukaryota > Metazoa > Arthropoda > Insecta > Diptera > Tachinidae > Gymnocheta > Gymnocheta viridis. Next base: position 113,197,292 of record OY101442.1, read on the forward strand.
TCAATTAAACATATTTTGTTGTCACTGCAAGTGATTTTTTTTTTTGTGTTCTGGATAAGTATGTGTTAAACACTTAATGCTGATTGGTTGTTTGACACTCCCGATATGTTTTTCTCACCCATATTTGTCATGTTGTATAATTCATTTGTTTCCTTTCCATCGCACCGTGCAGGCAACGCTGTGAATGCATTAAACTTCAATGTTGTGTTGCGTGTTAAACATCATGTTTGAAATTAAATTTAACGACACAAAAACATGCTGTCATTCCCAGAAATATTTATAATATTGAAAAGGAGTAAATGTTCAGAACACCGTTTTTATCCATGCAGTTCAGTCTAATTAGCAGAAATTCACACAAATATGTTTGTACGCGTATGTATTTCGTTAAACTATCTTTATTTTATTTTTCCACTTAAATGAAGGAACAATTGTTTGTTGTAGGAAACCCCTTCATAAATAGCAAAACGATTGAATCAATCTGACAAATTTCTCCTGATACGATATATCATGTTGCTGTTAATTGAAACTTGTCATTTTCAAAATGTACAAATTATTGTTTAAAGGCAGAAGCCAGGAAGAGCTTTTATTAATAGGCAAACATGCATACGAGGGGAAGTAAGCAAAGTTTTATATAAGTAAATTATTTAATTTCTTTAAATCGTCTTCTGTGAGTCAAATGTGGCAGAAATTCGACTCTTAACTCGTGCACTTTTGTGCAAGTGTACAACCGAGCGCGATTTCGATGAAATATCATAGTTTTTCTGAATGAACGCCTTTTTTTGCGAATGACTCAATAACTCTCCCATTTGACCACAAAATTACACTGAAGGAAAACTCGCCATAACGCTGGTGTAATTAAACATCAATGGCAAGACAAGTGTCATCGTTTTTGATCCCATGAATGATGAAATACATTGCAATATCTGCCAATCTTTATATCAGGCAGGCAATCAGTCCTCTTGTCATCAATAGCACTGATGACAATTCTGTCATCAATGGAATGACACATCGTCATGATACAATTTAAATAACGAAATTTAATAACGAAATGTCATCAACACAATGTTACTGATAAACCGAATTTAATTTATTTTCAGGTATTGTGCTCAGCAATCTAGCCATACGGCCATAATCGATTACGCTGATGTTATTTGACAGCACCACTATGACAAATGACTTCGTTTTTGAGTCTATGACACTTGTCATAGTATTGATGTCTAATTTCATTAATGTAATAACCATCCTTGACATTTAATGACAAGTTGTCATCAACATCAAAGGTATTAGACACGATGACAGAATATCATCCCTGGAATAAAAAACTGTCATTGAGATTATGACGCATAAGAATGACAATGTGTACAAATTTTTTTGTTGCTAGAAAAAAACTACTAGAAGAAACAAAATGGTATAGTTATCTCCCACGAATCTATTATTTATTTCTTTTTTTATGTAGAGATTATAGCAACTGCTTTGTGTGATTTATTTCACTTTAATTTCTTCGCTCTCATTCTAATTGACATTTATGACCAGGGAAGCCGCAAATATGCAATTGCATGTTTTTTTATGAAGGCGGAGATAATATATTTATCCATTTCCAAAATTTTTTATGAGTTTTGACCACAAGTTTCAAGTGCATATTTTAGCATATTTTGCCCTTTACAGCATATTTGTAAATTTGCAGCGTTTTTCAAATATACAGAGCATATTTACCATTTTAGAGCAGATATTGATACTTTATTGATATTTTTTTGCTTACTATGCTTACAAATGTTTTCACAACGGAACCGAAAAAAAATCTAATTCAAATTCTGATCAACAGACAAATTTACGTATTTTTATTTAATAATCTAAGTTAATATTTTGTTGATATTTGATGACATTCGTCATAACATTGATGACATAATGCTGGTGATAGGACGTCATCATCAATATAAAGATGAATTTTTCTATGAGTGAACCAGCCGATGTCGCTGTCTTTTATTTTATTTTCTATCCTTCACCATAAAAAATGTGGAAAGGGGTTTGTCATTCCATTTTTAATATCTGCAAAGTATATTTATAAATATTCGGAAATCTTCTAGATGGGGAAGTTGATGTAATTATGACATCTGGTTGTTTTAAACCACACAACTTACAGCCCCAAATTATGTACATCGTTGGCTTAATATGGAAAGGATGTATTTCGATTTTTTTCGAAACTCCGTGTTTAATCCTTTCTGGTATTAAAATTCCAAGTACACAAGAAAAGCTTCGCATGGCAATTAAAAAAATATAATACTTGAGATACGTGGTTTCTATATTAAGCCAACCATATTTATATCTATTACAATTTGTTAGAAAATTATTGCTAAATAAAATTACCGAAATCGGTTATGAATAACAAAAATGAAGCAAAAATAAACAAGTAGGTAATTTCATATGATTTTGTTTTTATGAACGTTTTCTTACGCTGCAGTCACACCACATCAAAGTATTTTTCCATTCTCATTCAAGATTTTTACACATACTGCTTACATGCAAATTTCGAGCAAATTTTTTAGCAAGATGCCATAAATTTACAATTTGGATGAAAAAAAAACTGCTATCAGCTGTTTTCTTGACTGCACTTTGAAACACTCTATTGAATGAAAATGTGTAAGCAAATTCAAGTCAAATTTTAAAAGTGTGAGTGCATTGGTAAAAAAGTGAGAGATAATTTAATTTGAATGAAACTTTGACTACCAAGTTAGGAAAAAACAGAAAGAAGTCAAAATTATTTAAACAGCCGAATGCAGCTTTTTAATGGCGTTTTATTTTCTAGAAAAAAAGTGTAAGTTTTTTGACCTTTTTATTGAAAATTTGCAATATAAGTGATTCTTGGAAATAGTGAGTTTATTAGAAATTATTGTATGATCACTTACGTGGTGAAATTTTTGTCTTAAGAAAACTTTGAATTGCAATTTTTTGATAAATGGTAAAAGAAATGTTGAATTTTTTTTTTCAGAAAAGATAACGACATAAGTTGTTTTTTTCGGAACTGGTTCACCTGTTAGAGTCCTTTGCTTCGGCTAAAATATTCATCAGAATCGCACGAATAAACTTTAAGCTGGCTTTCCGAATTAGTAAAACAATTGACTTAAGTCGCGATTATAATAATCAAACGTGACAGCCATAGCAACAACAGCTTCCTCATAACCAATTATGCAAAATTAGAATCACTGAATCATACGATATGCTTCTTGCTTAAATTAAAACACAAGACCAAAAGCTTTCTTTCCAACACTCTTACAAAATACTTACATCATTCAATAACAACACTATTTTTCTCAACTAAACAATTGAACAACAGGCTCAAATTTCATATTTGATTTGTTTTGTTATAATATTTTTTTTTCAGTCTGTCATTCATTCATTCCATCACTCATTCATCGTTTGTCTCAAATAGAATGAATACAAACGGACTTAATAATCATGCAATTATTAGAAGAATTAGCAGCAGAGTAGTAACCATAACCGTCACAGCTGTAACGCAGCCATTCATACTTAATGACAATTGACCATGAGACTAAATAAGAAGTGAAATAAATAATAAAAAATAAACTTAAGCTAAACAGAATGAAAAAAATATATAAAAAGACTCAAACATATGACCGGCCATTGGGTTGTAATTATTCATCGCCATGACAATTTTAATTATTTTGCTGGTTTTATTTTTTAATACTAAACTTTTTTCTTATTTTTAAGTTCGCGTTTTTTCTTCTGAGGAGCCACTCAGAAAAGGTCAAGGTTAACTGCTTGCTGCACAAGTGGAATACGTGCATACATGGAAATCTTTTAGTTAACTGGTTGCAGTCTTTTTTTGTAAACAAAACAAACCTTTTGTATAAATTTACTAACCGGGAAGAAATTTTAGCTCTACGAAATTGTTGGCGAAAGATTTACTCGAAAATTGTCTACTAAATAGAATAGTTTGTTGTTAAAACAAAATTCAGATTGACATCTTTCTTTATTCTTTTGCAATTTTATCTCTTTATTTTAAGGTACTTTCATCACTGATCATAGATTTGTTTAATTTTTTCATACAAACGTTTAAAATATTTAAAATTTTTCCATGATTCTCTGAAAAATAAGTATCAATTGCGTAAGTCCAGGGTCAGGTGCTCTTGATTATTTAAAACTATACCTTGTTTCTTTATCTTATTTAATAAAGTAAAAACGAGAAAAAAACACGAAAACAAAACCTTAATTTATTCAAGATTTATGCAAAATGCGTGTTTGTGTGGTTTGTCAGATTGTGTGCATTTGTTATGAACGAGGCGTCGTCTGTCTGTCAGTCAATGTTTCTCCAAGACACTTTTCTAAATGAAAATTCCAACAGCAGCAACAACGAAAACTAAACATACCGACTTAATTAAACAAACCTACTTAATGAACATGTTTAGGCGTGTTCAGCACTTGACATTTGCTGTTACATATTTCTAATTGTATTAAATATTTTAAGTATAACACACACATGAACACACACACACGCACTCACTCCAGCACATGCATACAAACATTAATAAATAATTAAAGGCCGAATTGGTTTATGAATACTTTACTCGGGCACAAAAATATCCTTGAAAGCAAATTAATCTCTCAAGTCAACTGCCCATAAGAGCTTAATTAAAAACAAATTGGGCCAAGTTTTTAAATATTCATGGGCATAAATAAGTTTAGCTTGCAAAGCATGTAAAAATGTTGCTTATTTTCGGCAGTTCGCTATAAAACATACATACATATTTTGCTTATTATTCAGTTATTTTATTTTTATATTCACTCTGAGAAGAGAACTTAACATGACTTCTTTCAGTACAACTATTGATTTTTTTTAGAGACATTTGCGTTTATTAATTTTGTTGGTAAATTTTAAGGTTTTGTTTAAACTTTTTGTAATTTTTTTTTAAACACACGCCGAAAAAGATAGGCCCAAGAAAGTGGCCCAGTTCGCCGACTTTAATGCCAAGCATGCAACTTCAAAGTTTTAGTATTTTTTTTTTAAATAAAACTATTCAAAAATTATTGGAAGAAACTCTATTGGAAAATTTTAATCTATAAAATATAATTCAATTAATTTTGAAAAAAATTGATTTTACTAAAATTAAAAAAATAAAATTGTTATAATGAAAATAAAAACTATTTGAAAAAAAAATTTAAAACAAAATTTGATCTATTGGAAAAGCTATCCATATTATTTGAATAAAATTACATATTCGAAAAAAAATATGAAAATATAAATTAACTAAAAAGAAAAATTGTTGAAACAAATAAATCAAATAAAAATTATTTTAAGAAAATTGCATATTCGATAATATTTATTCAAAATTAGACTATTCGACAACAAAAATTTTGGAACAAAATAACAAATAGATATTTTTCTTCCTCGAATAAAATTTATTAAAAATAAATTATTAAAAACATATTTATTCAAATAAAAATTATTTGAATCAGATGCAATATAATATTTATTAAATTAATCTAATTCATTTTGAGCACCAGGTAAATTTTTTTAAAAAACGTTAACAAAATTTTTATTAAAAAAATCATATTTCGCCACTTCTTTGTGGCTTCTTCAGGGATATATAAAAAGTTATCGAAAATAAATTATTAAAAAAATATATTCATATAAAAAGTATTTGAAAAAAAATTTATTCATTAGTAAATAATTCGAAATCACAAATATTCAAATAAAGATTATTAGAATAAAATACTTGATCGAATAATATTTATTTTATAAAAAATTAATCATTTAAAAATATTTATATTGGAACCATTTACGCGAAAAAATTTTAACTTAATTTTGAACGATTTTTTCAAATATTTTTTATTAACAAAAAATTACAAAAAACTTAATTAAATACAAATCATTTGAATAAAATTACATATTGGAATGATATTTATTCATTAATTCGAAACATGAAATATTGGTAAAAAAAACTCTTCAAATAAAATTAACTTTAATATAAATAATTGTAATAAAATTGCATATTCGAATAATATTTATTCAAAAATAAATTAATCGATTAAAAATTATTTGAAATAAAATCTTTCAAAATAAATTATTAGTAAAACATTTATGGGGAAAAATAGCTCGAATGAAATTATGCAAAGCAATTTTTTTTAATTATTTATTATAATCCTCCTTTCTCTGTATGAATTTGTAGTGGTCACGTAAAGACAATATCACAAATATGTGGTCTGCCCCATCGTTGTCGACAGCAATTGACTACTATTGGCAGAAACTTACTATTCTTTAAGACGTAGATAGAGGCAAATTTATTTGAATAAAATATTGCAACGAAAACTATTCGATTAAATATATTCGAATAAAATTATTTGAATCAATATGGGTTTCAAACAAATTATACAGAAAAAGGTAATTGAATAAAATTGTTCGAATCAACATTTCGAAAAACAATAAATTAATATTAAATTATTTTCAATTAAAATGTGTGGCGGTTTTTCAAACTCCCAAGTCAAAAAAAAAAAATTAGTAGGCTTAAGTTCGTTAATTTCATTTTTTTTAAATGACATTATTATTTTATTAAGAAGGAACCTTATTGATTTTCTAAAGAAATATTTTATTAATCTTAGTTTTAAAACTAATAAAATTCTTCCTTCATAACAAAATAATTTAATTAAAAAAATTAATTTAAATAAAAAAAAATATATGTATATTCCAAAATATTATTCGATTTAAAATTTTTGAAGTTAAATTAATAGCTATTGAAATAAAATTCGAAAAAATTATTAAATATATTTCAGTTTCATTATTCGAATACTATTTGATAAAACATTTTTTCTTAAATTTTTTATATATATAAATTTTTAAAATTATATATTCCAAAAATTATTCTGATTTAATCAACCACTTTTTTAAATTTTATTAAATAATTTCTTCAAGCTTTAGCTTTAGGTCAACAAAATAAATATAAAAGAATAAGTTTTTTATTGTTATGTTAAAACAACAATTATTATTATTATTAATTTCATTTACATATATATATATATATATATAAAGATTATTGGAAAGCAATTATTTTAATAAAAAGTATTAACAAACTCTGTGTCCTATTTTTATATTGCAATTCAAAATCTTTATTAAATCAATTAATTATGTTCTAATTTAGTAATTTGTATTTTAATTGATGAATTTATTTATTCTTTTATGAATCAATAATTTTATAAGCATCTTATTGAAAACGTTTAAGTAACTATTTGTATTGAATTAATTGTCATCGATTTATGACAACATTTTAAATTATTTATCGGCTTTAAATAATTGTTTTTGATTAAGTTTTCAATAACATGTTTGATTTTCTATTTACAGTTCATAAATCATCTAACATGCCAATAATAAATGAAAATTATTTGTGATTTTGAACAAAACGACAAAGTTATTAAATTAAAAAAAAAAAAATTACAAAGTAAATCTTATACACCGTATCCAAAAGAAGTTAATGAGAAAAACACGTTTAGTTTTTGGCGATAAGGAAAAATTATTTAACTACATAAATTTATTGAATCACTTCCTAGAACGCATCTTAGATGCAAGAAAATATTACATAAAACTTTAGAATTCCCGGTTCAAATGTCTTTTATTCATCGGTGGTCTGTCTGAAAAAATAGAATGTTTGTCTTTAATTGGTACCACAAATTAACTTCCAAATGAAATAATTCCCAAAGAGATATGGTTGGGAGTTATTTCATTTGGCTGCCTGTTTTATTTGTTGCGCCTTTTCAAATTCTGAAAATATTGACATTTTGAAAATTATTTCATTTTTAATCCAAAATGATTATTATTAGGCTGAATTTCGTAACGTTTTTAGTCAAAAAGAATTGAGCACGTGACAGTATTCCAAAGGAACAAGGGATGCATTAATATTAATTGATTTCTACTTATACGGCAAAGCAGAAACAAAGTTGTTTTTTGGGAGCCCCATCATCTTGTGTCTATGTATTCGCCATTTTTTATTGGCCCGGTTGAATGTGATTTCAAATCTTAATTATACAAATTATGACCGGAAAAAGAATACGAGAATTTTTTGTCGTGCTGGGTATTATAGATCGTTTTAAAGCAAACACAACTTCAACACGATCAATATTTAAATTTTACCATCACTAAATTAACATTAAATTAAGCCATTGTTTCACTTCGGTTGCATATCAACTACTTGTGGTTATTTTTCAATCTTAATTGGATGTTAATCTAAAGTGATTATTGTCAGTCTTTTAGGTTTTTAGTCAGAACGAATTTTCGTTTAAGATTTATTTCATTTGTCCTAAAATTGCATTTCACAAAATTCAAATATAAAACTTTCTCTTTTCATTAAAGCTTGGCCGTGCGCTAGCATTTGCTCCTCTGCGGTACTTTCATTGTCGACTTTGCTGCAAATCTTGTGTTAATGGATAGCAGAGAGGAGAAAAGGGTTTGCCAGCGAAGACGGTGCTCGAAATGCCACAAAGCAGAAGGTGCTGGAGTTCGACCAAAGACCGGCTGTGATGAAAATTCTCTGTCAGCGAAGTTAGTGGTAGAAATACCAGAGGGGAGAAAATGTCAGAGCCCGGACGTAGCCCGTCGGTAGAGAAACCCGTACGTAAACGAAGCCAGTTTTGGTTGTACCCTGTAGAAGAGACCTCTTGCGTCCGTACGAAGGCCCGCAATGCAGAAAACACAGTTTTGACAATTCCTCAAATATATCCTTTTGTCTCGCACATCTATATATAAAACGGAATGTTTGTTTGCTTGTACCTTATAGTGCCTCTGGACCGATCTGCTTGTAATTTTCGCAACATTTTATTGAGACTCTGGCATGAATTAAAGGCTTCTTTTTTCAGATACGCTCACTTTTTAAATTATCTTACTCCTTCCACATAGTTTTTAACAGACGTTATAATAAAAGGGAAGAAGAGGTCCACTAAAATTTTTGTTTTTTTTAATGGGCAGAGGCGAAATGTACCCGCCAAAATTACTTTGTCGATTTCCAAAATTCTTTTTGCACATGGAAAAGGTCAATAAATTTTTTTTTTTGGAAATTGTAGGGGGTTGGAAGCAAAGTACCCGTCACAAAAATTGATTATCTAATAACTTTGTCATTTAAAGACCAATTTTAAAAAAAATTAAATTTTGCGTATTTAAAAGGTCCACGAAATGTTTTTAGTAGGAAAATGAAGGGGGAGGGGAAGCAACGTAAACGTCCCAAAATTGTTTATCAAATAATTTTGTCATTTGTGGACGAGTTTTAAAATTTTTTTTTAATACTTTTTAATTTGAGGGGTGGTGAGTTGGGTTTAAGCAAAGCAAACCGGATTTATCTAGTTATCTATAAATAAGAAGGCTTGAATAATTTGAATTGCAACTTATTTCTGTGGGGTCGTCTTTCATTGGGAGTTATTTCATTTCTTTTGGGCTTTTTCCCATAAGAGTTTTTTTTTTCTTTATATTTTTAGTATCAACTTTTGGTAATTTTTATTGAAAATTATTTCATTTAAGTGTCATTTCAAAGTCGGATTGGAATACAATTTTCTTTTCCATTTAGAGAAAGAGTAACTATATTTGAAGTTTTTAAAAGTAGAGCAACATTTTAGTGGAAATGGTTTTAAATTTTTAAAACCAGCAAAAAAAATATTAAACATTTTTTGCGCTATAAATGCGAATAGCGATATTAACAAAAGTTCATAAAAAACAATATTGGAAAAAGTAGAGGGAATTGTAAAATCGCATTTACATTTAATTTCCATAAATATAATGAGTAATAAGCTTCTTTTTTTATATTTGATACGTTTTAATGGTTTTGTAATTATTTGTGCTTTCATATTTTATGCGATAGATAATATTTTGTTTAGATTTATTTATATTTTTATTTTTTTTTTTGCATTCGAAGGCAATAAACACATGTTTAACATTTCATGTTTAATAATTAGATTTTATTAATTTCTAATAATTGTTGCTGCTGTTGGATTTATTTACAAAACAAAGTTTTATTTGTGGTTTAATTAAATATCACATTGTTGTTTTTTATTTTGTGAAATTGAATACACAAAAATAAAACATATTATGCCTTAAATATTTCCTTTTCGAATATCAAGGTTGATTGGCATAACAAATTGTTGCAAAAAAAAATAATTGTTAAATAAGATAATAAAGTTTGCGATATTTGAAAAAAAATTGTTTTGGTTGCCGCAATTAACTACGAGTATCAAAAAGGCAGTTTAATTTTTTTAGTAGCTTTTGGTTTAAAGTGTTAAATGAATTTTATTTTTTTTTATAGTCGTATTTAAATACCTGTAATTGCAGGTTTCAAATTAAGTTTCCACTCACCTGTAAAGAGAAGAAATAACAAATCGTTAGTAATTGCAATGGAAGTTTATATAATTATAAATTTAGACTTTTAAGAATTTAATACAAGTTCAATGTTCTCGTTTAAAATTAAAGACAAAAAAATAATTAAATTGATTTTGTTGAATAAATATCTTGCATTAGCAACAGTGAAATGCGCATAGGAACAAGCTATACCAATCAATAATCAATTGCAATTTGTTTTTAACGAAATTGTTAATGTTTTACTGTATATTCAATGTTAATTTTACATGAAAAACTGTAATTATTACTACAAAAACTGAATTTACAAAATTAAACATTAATTAATGTTATTTTAACTCTACAAAAGGTAAAATTTTAAATGTACAATGTTATTTCAATGTGTTTAACTTTAAATTAACATATTTTAATACTAAATTAACAATTTCAACCATTGATTTAACTTGAAACAATGTTAAAAGTAAATTCAATTGGATTTTTTACACATATTAACAATGACTTGATATCAACATTTCTTCATGTTGATTTTACATTGGGTTTTTTTTTTGCTGTGTGTATGTACAAATAGCGTACATAAAAAAATAATGGACAATTGGTTAAAATAGTGTGTGTAATGTCCACTATAATAAAGTACGATTGGTCACCGTACTCATATATTTATATTACATGTTGAAAGAAAATAAACTCTAAAGAAAATGAACTCTGTGCGCTACCGAAACAATAAACCCACAATGGACTGTCAGCATCATTGATAGTCCACCCTCAATTTTAAACTCCATGATATATTATAAAATTTTAATTATTATTTTTTATTCTATTTATTACGTTTTATTATTTGCCAAAATTTCGATCGCTTGTAAAATATTGAAAAAAAAATATTTTTAACAGAAATAATTGCTACTCCTCACATGTGTTATTAAATTTGCTTTTACAAACTTAAATGCATCAGCAAAAGGACCAATTTAATTAATAATTAAAAGCAGAACATCAAAAATATGCAACGAATGCGGTTTTTATTTATAATAAATTCTACACTACCTGAAAGTAATTTAAAATTAAACCAAAAGCGACCGCCGAATGAGTGGCATACACAGAAGTATCCACGTCCATATTTTCCAATATATACGAGTATAAATTTGAAGGCAGAATGAAAACGAAAAATCAAGCCGGGAACAAAATATTTAACCACATACCAGAAGCTATTCGTATCATATATGTATGTACATATGTATGTATGTAACGATGCAAGCATTTTCCTTTACTCAAATGTGCAACAAATAATTGCAATTTGTAGTACGAGAAAAATAAAGAATATTCAGGTAAAAAATAATTATTGTGATGTGTGACAGAGCTGATGCACAGAGGGCGTGATAGAGAGTGAGACAGAGAGGCAAACCATCACGCGGTGGTTTTAAGTAAAAACCACAAAAAGGCTTAATGAAAAATTATAATATGGTTGGTTATGCTTCATCAATGAATGAATAAATGAATGAATGAATGAATGAACAAACAATAAACGTACGAATGTGCAAATGATAGGAAGGATATTGAGAAGTGCTTTTGAGTGCCAGGATATCCCTGACAAACTAACCGACTAATAGTCAGTTACACTGACTTGTCTGTCTTGTCTGCGTTTGCATGTGAGTGTGTGTGTGGGTGTGTGATATGTGTATGGATATTTTGTGTCACTATATCATTCATTTTATGGGAAAAATATTTCATATTTCATTTTGTTTTTTTTTTCGTTTTCCTTAATTTTACAAAAATTTTTTCTCCATTTTCATGTGTGTTGCTATTTATTATGTTTTTTTTATGAATATTTAAATTAAATGTATTTATGTATGTTCTTTAATTTCAAAAAAAAAAAGATAAGGACATAAAACCTTAATGTACTTTTAATATTATTACAACTGCAGTAAAGTGCAGAAAAAACACGGTACTTGAAATTAAAGAAATTGCGTTCTCTGTGTATTCGTTCTCAGCGCATTTATGTATTTATTTTCTTTCGAAAACATACTTTGCCTTGTCTACACAAATATCTAAAGTGAAGTATGAAACGCGAAACCTAACAGTAGCGATGTCCGATTAATCGATTAATCTCCACTTTATGATTAATCGATATACTGATTACTAAATTATTTGATCACCGGAGAGTTGTGATAAAACAAAATGCTGAATAATTAAATATTTCAAAGTTGTGTGTTCAGCATTTGAATAATTTAAATCAAAAATACCAAAAAAAAAATATTTGAAAAAAACTTATATTCATGAATGAAAAAAGGAAATTCAACTACAATAGACGAAAACCAAGTGCACATAAATGGAAAAAATCTTGATCTCAGCCGTTAATGGCACCGGAAAAAGCAGAGAGAGCATTAATCAATCATCAGGGTTGGGAGATTCTTGCTAACCATTTATTAAATAATTCGGCATCCGCCGTCTTAAGTGATATATTATATGAAAAAAAAACTCTGATGAAATAGTGAACCGGAATTGAAATCCATTCTGCTAATCTGATAAGTAAAATTAGTATTTCCTAAGGCCGACGCCATCGACCAAATTCTGGTAATTAAATATTAAACATTTACAAAAATGTATATGATAAAATACAAAAACAAAAAGCATTCTATTATCATCCATTAGCTCTCTTTTGTTTACAAAGTCTGTGTAGAAAATGCTCTTTCTCATTTTTTTTTTGCAAAAGCAAATTAGATGATTTGTTTATTTTTCAGCCTGAAGCTGATGCATGCACGTGCAATAAGTGTGCTTGTATTAGTAGCAACTTTAAACGCTTATAGCTCCCAAAATACTAAACCGATTTTAGCAGAATATAGATTGTGCACATTTGTGAACAAATATCTTCAAAATGATATAAATTTTGTCCAAATCGGCTGTATAATATGAGCGCTAAAGGGACCTAAGGGCCAGTTTATGACTTCGTATTTAAATGGTATTTATTTTATTTATTTTTATTTTTATTATTCTAATTAAATACGAAATTAAGTTTTGCAGTACAAACTTAAATAATATTTAAATGACCAACCTTGCTGATTTAAGTTCTATTTAAGTTGTGCACACATACATACACAAACATATGGTTTTGCTACCTTGTTTTTGTTTCGCAACAAAGTAAACAAAAAATTTGCGGCCATTGAAAAATCAACATCTTTTGGGGTGCAATTTGGACTTCTTTTATTAATATTATTCTACTATATATTCTTTCTTAATTGTTTTACAGTTTTAAAACATTGCAGCAACTTATTAATGTTGTTATTTTAAGCCTGAAAAAGAATCCACATTTGAAATTTTTCTTTAATTTTGTTCAAGAGCTGTTTTTCCAAAAAAAATTGAGAGAAATTCGTGATGCTGCCACATTTTTATCGTAATTAAATACAGACAATTATTTAACACTGAAAAACTGAAACTGTATTTAAATGCAACTTAAATTTAAATGACAATTAACTAAATGCGTATTTAAATATGAAGTCATAAACTGGCTATAAGAAAACGTGTTTAACTATTAATTATATAGATAGAAGGTAGATGATATATATGTAATGTTATTTCTTTAATTAAAATTAATTAGAATTAAAAAAAATTCTTAAGAAAAAAAGAATTTGTTAACTCATGATTTGAACTCGTGCCCGACGAATGGAGATAATTAAATGACATTTAAACGTGTGATTTTGAAGTTTATTGATAATCTGACATTTTTCTAAAGAACTTCTGTAACGCTAATAACGCAGATGTTTGCGAAAAATAAAATAAAGTCCAGAAACAAACAATTCACAATTCAAATACTTCTTTAACTATTAAAAATAAACCTTAAGATATATAAATTTTGTATCTCTTTATATTTCGACTTTGGCATCATGTAGTCAAGAATTCCAAGAGGCTGATCGACTTATTATAAGTTTTGGAGATCCTCAGTCACTTTCACGCATATCATTTGATAATTGGATCTGTGGCTTAGAAGATAAGGATTTATTTATTAAAATTTTTTGGCACTGGCCCACTGTGATTTTATGGTTTATACTTCTTGGTAAATTTGAAGTTTAAATTAAATGAACTAATTATTAGTAGGCTTGAGCTCGTGTACTTTCTAAGATAATAACACCTTTTTTCAGATTAAAAAAATATCATTCATCAATAGAGTCGGATTGCACATTGCTAGACATCGAGAGTTTAGAAATGATTTCTATAATTACATGAAATATTCAGATTTTTTTCTAATCAGCTGTTGAAAGCGGCACTCTGTCCCATCCATATTCACATATATTTAAGTTTCACTGTTTCCACATTTCACATTCAATTTACTAAATATATTATATTTTAATTGAACATTAAATATAAAAGCAATATTTGCATAAAACATTAAAATAACTCGTCGGTGAGTTGAGCCGATTTAATTTTGTTTGAAAAAAGCTTAAGCGATATTTATTTTATCGTTTAAATATTTATAATAAAAATTAATAATTAAAAAATCATAAATAAAAACAAAATGAACAAGTAAATAAGCGCAGACAAACAATGGCGGGTATTTTATGATTAAATATCTTTTGATGGGATATTCGCACAAACACAATGCGACATAATTTAAATTTATTTGTAAAATTTATATGAAAAGGAGATTAAAAAAATTTTTTAATTTAAAAAGTGTTTGTGAGGATGACATCGTCATGCTGAAGTAATGAATTAAAACGCCAAAAGTAGTGCAAATTATGTGCTTCATACGCTTGTTAGCATTTTAAACTCATTTTTGCTGGGTATGTTTGTTTTATTGAAAATACTTGTTTAGATTCTACAAAAAAAAAAAAAGGATTACTTAAAGCCAAAAGGACCTGCTCCCTGTTTTTTTTATAAAATATAAATAAACAAATATTAAATACTTTACCTATGTTGTTGTTGTTGGTTTTAACATTTGTGGTCGCCAACATGGAGCCGTTGTTTGTGGTACTAAAACTAGTACCACCGATATGATTCAAACTTATGAACTCAGCAATTTTGATGTTGGTATCGGCCAAAGATTTTCAGTAAAAAGTTTAGTTTCAAGTTAAATTTGTTAACACTTTATTTATTTTTTTTTTTGTTATTCGATTTATTAACACGCGATTTTTTAACACACAGTCAAAGCAAATTTGGGTAAACAAGTTGTTTTTGTTGTTACTGCTGTTGTTCTAATTTGTAATCCATTTGTTTACGCGTCTTCTAATTCGTCTCAATGAATGAGAATATGAATGGAGGGAAACACAACTAGAACAAGGAGTCTGCTGTTTGCTGCTGCACAACAAAAACAAACAAACAAATGATATTGACTGAGCTGGTGCTTATTGTATTTGTAACAGTTTTGAGGAGCACACATACACACACACAATCACACACAACTACAGGCGAACACTCTTATTTGGGCATACGGAAACAGGAATTGACAGATATATTACAATAATAAAGTTAAAGAACTCTTGTAAACTCTCAACTGGCAAGAAAAATCAACCATAATTTTCTTTTTGTCTTTCTCAAGAAATTGTCTGTTTTTATTACACAACTAACAATTCTCTGGGCTAAAGACCGACCAGACTGGGAAGACTAAGTAGTAGTACGCGCTATTTATGTTTTATAGTTGTTGTTGTCAAAGTTTAAGTTATTGTTGCTGTTGTTGTATTGGCTGAGGTGGCGAAATGTTTAATTTCGCAAACTGATATTAAGTTGAAAATGTTGTTTTTCTTTTGGGATGTTTTGGTAATTCTTTCTCTTTTTTACTGTTCTTGGCTTTTACGTATAATATTATCCTACTGTATTTATGTTGTTATTTTATTTTTTTCTTATTGTTGTTGATTGTTCTCTAAAAAAATATAAATAAATAAAAAACAAGCTAAATATGACGACAATATAACGAGGTCAAAGGCAATGTTGTCGTATGTTTTAGAAGATGTTGTATACTTTATGGCGTTTTCTTTGGCTATTCTCTGTTAACAAAAACCCATGCATACATGCCATGTCATGCATGCGTGAGTGTGTTTGTTAACAAAACTCAGGGTTAAAAACACAGCCACAAATAGTTGTAGTACTTAAAATTTGTGGAGTTTCTTGGTTTTGCACTTCCTACACACAAATATACAAAAACAATTCTCCTGTCTTATTAGGGTTTTTTTTTACTTTATTCCTTTATTTTATTTATTTGTATCTGTTTTATTTTACTTTTTTTATTTTTGTTTTTATTTTGCTTTTATTGCTTTGCCTGTTTGCTGTATTTTAATCGATTTATATTTTTAAATTTTTGCCAGCTTTTATTTATTTTGCTGTAAAACAGAATATAATTTAATTTCATGTTATTTTATCATTATTTGTTTTTTGAACTTCATTTAATTGTCTAGTTTTATTGGCTTCTTATTGTCACTGTTATTGTTGCACAAACTTCTTTTTTTATCAAGCAATAAACTTTTCTTTTTTTTTTGCCAATTTTCAATACAATAAATTACTTTTTGATTTATTAAATTCAATTTCACGCTTTCAATTTGTTTGACAAGTTTTCTTAATTTATTTCTTCTGTTCTATTATTATTTCTTCTCGCTTTTTATTGTTATTTGTTTAACGTTTTCTTTTTTCAAATATTTTTATTTATAAATAATGTTTTTATTAGAGTCGGAAGTGATTCAATTAAACAATTCTATCAATTAAAAAGAAAACCAAAAGTTTTTTTTAATATTCTAAAATAAATTAGTTTTAAATTAAGATTCAGTGTTTAGAAGAAACTTATGTTTTTAAACTAAAGGTATTACAGTTGAACCCTGATTTTGCGTGCTTTTATTAACCAGGTTCTGTTAGCACCCTAACATGACTCTGTACACATATAAAATCTTATTTAATTCATTAGAAATGGAATTATTTTCGGAAGGAGTCAACGTGGGCAGAAAAAGTTGAATGGGATTTGAAGACAAAGTGTTCCTCTGTTATTATTCAATTATTCATCAAGCCGTTTCAAAGGCGTAACTGTTTGGCTCAACAGCTGGCAACAGTTTTACAGCTGTTGAGCTCAACAGTTACGTCTTATGAATGCGCCCAAAGAATTTAAAAAACTTTTGTTTGTTGAGGGTTTTAAGGAACATAATAATAGATTCATATCGAATGTAATTTGTTTGCTAGGTTTTTGAATAAGTTTCAGAAGCTACTATGTTTATATTTATGTATTTTTTGAAATTCTCATTAAATTATCAAAATTTTTCAAATATATGGTTTATGGTCTACTGATAATTTGGCATAAGCACCAATGAAATGCATGTTCGTGAAATTAAATTTTAAAATTTACCACCCCAGACACAAGCCATAGAGGTTAACAGAGCTATACCCCTCAATAATCAATTGCAATTTGTTTTTAACAAAATGGTTAATGTTTTACTGAATAAGTAAAATATTAATTTTGGGAAAAAGTGCGAATAAAAATTTAACACTATAATATCATAACTTTGTTAAATATTAAAAAAATGCCCTTTTGCATTAAAAATTGAAAATTTAACACATTTTAAAATAAAATGAATTAGAAAAAATAAGATATCTTATATACAGCAAGTGTTTCCTAAAATATATTTATAAAATCTACATATTTTGAAATAAGTCATATTTTGAAAAAAAATATTTTAATTTCCTGTAGGGCCGGCCAATCAATGATATTGGCGAAATATTGATATTTTAAAAAATTAAAAAAATAAATAATACACATTTTTTATATAAATTGACCTAAAGCTTGGAAAAATCTTTTATAATTATAAGTCACGTACAAAATCATGTTTGAAAAAAAATTGCATAAAAAGAAACTTTGTCCTTTTCTCACAAATAGTAGGAGATGGGCAAAAAATATTTTTTGGAGAGGATTCGTAGTCGTGTCTAGATCAATGCCCACTAGCCAGAAGTTTTAAAAGAGCGATTCTGACTAATGGGCATTCATCTAGACACGACTACGAATCCTCTCCAAAAAATACTTTTCACCCATTTCCTACCATTTGTGAGAGAAGGACCAAAGTATTGTTTTTTACTGTTTTTTCTAAAAGCTTTTATAAATTCTGAAAAAAAACGAACTGTTAAGACTTCTGACTATTAACCATTCATCTAGCCACGCACATCTAGTTTTGTTATTATGTTAGCAGAGTCTTGTTAACCTCTATGGTTTGTGTCTAGGGTGAAGATTTTAAAAATGTATCTTCACGCACATAAAAACCCTCAAGGTTTTTGATTATATTTACTTGCTTATCACGGTTCCGTATGTATATTGCATCACGAAAAAGTTTACCCAAAGGTTTTCGTTAAAGTAAAACTCAAGTTTCCATTGGCAAACAAATACCAAATAAATTAATATTTTTGAGTTTGATTTTATATTTTAGATTTTTTTAAATTATGTTGCAATTTTCTCTTAAAATATGTAAATAAAAATACGAACTAATGATATAGGAAATATTTGGAAATCGCTGCGATCTTTAAGAAGGAATAAATTAATATGTGGTACCTTTTGTATTGTCAGCAAATCAAACTTTATCTTGATTTATTTAAAAAATACAAATTTATTAATTCCAATATTTCGTCATTATCTTAATAATCGTAAAAGTAATACATTATTTAAACTTATTTAAACTTATTTAGACTTTTAACTATTTGTGTCAAATGAAAGGATCAAATATCCTTGCTTGCTATCTTTAAACTAAAAAATAAACTGTTGAAATCGAAATACAATAACGATACTCGTCAAAAGGCTAAATAAATTACACTAAAAAACCATAATAGTAAACTACAGTGAGACTTCGATTGCCTGAAATTACCGGGACCGGAAGCATTGTGCATAATCGATTATCCAGGGTAATTGATAACAATTTTGTGTTGTACTTTAAAACAATTTTTATTTATAAGTAACACAGTACAACACATGATTTTGGAACTCAATTCTGAGAATTGCACTTGAAAGTAGCCCCAACAATAAGTACTTCTGCATCATTCGTTCTGTCAAGTTGGCTGCATTATTAATAATTTAATGGCCATACGATTTTTTTTTTGTTCAAGTTGAATTCAATGTTCTTCTGGTTTTAAAATGTAATTATTAATTATTAACTATTAATGCAGCCAACTTGACAAAACAATTGATGCAGAAGTTCTTATTGTTGAGGCTACTTTCACGTGCAATTCTCAGAATTCAGTCCCAAATCAATGAGCTGAAAAATGTTGTACTGTGTAATTCATTTATTTAGAGATTTTATAAAAATGTTTAAATAATCGAAGAAAAAATTTTATTTTTGAAAAAGAAAGATTAAACGATACATAAAGATTTCATTTAACGTAGTTTCTTGTAATGTAATGTTGTTTGTTGTTTCTTCTTTTTTAGAGCGTCTAAATTAAACTAACCATGCGTGTACACATGCTTCTGACTTATTTTATTTAAACGAGGGAATTCCTCTTTTTCCTTTTAAGTATTTACATTGAGAGTGATTGTTAAAAAGCAATGAAAAAAAACATGATTAGAATCCAGGATAACAGAGGTAATCACGCTTAATCGGTGCAAAAAATAATAAATTTATAGAAATTATTAAAAATTTTCTTTCCGAGATAATCGACGTTTCCGGTTAATCGTATCACGGATAATCGAGGCCCTACTGTAACTCCTTTATAGCAAATTTTTCAACAATCTGTTATATTGGCACAACTAATAATTTGCATAAAATTTATGAAATTGTTCGTTTGTTCGGTGATCACAAGATGTCTAGTGTAAAACAACAAAAAAAACCCAATAACAAGAAAATAATAAAACAAAATTGAATTTGCAGACAAATGACAAGTTTGAGTTTTACAACGGCTAGACCAAAATAATATAATATTTATGACTGTATTTTCTATATAAAAAAAATTAATGCAAATTGCTTTTATAGACAAAAGTAAAAATCACAGCGAAGTGATAAATTTATTGAGATATTTTTGTTCGCTTACTGTTAAAAAATGAAGAATAACTATACTACACCGTTCAACAAATTTTAGAAAAAAATTAATTTAAAACAAACTATTTATTTATTGACTTGAACCGAAAATAAAAGAATTTTGAAAATAAAAATCAGTTAAGACGTTTTCCTTATTAATTTTCAAAAAATTTGCTACTAATTGAGGCTTAAAAGCCAATTCTATGTTTTACTCCATTTCACTTGTGATTATGCCAGTTCATCTCTTAGTAGACCTTTAAGAAAATTATAAAAAGGTTTCAAACCTCAAATGTTGAAAGGAAAATTTGTTTACAACTAAAAAGGAAAACAAAACAGTTGTTCATTGCAATAACTTGCAATCGTTATAATTTTCTATTAATTCACAACTAAATCATCTTTGAATATTTTGTAAATCTTACAAGAGGCGCACAGTGATGCGCCAAACAAATAAATAAACTGTTTGTTTACTTGATTTATCAATCGTCTAAAAGTATTAATAATTAAAATTATAAACTTCAAAACATGGAATTATAAAATAAAGTTAAAAATATTGCACAATAATAATAACATTAGTGCTGTCGCAATATAGACAATACTTGTGTGGGAATATTTTCTTAACGTTTGACACCAAAATCAAAAATTTAAATTTTTAATTAGAAATTTCATGCTCATAAATCAATAATTTTAAATAAGTTTCTATTAAAATTTATTCAAAAAACCTTAATATTTTAGTAACATTTAATATATTGTCAAGCATGAGGAAATATTTCATTAAAAATATTAATTATGGAACTTTTTCTGTGTTTAAAAAGTCTTTAATACATACGGACGACACTATTTTTATTATTTTGTTCATTCTGAAATTTCAAAAGTTTAAAATTATAATTTCTTTTTTTTTAATATAAAATTTCAAGTTTAATTATATTTAATAATTATTTTTTAGCACAGTTAAGCTGCAGCAGTTAATAAAGTGATAAACAACTGCATACAACACAAAAACCAACTTAACCCGGCGAAATCTAGTGAAAATTATTAAAAAAATTTATATATTTCATTGCTCACTTCCAACTTTAAGTTCACATGTTTCTTAAATTTCTTACAAACTGTTACACTTTTCTCTTTAAATTGTTACAGCAAATCTTTTTTTACACTTTTTATAATAAATTCAGTTTTTCTTTCCTGCAATTTTCACCTTGTGCCAATAAAATGATTTTCGCACAAAAAGCGAGTAGGAAAATAGAGGAAAAAAAAGTTATCCTTCACATACAAAAAAAAACTGACCAGGTAAATTGGAATATAGACACACTACTACACTCACTGACTTGTTCACAAATACGATTGCAGGCCCATACAACGAGACTAATAAAAACAATTTTGAAAAACCCCGTAAGTTTTTGCAATATTTTTTCTATTTTATTTCTTTGACCAAATGAATTTTATTTTTTGCTTCCTATTTTATAAATTTTATCATGCCCACAAATTGTACACTGAAAGACGAATTTTTTTTCCGTTAAAACAAGACTGGATGCGTCGAGATGCCGTCACAAAATGAGGTCAACAAGATAGTTGTATATTGATACTACTATAATAACGTTATACGATGTACGTACATCGTATAAAAAAAAACAACAACAACAGAAACGACTGCAAAAGTATCAAACACAACCTCTTGCAGCAAATAGTAGTACACAGCAAAATAAATATTAAAAAAACACACAACCACATTAATGGAATCCAACCCCACCACAACAAAATAATTCTAAAGTTCGCTAAGAATTTCAGCAGGCTGCTTCTAATCCTGCAAAGTATTGCAGAAAAGGATAAGAACAACAACAATAATCAGTTGATGTCGCTGGGATAAGGGTATTTGTTATTGAAGCTGCACTGAGCACTGAAAATACTAAACACTCTCAGCTTTGTGTGAATACTAGTGACAGAAAGAGAATAATGTACAGAGAAAACAGCAGTAAAGAGAAATTGAATTAGTTTTACAGCATAAATTCAAGGAACTCTACTATAGTCGATTCTAGTCAAGATTATACCCTGTTTATTTTTTAACTTAAAAACGGTGGAAAATAATAAAAAAGTTTAAAAATTATTTTCAAAGCAAATAAGTACTTTTTGAAAAAAGTATATTTTATAAAGAACCCTTTAGAAATACTTTTTAAAAAAGCATTTTTTAATTAATATTTATACGTAAATGTTGAACTTTTTAAGGATTATATTGAAATGAAAATTTTTGGCTTGAGTTCAAATCTGAGTTTACGCATTTCTTCTTAAGTTTTAAGAAATTATTTTTGGATAAATTCATTATTTTATTAAGAGAGTACTTTTATTTGAAATAATTTATTCATCAGACCAGCAGAACGGATCAGTACCGATGTCGAGGTCGCTACACCATCTCATCAGCGTTCTTTTGTTCGCTTTTACCACTTTTGACGGTGGATACTAGTAACTAGGAATATCAACTATTTAACAGTATTATTTAACAAATTAGAATACGAAAAGTAAAACTTATTCATTGCTTACAAGTTAAATCAATTTCGGATAGTACGAAATTCCATCTCTGATGATTAATTATTCCAAATATTCTCTCGCTTTTTTCAGTCATTGGTTCTGAGAGCATTTTTTGTAAATCACCTTCTGAAAAGTGTAGATCTTTAAAAAGTATATTTTAAAAAAGGAAATTTAAAAAAGTACTTTTGAAGTAAATTACCTTCTGAAAAAAAGGATATTTTAAAAAAACTACCCTTTGCAAAAAGTAACTTTAAACAAAAGTACCTTTTTAAAATAAGGACGTTTTCAAAAAATGACCTTTTAAAAACAGAACCTAATCAAAAAAGTACCTTGTTAAAACAAAACCTTTAAAAAACGGTCTTTTGAAAAAGTATCTAACTTAAAAAAGGAGCTTTTAAAAAAGTACTTCTTGAAATCGGTACTTTTTGAAAAAGGTAGCTTTTAAAAAAGTTCTTTTTAAAAAAAGTACCTTTTGGAAAAATAAGCTTTTGAAAAAAGTAATATTTAAAAAAGAGACCATTTGAAAAAATTACCTTTTGAAAAATGTACTTTAAAAAAAATTACCCTTTAAACAAGGCACCATTTTAACAAATTGCCTTTTTGGAAAAAGTACCTTTGAAAAAAAGACCATTTAAAAAAACTACCTTTTGGACAAAGTACTTCTTAAAAAAATATCTTTTGAAAAATTACCTTTTGCCTTTGGAAAAGTTATTTTTAAAAAAAGTACGTTTTGATAATAAGTACCTTATGAAAAAACCAATCTTTTGAAAAAAGTACCGTTGAAAGAAAACTACGTTTCGAAATATAGTATTTTATTTATTTTCTTAAATTTTGCTGCATATTTATTTGTGCTGTATTGGCTTAAATTAAGTTTTACTGATTCGACTCAAGTTCAAATCACGTACGTTCAGTATTAATAAATATTTAAGTTATTATTTTTTTATTAAATAACTTCTTCAAGCTTAAGGGTCAATAATATTATTTATTTTATTCAAATTTCGATTTCTCAATGGAAAGCTTCTTCAGGGAAGAATTGTTGTTTTAACAAAACAATAAAAACTTATTCCAATACTTTTTTATAAAAATTGTCGAAATCGAAAAATTAACAAAATTAAAATTACAAAATTAGTTAAATCTATTACAATATCATAAAAGTTATTCAATTTCCTGTTCAATTTTTATAAATTAAATGTCTATAATTTTGATTGTTTGTATATTAAAGTTCATTCTTTGTTATATTTAATAAAATATAAATAAAAAGGTAAAAAAAAAATTCAATAATTTTTATTTTTTTTTTTATTTTTTTTTACAATTTTTAATTTATTTGAATTCTTTGATTTTCAACTTATTCGAACTCGCGAACGTCATGTCATGCTTTTGAACTTGAGTCCAGCAGGTAAAATTTCATTAAAAAACTATTTTTTCTTACAAAAAGTACCTTTTGAAAAATGTACCTTTCGAAAAAGTACCTTTTAAATAATTTCATTTGGAAAAAATTCAAACATTTTAAAAAAGTAGTCCTTTAAAAACGATGCACTTTGTAAAATAAATAAAAAAGAAAATAGTGGTCAATAAAATCTACCTGAAATTATGCTTCATGCTCAGATGAATTCATCATTCCAGCTGGTTTTAAATTCAACTTGAACAGCTGTTTTTTGCAATCTCAAGAAGATATTTGAGGTTGCCATAGACAAGTGGAGAGTGTACCGGACTATTAGTCAGAAGGTCGCAGGTTCGATTTGGCACAATAGGCTTTGCAGCTTATGTTTGTCTTTGAAAACGTGGGTTCTATTGCGGTTACCTCATACAAATTTGCCTTGTTCATGAAACATCAAGTTTGGTCGGTTGATATGGGGCAAATACAAGAGCTCCCACTACTCTTGTTGTAAGCAAGAGCAACTCAAAAATTGTTTCCCCTTTATACATAGAACTTTAACATAAACTTCGTAAGTTTATTAGCGTGTTTTGAAGTATTTATCTGATTACCATATCCCCATTAACTTTTTCAATTATGTAGCATGTTTAATTAAAAATAAGCACTCAAATTCTATATTTTTACGGTTATTAGCCACACTTTTATTCAGAGGAGTACTTGATAAAGAGAGAATGCGTGAAATCCAATTAGAGAGAAATGAAAAAACTCTCAAACATTTATTTAAATTGTTTTTAAGCAAACTTATAAAATTAGTTATTTTAAGTTTTAAATTGAAACAAATCTATTAAAAAAATCTTAGTAACACAATTTTAACACACGTAATTAATTTATAATTTAAGTTTTTTAAAAACAATGTATTTTTTTAAATTTAAGCCGGAACACAATAATACAATTTACGTCACTTTTTAAATATTTATTTTTGTTTCTTTTTAGCTTTCCAGTTTTTTTCCTAAAAATATTAAAAAAATACAAATAAAAAAGTTATAAAACACCCACATATTTTGACACCAGTATGTTGAGATGTTCGTTTTCGTTGTTTTTCTGCAAAACTCTTATAAAATACATCGAGTAGATTTTAAGTTTAAGTAGATTATAACAATAAGCAAACGACCCTGAACTCGAAAAAACGCGTTTATTTTTAGCTGCATTTTAAACACAGTGAGAATATTAAACTATAACAAGCCAATTTAAATCAATAAAGAAGAATGTTTTCCACAAATTTTCACATAACAGATACTCGTATCATGAAATGAATATTTGAATATTTCAAATTTGATTATTCTCAATAAATATTACAGGTAGTTATTATTTATGAAATATTTCTATTGTAGAAACAAATCACCTAATAAAATTAATCAAACACGTCTCGTGCAGCAAATATTTCTCCACCAGACACTTTCATATATGAATCTAAATGAATAAAATAATTAATTCATTTACACCTAGAATTAATATGTTGTATTTTTTTTTAAGGAAATTGTATAATTATGCGTAAATTATTCGCATATATTTTATTTATAAATTATATTCAACAAACACTGAATAGAAATGCAGCTCATGTAAAACGCGTAAAAATTACACACGTAAAACGCGAACTAGATACAGCAGACGTCAGGCCGATACGTACGATAAACTCAAAGCTCTTTTATGAACTGAAACGTGACATAAAAATCAAAATGCAATGCTACCCTAAAAATACAACACACTCAACAATAAATGTATAAAAGTCGTCGCAACCAAACAACAATTTCAAACGTTTTATTTTATGCAGAATACAAAGTGGCAGTGGAAGGAAGGAGGCTACAGAAATGGGTAGACGGAAAGAGAGACGAACGGACGGACGGACAGACGGACAATCAGACACAGTAGCAGCAGCAAAATAAACAAAACAAAAATTAAACTCAAACAACATATTTACTCTTTTATTCATTCACAATAGTACAACTAACTACTGTGTGTACAGAAAGAAACGATGTTGTCATAGCAGCGCTTTTCAGATTTTTTTTAATATCCGTTTTTGTGTAATAAATCTGTTTTATTAGTGCTTACTGTTTAACATTTTATGTTAAACTTTTTATAATGGCCTCTTAAAGATGTTCAATTTCCGCTATGAATTCTCCAAATACATTGAGGTTTTATTTATTTAGGACCCACTCACAAAGAAAGAGCTACCAAACCGAAATGCTTCACAATTGTTGTCTTTTGTATCAAGGTTGATTTATTGAATATTAGTTAAGAGAGAGAAAAAATCCTGGAGTATAATTAATGCCTTCGATATCGAATGAAGTATCGAGCAAAAATAGAACTCGATACCTATCGAGTTGCCTCATCATGGCATTCGATCGCTATCGAATCGAGTTTTCATACTAATTGTAAAAGATTTCATTAAATTTGTAAAAGAGTTTACACAAAATATAAACAAAACAAAATGTAAAAAAGTAGCACTAGAATTTTTTTTATTTTAAATAAGTTTGTTTTTCATAGAAAATCGATCAAAGCATCGATTGATGCTTTTATATTTATCTTTGTCTGAGTCAGAAGATTAACATAGTTGGTCAGAAGATTAACATAGTTAGGAAACAAATGCGGGTTAGGCCGATGTTCTATTCTTTCCAACAAAAGATTCCTGACTGTATGTCTTATCTCAAATAAATTTTTCGAGGCACATGTCAACGTCAGTGCCACCAAAGCTGCAGTTAGCCGCAACACTTTCTCTTCTGGAAGTTGGCATCGATTACCCCATTGGAATGTGGATAGGAATAGTGACAAATATTACCAAGAAAATGGATTTGGCAATAGGCGTTATAGGTAAATTCGGTTGTTCGGAGATACGAATAGACTCTGCCAGTCCTTATTTTTTCTTCATATTTATATTTTTCACACTTGTCCTGAAATGTACACCATAATTACAATTCTTTTAACTCAAAAACTAAATAAAACTTGAAATTTTCACAATTTATTGTTTGCTGTTAAAATTAATGCCGTTTTCTTTTCTGAAAAAAGTGTAACATTTCTTTTACTTTTTATAAAAAAATTGCTATTCAAAATTTTTTTAAGCCAAAAATTTTGCATCGTAAGTGATGATACAATGATTTCTAATAAACTCACTATTTCAAAAAATCAATGTATTGCAAATTTGCAATAAAAAGGACAAAAAATGTTGTACTTTTTTTTAGAAAAGAAAACGCCATAAGAAACATGTTTATTTTGTTTACAAATGACATTATGGTATCGAACCATATTTGCAAAGATAACACTCGATCGATGACTCGGTATCGAAAACCATCATCTCAAGTTTTATTTATTTTTGTTCGATATCGACTGCCATAATCTCAAAACAAAAAATTTCGATGCAATGAGCTCGATATCGAAAGCGGTAATTAGATCGCTTATCTACATTATAGTATTGCGAAATTTTGTTTATCGGATTGGCTTTTTAAAAACTCATGAGACAAATAGTCTTCCGTACTCAATTGTATGCAATTTTTTTTTAAATAAAATTTTTTTCGGAATGCAAGCCAATATTCAATGATTTTTACTTATTATTTCTTAAAAAACAAACAAGTTTTCTTACAGTTAAACAAAAATTATAACAACACTGAATTCACTTGAAATCCACAATAATAGCAAAAACTGTGAGTGACAACAGACAAAAGAGAAAAAAGAGAAATTCCTTTAAAAAGAAGTTGGCAGCAGTGTTGCAAAAGTAAAACTGGCTTTTCGAGAATGTTATGATATGGTCCATATTTTTGTTGTATCTAATAAATTTCAGTTTTGAGTTCACGTTGGATCGGAAAAATTTTCTAGAGTTTGAGCTCGTTCTGAAAATGTGCCTTCGAACGGGCGCTATTAATTGCTTGTAAAGCCTACAAGTCAGTCGTGACGCATTTATTTTTGTTAAATAAAATATAGTCAAAATTTTTTTATAGCATTAAGCAAAGACAAATTTTTGGATCTATTTTTCCCCTTTGTTTGCCAACCGATTTTCTTCATTCTTTCACCGAATGATAAACATTGTTGAGCTTTAGTGGCCCGACCATATATTATTCAGCTCGGTTCATTATTAAAGGAATAAAAGGCTCCTAAATTTGACACCACTACAAATGCTAAAAGTACACACGTACATACGTAAAAAAAAGTACAAGTAAAAACATAAGCAAAGCAATGAGAGTGTTTAACGAAAAGAAAAAGAGATCAGAATTGAAAGAGATAAGAATTAAATATGGATATATGTACATTAGGGGTGTAACCAAATTTTGGACATAGAACTACGCGATAGCGAATATTGGGTTATTTACGAAAATAGTTTTTTTGGGTCGTTTGCAAATAAAAACCTCACGCACAAAAGCGATTTTCTAAAATCCCTAAATAAATGGAAAAAAAGTTAAAAAGTTTCTTAATTATTAAAGGACCTGAATAATTTCTTAAAAAAAACTGTGAGGTTTTTTCAGCCAAAAGGCTAAATGTATAAGTACAAATAAAAATAAATTATTTTCCAACTTTATCACGTTTTGTGATTGACCTTTTTTGAAAACCGCGAAAAAATAATATCATTTTTAATAATAGTTTTCTTTGGACTATTCGACTATGCTAGGGCCATTTTGATATTTGCAAAAAATGGCAATAAGTTAGACCCCTAATGTACATGTTCATTACGTATGGATATGTTAGCTTCAAGAAAAAACTAAACAAAATAAATGTGCTGGTTTGTATGCAATTTTATTTTGTTTATCGTTTCTTTCCATGGGGAAGGGAATTACCAATTATATAGTTTTTTCTCTTTAAATATACTAAAATAGGTATACGTTTAAACTGGCGGTCGAATTTCGACTAGTGGGCGTACTCTAATTCAATTAAAATTACTTTAAAAAAATTATATTTTTACCTATTAAAAAAAATCGAAAGAAGCAATAAAAAATTATTATATTTGCGCTGATGAAAAACAACTTTTCCTAACAACTTTAACATGACTTCGAATTCACCGAATACAGTCATCGAAAAGAAAACTTCCGTAATGACAAGCCCATGTAAAAATTATTTAAGATGATTCGAATTTTCACTTTCGAATCAAAAGTTCAGAATTTTAATGACTTCTTTGGAAGCTAATTTTTTTTACTGAGAAGCTGATAACTTTCATGAAAAGCAAGTATTTAAAGAAAAGAATCCTTTACTCCGTTGTCTTAGAATACACGATTCAATCAGATGTCTTGAGTTTACAATTTAGAATACAAGAATCGTTCAGTCAAATAATCTCCAACTACAAATTGAGATCTTTTCTTCCCACTACAGTGTTCTCGTTCCAATTACAAAGAATAAACTTAAATAAAATTTATTCAATAAATTTAATAAATACATACAATAATAAAGCACAGTAATAAAAGAGTATGTTGAAGCAAAAGTTCTGTTCTAAAGTGCCCTTTAATTTATTTGTCATGCCATGCATCCTCTACCCCGCAAAAAAAAACGGGTTGCTGAGCGTTTCAGTTTCATTCCGAATACCGTACAAAACTGTGCACCATAAGATTTGTCTTACTTTCCATGAGACTCATTCATATGCATGAGATTGTTGTGGTGGTACACAAAAAAAAACATAGTAGAAAATTTTATGTTGCATGCACAGGAAGGCATAAAGACACGCACATACACATATATGCATAAACATACAATTTATCATACCACAATTCGGGATAGACCAGGGGTGGGGAATTGCTGTTTTGAAATATCAAGAAAAAACACTTTACTAATAAAAAAAGCTACGAGTATATTGAGGATTTAATTAGATTTAAACAAATAACTGATTTCTTCATTTCATAAAAAAGAAAACTTATAGAAAACCCCATAACTCTTTGAATACTGAAGCATGTTTTTGAAAATATATCTTTGCAATTACTTTCGAATAAATTCGATTCTACTCTAAATGTTGTAACAATTATTAACTAACCAGTTAAAAAATTAAAGTAATTTTTAAGGAATGCCTTATTCACTGCTTCAATGGTATCGGCTAGTATTTATTTCTTTCTTTTTTTGTTGTTAGAAGTTATATTAAGAGCATCCTGGGAATTAATAATAAAGATCCGTAAAAGCTATTCCACTTCTCCCAGCAAAACTGGGTAGACTTTTGACCAGCGTGTAGCGTAGACAGACACGTTAATATGCATTAGCAGTCTTAATTCAAATAAACTTGTGAATTAACCCCATGGAAATGTGTAAATGCACGAAATCAGAGAGAATTTATACTGAATTTAGCTATTTCAATATGACACCACAGTCGACGACAATCAGTCAGCTGTTGGCAATTTGTTTATAATTGTAAAATTAAAATGGATTCAATGTCAGCAAAGGTAAGTTATTTTAATTGTTTTCAGCAAAAAATCACAACTTTCCAATAAAATCACAGAATGCCAGCCTCTATAATTGTAAGTCTACTGCTGACATAAATCTATTAAATAATTTGAATGTCAGTTTGTGTACCGGCTGGTCGAAGTACAAGTAAGTACATTTAAAAAAAATTAAATAAAATTTACTTAACTTAATTTCTTTTGGTATATTACGGATACGAGGTATAATTTTCTTATTGTTAAATAACATAAAGGATTTGTTTTTCACCATCAAATATTTTCTCTACCTATCAAAAGCAAAAGACAAAAAAAAATGCAATTTGTTGACAGTGTCACTAAAAAGATACCATAATTGTTGACAAATTATTGACATGGATACACTTAGCACCATGCTTCCGTTAGGGTTAAGATTTCTTACATTCACCATCTGTCCTCTCTCATTATCCCTTTGCCAAAGAAGGTAACACACCTATTGGTTGGTAGACATAATAATTGGCAGTGTTACTTCTTTAAAAAAAAATAAAAAAATAAAAAAAAACCATGACGGTCATGTCTTCAAATTCGCTAAATATGCATAAAAAATATACTAGTATTTATAAAAAAATTAAAATTCTTGTCCCTTCAAAAGCCATTAGAGATCATCCGAAAATACATTTCCATCGAAACAGAAGTTCAGGCAGGATCTTCTTGACTTTGGAAGCGCTTTTTTCACTTGGTAAACTAAGGCTTTTCCTCACCCTGGTATAGACGACACAAAAGCATAAACTATTGCGAGTACTACTTGATTACTTGATAATAATAATCATAATAATAAAGTAGTGAACAAGAAAACTTTAAGAGCACGTAAAAATCATGGGAAATGTCAGGTTATGTGAAAAAGTAAAGCAATTTATGTGGCACGTTTGCATGTACTCGTATGCGAGTACGAGAGCGGATATTCGTATGAACTGTGCTGAACTGCACTTTTCATACAAAATTTTAATGTTCAAGTAGAAGTTCACAAAAATTTGTTTATTTGTTGAATGGTGGGTGGTTGCTTGGTTGGCCGGCCGGCTGGTTGACGGGCTGTTCTGTTGATTCGTCATTCTCAAAAGTTTATTAAAGAAGTTTTACGAAAGTCTGCAAAGAAATTATTTAATAATAAATCATTACAGGGCAATTGAATTGAATTCAAGAATCAAAATGTATGTTAATGTGTGCTTGTGGGATTTTAGCACAAAAACTTCCTTCCATATTTTAGCTATTTGAAATTTAATAACTCAATTGGATTATTTATGACTTTTTAGAAGTTTAAGAAAATTAAGAAACAATTTTATGTTACAGAGGAAAAGATGATGTGTCAGATTTAGCACAGAAACGAAAATGTTTTGTATTCATTAAATACATAGTTAATTACACAACAACAAAGGTACAAGGGAAAAAAAGTGCAGAAGTTGAGCTAAACAATAGGCTGATTACACAGTTCAATAAAATTGTTTGAGTGTAACACAGGAGCTTCGATGTTTTAGTGTATTGACTCCTGCACTGGAAGCTCTTTGTGGTAAGAAAATGTTAATCAAGTTTGGTTCGTGGACGACTTCAAACAGGACTATGCCGATGCAGGATCAAGTGTTAAAGCCGCTAATTTAGAAAGCACCTTTGAAATGCATAAACAAGAATGCACAAGACTCACAGTAAAATAAATGTCTCTTCAAATTGCAATCAACGAAAATATTTATTTAATACGACATAAAATTTTACTTAAGACTTCAGTTATAGTGTATACTTCTCCCTAATGAAGATGTCCAGGCAGGCACGTAATTTATTTAACCCCATAGTTAGCCATAACGCAACGTAAGCCCTTACGAAAAGTTCTTAAGCATCCAAAAGTGTTCACCCACCTCTCGGGGCTCTTAAGAACGACTACTGAAATTTTGTCATATTAATTTCGAAATCAAAAAAAAAATCATTAAGAAAATTGAAGCTAAATTCAACAATTGATTCCTCTTAAAAAATGCGTCATTGTAACAAAACTCTTAAATAAATAAAGTGATTAGGCAATTGCCGCTTTACAATTGAAATAATCACACAAAAAAAAATTATTTGAAATAAAATAAATAAAAGAAACTTACAATTAACAAACAATGCCATAGAATAAATTAAAATAAAAATATAAATATAAAAAATATATTTCATTAAAAAACTGATCTTTGCGTCATTAAGAATGCGATGCACATGAATATGCTCAACGACCAGTCATACAAAATGATGAAATGAAATGAAATCACACAAAAAAACAAAAAAAAAAACATATTGAAAAAAGATTCTACATACAAAAAAATGACTAAAATAAATGAAAATACCCGCGTTCATCTTCATACTGGCGTTCGTATATACATTTCCCCATTTGGCTGCCAGCACATTTCTTGTAATGAGCTCATTTAACTTGCGCCGAGAAGAACCCCATCAAACAGACATAAACATATACTCATAAACATATAAATACCCATAATTGCAACAATACTGCTGCTCTGTTGTGCCACCTCAGCGGATAAAATCGACTCTACATTTTAAGTTGCATATTTTCACATACAAAAACGTGAAAAGAAAAACGTAAAAAAATAACTAATAAAAACAAAATGAAAAAATAAAAAAAAAATAAACAAATAAAGCATGTGAAATGCACACATGAGGCATCATCATCAAATGCAACTTTAAGAGATGCAAGTGAAAAAACAAACCAACATGCAATTCCATAATATAAATTATTCAAAATATTTTCAGATGAATCATCAACCACATCATCTTAGCTGCACAGTGTCTTAGTAAGTGCAAAAAAATGAAGAAAAATTATTATAGAAAAATAAAAAAAAAACGTATTCACATCGCTTAACCCCAGAGTACTGCGGCGATTCGACCAGAGGGCAAATTACGGCAATCGATATCGAACGGAATCCCATAGTCCCAGTCTAGACTTGCAATTTTTGTTGCAGCAATTCTCGAATGTGTGGAAGAGTGTTGAAATACAAATATATACATTTTGTATTTCTCTCTCGCTCTTTTTCACTAAAAAAATAAAAAGTTGCTGCAACAAAAATTGCAAGTCTCTACCGGGACATAAAAAATTTTTTGAATTTGTATGGAAATTTCTCCAGGTGATTTCAATCAGCGTTTCTAACGACTAAAATATAAATACTATAATGCCATCAATATTTGAGAATACTCTGACATTTTAGGCCCTGAATTTATAAAAAAGTTTATTAAATAACTGATCCAGCCTAAATAAACATTTTAAGGAGGAAAGAGCAATTGAAACGAGGAATATTCGTATTATAGGGTTAAAACTATAATTCAGTTGTAGTTAAAGTCTAGCCGATATTAGAATCATTATTCACCAGCTTCGGGTGGCAGGTGTAAGTTAAGAAAAAAACTTGATGCCAAACTAAAGCTGCTGTCTACCAGGTAATTTTTTAATTGGGTTTACTGTTTTCACAGTGACACAGCACCGGCCTTATGTCTTCTTGATGCTAACGATCAAACTCTCGGAAAATCAGAATCCAGTGTGCTAACAAGGACTCTTCGAGAATCACGTTGCGCTAAAGGTTTGTAGGTAAAATAGCACGAAAAGGGATTTTGGTTGGTTTACTAAATGTGTAAATTTAGCTTAGTTGAACTTTCTTCAGCCAATTAAGATGCAGAGCCCGATCGGCTGCTGCTTTCAACAGTACTAGCAATGGCACAGCTATAAATGTTAGATAACTCAAGATGTCCAGCAAGGGATATTTAGTATATTGTTACGTTTCGACCATTTCGTAAAGGTTTGCTTGACTAGGTTTTTTTCATTTGTCAAAAATAACATAAAAACACAAATACGAGGGCGGATTAATAAGTTCATGTGAAACAGTTTTTTTGTAAAACAAAAATTTATTTTTCAACATAATCTCCTTTTAACTCAATACACTTAGTCCAACGTTTCTCCAGTTTTTGTATCCCTTCCAAAAAATAGGATTTTTCGAGGCCCTTAGGCATTTACTTGCTCAATAATTTCATCGTTCGAGCTAAATCTCTTAGCACCGAGCCATTTCTTTAGGTTTGGATATAGGAAGTAGTCACTACGGCTTAAATCGGGAGAATATGGCGGATGAGGTACCGATTCGGATTGCAGTTAAGCAACTCCAAACAATCTTTTGAAGTTCTCACACGTTTAAGTTTATGCTCAATTGAGAGCAAACGCGGCACCCATCTTGCAGACAACTTTCTTAAACCCAGCTGATCACTTAAAATCGAAACCACACTACGAACACCATATCGTGGATTTGTTCGACATTTTCGGGTGTACTGACCTCAATTGGCCGTGCAGAACGTTCAGCGTCATTTGTACTTGTGCGACCACAACGAAAGTCAGTAAACCACTTTTTTACCATTGAAATCGATGGTGCTGAGCCCCCATAGTATTTATCGAGCTTGATTTGATTGACGGTTTTTTTCGCAAAAAATTATGTTTAATGAACACTCGAAATTCACTTTTTCCATTTTTAGAAAAATACATGAGGTTGTATGTTTGGAACAGCTGTTTTGAACGCAAAGTAAATGACGACACTTGCTCAGAATTTGACGTGTGCCAAGATAGCGTTGACGAAATAGCGTCGATTATGGAAATTCAAAAACTGGCGAAAGTTTATGGGAATTTCATGTGGAGGAAAATATGTGGTCAGACACAATTTTCAGGCTCAATTTTCTCAAGAACTGGCCACACGATTTTTAGCATGATTGGCTCATTTTGTAGCTTAAGGTGTCCACTTTCATAATTAGTGGGCCTCATTTGTTGAGAAAATCTGTGGTGAACACAATAATCCAGCAACTATATATATATATATATATATATATGACCATAGGTGGAACTTGATGGGAATAGTGTTACATTTCATATAACGAGGGAAGTTCGAAAGGTCACATCCTTATCGATTTGCCCTCGTAGATTTATGTTTATGCTCTATAGAGTTTATTTACTTTATAGGACTATTTAAAAATAAATACACGAAGTTCACCCGCCATGCTGTGGGTTTTACACTACTGATTTCCTCTGTTATGCAATCTTGACGTTTATATAGCGAAATCATGCTTGGGTTTCTAGACGGCTCAAGTATGTACGAGATATAATTCGTCATATATTTTAATTATTATTAGCAAGTTTTACTAGTAATTGCGTATTTAATTTTGTAGCTGACAACTTTATACATGACACTTGAATGTGGATGATGAATTAACTAAAGAATTAATCTCAACTTAAACTGTCACCAATCGAGGACGTTCTAGTTTACAGTTGCTATCAATATTTGTCATACAGATTTCTCGAACAATCTTGCAAATTCTCGTTGTTGCTCTTAATAGAACTTTTCGGAATGTTTCATTTACATGATTTTGAATTTAATGTTGTTGTTGTATAATTTAGTGCTACCAATCTTGCATACACGTTTGATTAAATCGTACTCAAAGATCGCTGCATTCTCATGTTCGTTAAATTTGAATCTACATACATCTGAATATTGTAACAAGATCTTGAGCATTCGTTGTATAATTTAAGACACTGTGCTGCCGTTTTTTCATCATAATTATCGCACATTCAAAATTAATTGTGTGCAAGTTAAACTCAAGAATTTCCTGATGCATGTATCTGAAAAGTTGGCATTGCTGATGGTGTAAACAAAAAAAAAAAAATATGAAAACAACTACAAAAACCAAATAAAAAAAAAAAAACAACAACAAAAAAATAAAAAAAACTTGTAGTTACACAGCAACTTATACGTATTACGTAGCCATTAGGGATGCCAACTGCGAAATCCCGATCCCGAAATTCAGGTACAAAAAGCTGAGGATTTTTTTAAATGCCGCCAAACCGAAGAACATACGTATTCGTTGAGAACTTTTACTAATAAATAGAAAAAAAAACTAAATAGTTCTGTTTAGTTGTAAATTCTTAACGATTTTCTTCATTTTCTCTAAACCCCACATTCAGTAGATTGTCGTTCCGCCTTCTTTATTTTGAACTGATTTTGATAAAAAAGTTATCAAAACATGTGAATCTTTTAATGCTTCTTACATAAAAAGTACGTCATCAATAAACCGATTAGAATTTCTTTTTTATTTGAAGAGAGAATTGCAAACAAAGTGTTGCGAAAAAAAGCCGCCAAGGACGAAAAAGCCGGGCATATACAAATTTATGGAATTTGTCGTGTCAGCTTTAAAATTTATAGTTCTTCCAAAAATTAAACATCTTTAAAGAACTGACTTAGAAAAAAATAATTTAGTCCATAAAGAAAACTTTCATAGTCTGAACCGGGACTAAGATTTACTTGTCTCTTTAGCTACACTATGTTTTTGGTCGTCCAACGCTTTGATATCCCTAACGCTTCCATTCAAGTGCTGCATGTGGGACCTCTTACTCTATGTTTTCCTAGAGCGTGGCCCAGCCAACTATATTTACGCTTCTTTAATTAATTTTCTGCCTTTCTCCGGTTAGTCCTTAATAGCAAATTGTGCTACGACATTTTTCAAGGTCACTATATTCTTAAAATACTGCGAAGGCATCTATTGATGAATGTCTTTAATCTTTTAACTATTTCCCTTGTGAGGAACCATATTTTGAACCCATATAACAGAATGGATTTAAAGCAGACGTCAAATATTCTTAATTTTGTTGCAGCGCTGATTGTGTTTGACCTGCACACTTTACACAACATTGCACAGCTGCCCTTAGCTTTTCTCAGTTAGCTTTTCTAAGTTAAGTATTGTACCACCATTAATTAGTAATTATAATGCTGCTAATATTCAAAACTATTCAGTTCAATGATTACCTGCTCATTAACTGCAAACTGCGATGTGTTCACGGCATTAATTCACATCGTTTTCCTGTTGTTGATATTCACTTTTAGTCCTTCTTTATATGATTCTTCCATAAGGAATTTTCTTATCAACTTTTTTTGGGAGTTTGATAATGATAATGTCAGCGAGAGTAAATAATAGAACCACATTTTTTTAATGGTTTTCATCAAGGCAATTTCATAACAAGTAGACTCGCCTCAATTCGTTTTGAAAAATACCTGCTTTCTTTGTCAAAATCAACGTCAAACACTATATATAAATCAAACATAAACAAATTTTGACAAACAAAATAGATCTAAATGCAAGGAGATGCAAGGAGCAAAATATAATAAGCTGAGCTGTCAAGACCATCGGTTATGAATTCGCCTTGGCTTTTCATTTTAGTTTAGGTTGTGTGCTGCATATTTGTTTTTATTAAAATGGATTTATATTGTTTTCTATACATAAGCTTTGATTTGTTAAATTTTTGTTTTCGTTTCGAAGGTTCAAAATAAAAATAATATTCTTGACAAATTGAATGTGCAAAGCGAATTCACAACAGGTGGCCTCGAAAGATCAGATGACTCAATTCGCTTGAATTTTGGTTGTCAACATTTTTTAAATTATTTTGTTTGTTTACATAAGAAAGAACAAATTATTTATGTATGTATGTATATTAATACTAAAAATATTTTTATTTTAAATAACATGTTTCTTATAAAAAATAAAAAAAAAACTTATTAATACCAGCCGACTATAGAGCTGAGGTAGTAGTACCACCCAGCGTGCCACTAAGAGTACCAACTAAACCACCTGCGGAAACCGGAAAGCCACTAATACCCTTAAAGATTATTATGTAGTTATCGGAATTGCAATGACATGTATTAATTGCACTTGACAGGACCATCCGCCATGCAAGTAGCGCTGGTGATGAACTGTTGCGACTAACAGATGTGCCATGATCAAAGTTTTCCGTAGTATTTATACCAGTAACCGCAGCCACAGCGCCAATGACTATAACCGACGCTGCTGTAGTGAGAATGGGTGTAAATAAACTTTGACTTGCAGGCACAAAGCAGTAATATGTGCTGCAGGTACGCCTGCATCAGCACCCATCATTTACGTGGCCATAACATTAGCAGAGGGGTAAATACTCGTAAGTGACTGGGGTTGCTGTATTAGTAACTTCAATCGAAGTATTTAACACTGACATGGCGAAAGCTGTAGGAGCTGCAACAGCTACTTCTGCCACCTGTGTGTCCAACAAACTGCCGTGATTTATTTTGCACTATTTGTGTCTTTGCAAAAACGGTTCGTGATATCGCATCTAAAATACTTCCTATGTCCAGTTATCCTTAAACATTTTTGTTTTCACATTTTCTTAAGACATTTTTTTATTTTTATTTATTTATTTATTTTTTTTAATTTCTCAACCTTTTTTGACACATCTGTTCTAATTTTCAAGGCGAATTCGGATGAGACTAACTGATGTGGATCTGCCTTGTGTATGTGTTTTCGAAAACTTCAAAAATTCCGATACAGCCCGGAATCCCGAGCAATCCCACATTCTAAGATCCCAAATACCGGGATTCACGAACTCCAGTCACACTTGGCATCCCTAATAGCCATTCGACCAGCCAGTCAGTCATATTCTAAAGAATTTGGTCACTGCATAATGACGGAAAATAAATAAAGTGTTTAAGAAAAATAAAACGAGAAACACTTCCAACACACACACACACATGCACACACACAAACACACACGCTGTGGGGCAAGGAAAATTGGCGCAAATATTGTTGGAAAATAAAAATACATAATAGAAAAAAAAAGAAAACAAAACATAAAATCATATGTTTTTACAAATAAAAGAGAACAAAATTATTTACACTCTTTTGTGTGTTAGAGCAACGTATCCAGTCTCAATTGTCTCTTATTGCATTTCTAGCTTCCACAATGTTTATTTTGGTTTTTTTTTTTCAAACAAAATTTGAGTTAAAGTCGTACAAATTTCATTTCAAATATTTCTCTTGAATATATATATTATTTTACTCTTTTAGCTGAAGCTCTCTTTTCTGAATGAAACGGAAGTTTGACAATTTTTCGTACTAAAGTTGCGTTTCCTTTCTTCTAAGTTATTAAAGAGAAGGCCTTGGTAAAACTTAAAGTGCCAAAAAATTTTACATAAAGTGTAATTTCATGAAAGCATCTAACAACAGTGAATTATGTACACACTATACACATTAACATTTATAAAACGAACATGTTTATTATGTCTCATGTGGGCAGACAGCATATTCACGCACAAACTAAAGGCTTGATTAAACGAAAACACGTAAGGACCAAGTCAAAATGGACCCTTAAAGGGTGAGTTAGAAAATGTTTTTTTTAGAATCATTTATGTACAAAATATACTGACTGAAGTATGTACTATTGTTTATAATTTTTATTATTATTTCTTTCGGTAGGTGCGTTTCCTTAACACGCACATTCTCCAGTGCTATCGGTTAAATTTTTCTATTTCCAATTGCTTATTTTCTGTATTGTTTTTACTTATGAAATTTTATTTAATCTTCCCCCACAATTGAAATTTCAATAGAGTATTTTCTTTTCTCTGATTTCTTTGCATTCAATGTAAAAGCTGAGCAGAGGAACAACTACCTTTTACATGTTCAAATTTTAAATATTACAACACGCATAAGTGAATTTATGTCCGCCTGGGAATACGAGAAGGTGCTTTGGCATTCCGTGTTTCTTTTACACACGTCAATGGTTTTAAAGAAAATATAATATGAGAGAGAATTTAATAAATCCCTTTAATAAAAAGGCTCTGAAATAAAAGTTCAAATGAATAAAAAAAAAAATAAATTTGCTTGAAAATCTTGTATACATAAATTTGAAATGGGTAATAAAACGTTCATATTTTATATTTCTTTACGGTTTATAAAAATGTTACAGAACATTTTTGTATTAGAAGCATTTACTGGAAACTAATAAAAGAAAATTGTTTGCTTAATCTTTATATGGCAGGGAAAAATTAGAGGTCCTTGGCACAAGTTAGTAAAATTCTTGTTGAGCAAATTGTTTCCACTCGTAAGACTATTGTGGCATCGATTCAGGTATCCATGTTAATCTTAATAAGATCTGGCAGGTCCAGGGTAAATGGCAAAGTATTCAGAAACTTTGAGAAGATCTTACGATTGTTCTACGCAAATGATACTTGGATTCTCAGAACAGCGAATTTTGTGATTTTGTTTACTCTTTAATATGAAAGTGGATCGCTCCTGGTAAATTTCGATAGAAAATCGTCCGCCTAGCTGCAAAAGAGTATAAGCGACACGCTATTAATGATCAGCAAGTAGAAGCATTGGGCTAAGTGTATCCATGTCAATATTTTGTCAACAATTACGGTGTCTTTTTGAGGAAACTGTCAACAAATTGAATTTTTGTGTTGTCTTTTGCTTTCGATAGGTAGAGAAAATATTTGACGGTTAAAAACAAATCCTTTATGTTATTTAATAATAAGAAAATTATGTCTCCAAGAAGACTGTCAAATATTTTATACCTTATTTTACTTTCATATACCAATTTAAATAAATACTTGTACCTGTTTGAACTAAATTAAAATAGTATTGGTGACATCGTCAGTGTAATTTTAATACTGACAGCGTCTATAGTGAATCAGTACAGGTTTACTATGGACATGTCCCACAGTATGGTAAGTCAGTACAATCTTACTATTGACATTTTCTCCATAAGGTCCCACAAGAACTACCTAGTCAGTATTGACACAGTCTACTAGTATATTTCGTAGGACAAGCATGTATTAAATGTCAATAGTAGATAGCATTAGTTGGGGTAAAGTTTGTCAGTAGTACTGGTGACATCGTCAATACCTAATATGTATAATTTCACTATTGGAATTTCCTGCAGGGTAATTTTTACAACTCTGATATTGCGCGTTGTGTTAGTTTTTGGATCACTGTTGCAGAGTCTCTGATGTCAAGTAGGCGCATTATATGCTCTTTAAGCTGTGAAGCCATGTTTTTACTAATTATTTTACTTTGCCGGGGATTTTTGCTACAATACCGACGAAGGAGGGCGCTGTGATGTCCGCTAGCATACAACAGTATCAATTGCTGTCGGTGTACTCTTCAGTGACCTTCGTCACTTAAACAATCCAACAACAACAAATACAATGGCGTACTAATGCACATCTGAAAAATGCTGGATGTTATGACTTGCCTGAAGCTGGGCTCGAACCCATGTTTTTAGACATTATTTGCTCTGTAGTCAACGCGCTAACTACTTCAGCCAACAGCACCAACAACATTGCTGATAACCTCATAAATATCACGAGGTCTTTTAGCATCTCCGGTGTGACAAATTGATACAGGCGTGCTGCTAAAAGTCTTTGTGTTAGCGTAGGACTGCTGGGAAAGCTGTTCTGATGTTCACGTTATTTCGTATAAAGAAGTAACGCCCATTCCGAACTTTGAATGATTGCAGCGTTTCGATAATGCCATTTTCGGAAATAGATATAAATAAGTATTATGGAATCACAATTCTTGATTGAAAAATACTTGGAACCAGTCGCTGGGACGCTACAGTGTTTTTTTATGATTTATAACGGCATAAATCCTCCAGTGGTGTTGATTGCTTTCGTTCCCTGCATCGCACATTTTTTTAATTTAAATTCAATGTACAATAAAATATATAATTTCATTTTAGTAACAGCCCCAGCGCCTTAGAGGCATTATTGGGTCAAGTTGGCAGTCTTATAAGCTTGTATGTACAAAATTTACATGTAACTATATTTCAACAATATTAAATAAAATATTTAGTAAAAGATAGTATTAAATATTTATAATAATTTTCGTTGGCAATAAGATTGCATATATTGTATTCAACTTACAGAAGCGTTTCAATTTTATTAAGCAAATATTCTTTACAGCAAGACTTAAATATTGAGATTGTATTTATTGATTTCAAATTAGCAGGTAACTTTCAATAAAAATTTCATACTACCTGTATAATCAACATTTAATTTCTAGTCCATCCTCGTACTGACAACAAGCACGAAGTCTTTAAGAGTGTACAAAACATCGATATTATCTAAAAACTATTAAAAAAATATATCCAACTCCAAGTTCTAATTTTACCATCTAATCGAAATATAGACATCCTGAGTCAAAAGAATGCACAAATAAATTTCAAATTTCCACAGCAAATGTTAAAATGCTATTTTTTTCTATGTCGAATTTCACAACTTTGACATGTTAAATAAATTTTAACATCTTCAGCATCAACATAAGCAATGGCATTCAAATAAAAGCCCGGGAAATGAAAAGAAAACTTATTTTGTGAAACGAAAAAAAATTAAAATATTCACAGAACTTAAATGGAAAAATAAAACAAATTTATTTACTTATACTATTCGAGATTGATAAGACAAACCAGCCAACAAATAAACAAGAAATAAAGTTCACTGGATTACATTAATTTAATTGAGTGATGAAAAAAAAAAATAAAAAAGTGGGCAGGAAAATCAAGTACATGAACTAAAAACTTTGAACTAACTTTGAATTACTACCATCTCTTTTAAACTGACATAAAGCTCAAATATTGCAAGTATCCTTAAACACATAAACAAAAGAAAAACATAAAAACACAGTCACTTCATTAGAAAAGTTTTGAAAGCCATAAAATGATATTATTTCTTTATTTTTTTTGTTGGTATTTATTGGTCCTAAATGAAGATTCCACAAACAAATTGAATATTGCACAATCAAGAAATTTTAGTAAATAAAATGAAGTGTAGAGTAAAAGGGAGAAGCAGCTCTACAACTGCAATGTTTACACACAATTATAATGAAACCGATTTATGAGAAGTCTTTACAAGCACACTGACTTTCGGACTGGTAGTGAAAGTCTCACAAAGATTTAAATTGAAATATGTTTCGGTGTTGGAACATGGTAGTTATTGTTAGTGGAGGAGTGAACAAAAATCTCATTTAACTCATAGTTCAATATTCATGAAAAACTTTTAGCAACAGAACTGTAAAGCAATAAATTCTATGTTGAAATATTAGAAAGGATTTTCATGTGGATTTAACAGTTCAGCCTTTATAAAATATTTTATGACATTTTATTTTATTGTAAATACAGATTCATTCGGAGAGTGTTAAGATTAATAAAACTTAATCGCACTACTCCACACTGCTTACTCTTGTTATTCCTTGTTCTCATCTAAGGAGTCGATTATGGACGACAGCCGAACCTCAGTGAGGTTCGCAGTTGTTAAACACGATATTATGGATGGCAACTAGCAACTTAAGAGTTCTCAATTTCAGTGCCACCACACATGCAAATTTTGCATTTTTAGGATAAATCTTTGATGCAATCGCTACCGTTTCTCACTCTGCATAGCAAAAGCTTCCAGCTCAT
Source organism: Gymnocheta viridis (assembly GCA_956483585.1). NCBI lineage: Eukaryota > Metazoa > Arthropoda > Insecta > Diptera > Tachinidae > Gymnocheta > Gymnocheta viridis. The sequence goes on from OY101442.1 coordinate 113,241,159, forward strand.
GCGGCATTGGTACTCCTAAATATCGTCATTTTAATTACTTATCAACTTTCTTTTTGGCAACACTGTTTTTGGCAGCTCAGCTGTTTTTTTCATTTCACATGTTACTGTTAAACATGTTCAGTTTGGTCGATAATTTCACCATGAATCGACTTACAAACGAACAACGCTTACAGATTATTGAATTTTATTATCAAAATTCATGATCGGTTAAGAAAGTGCAAACAGAAAATTGTGTTCAGCGACGAAGCTCATTTCTGGTTGAATGGATACGTGAACGACAGTGTTGCCACCTTATGTGCAATTACACATATCACGTGTAATTTTTATTATCGTGTAGCCCATGTGTAATTGGCTGCTTGTGTAATTTAAAATTTTATCGTTTTTGAGCACCACATTTTTATTGTAATGACGACAAATAAGGCTTTGCTGTTGTGGCAACCCGGCTAAGGTGGCAGCCCGCGATAATAACCAGTTGATCTGGCAACGTGATAGGGATTTAATGTTTTGAGTTTTTGATGCAGTCGAAGTTGTTTTTATGTTGTAAAAGAATAAAATAAAAGATTAATATAAATAATTAAATTAAAGTATTTTCGTCGGTTTAGAAATTCACAGGCTGTTACAGCTCTGATATTTTAATTTATTTATGAACCTGTTTTGCAAATTTTTGTTTGTGATTGTCCTTTTTACACAAAACAAAACAGTGATGTTTTTAAGGAGAATGATGTTGAATTGGTCTAAAGAAGATTATATGTATATTCACAAAAACAAAAAGAAAAATTATCTGAAGAATTTAAAAAATACCAACGAAACGTCGGAGTAATAAGTAAAAATAATTATTTGTTAAATGACCTTGAAAGCCCAAATATTGAAAATATATTCATCATACAAAAATATTTTGGAATTACACCAAAAAGGTCAACTATTTAATCTAAACACATCAAAGCATTTTATTTTGCAAAAAAAAAGAAAGCTTGTGTAATTCCTGATTTCATGTGTAATTTTGGCAGGATGCATGTGTAATTTAACATTTCGTAGGTGGCAACACTGGTGAACAAGCAAAACTGCCATATTTGGGGCCGGTCAATTAGTCGGCTAGATCGTGCGATTTAGCACCTTTACAGTATTTTTGGTGGGGCTATATTAAGGCTCATGGCTACAGGGACAAGCCCACAGGCCCGCAGCGGTTGACACACTGAAAGCCAATATTGAAGAATTTATTCGTAAGATACTAGCCGAAATGTTGAAGAGAGTAAGTCAAAATTGGATCCAGCGTATGAACCATTAGAGGCGTAGCCGCGGTTAATATTTACATGAAATCATCTTTAAACATTGAATTATATAGATCAGATCGTTCTATAGACTCAAATAAAGATTTAATACATTTCCGAAATCCGAAATCTCCTAAAAAACACTCCATATATGTCCTTATAAGAAGTCAGAGAATAGTTCTCCCTGTATTTAATTTGCACTGATCTACCGCATTCTCTGGCTGTTCCTAGTTTTTGTCTTAATGTTAGTTTCCTTTACCGCAGTTCTTCTACCTTTCTTCCTTGTAAGGAGCCCGAGATCTTGGGTTTAATTAATCTGAATGTATCTACAGGGTGCTAAAAATGCAAGTATTTGGACGAAATATTATCTCAAAATCATATTATCAGCTGTCTTTGCAATTTCGATATCCTGCCTCAAATCTTCCGTTTGACCCATTTAGACTATTTCTTGTGGGGTGCCGTTACAGGTCGATGCTATCCGAATATTGAAACCTTTCTTCCAACATCATCTTTTAGGCAACTACATCCAACATATTCTTCTATCAAATCCTCCATATTTTTATTTTGCTTAAACAAAATATCCTTGCAGCAAAGTAATGCTGTTTTAAACCAAACTGTTTTATTGAAAGGTTTTTTGCGTAACTTCTTTTGTCAGCGTTCATTGAACGGCCTATTTTAATGTGATTATTTTTCGAATAAATCGGTTGTTAGTGTTTTTGTTTTTAATCCAATGCGATTTATTATTTTGGCTAAAGTTCGTACCATTTTTAGTCAGAAAGACTAATATTCCAAAGGAACAAGAGAAAATTTTAACATCAATTAATTTCAACTTACACGGAAAAACAGAAACAACGTTGTGTTTCGGCAGCCGCTACACTCCCATCATCAGTGTTCATGCGTGTTTCCATGTATCCGCCACTGTTTAGGTGGCTCGGTGAAACGTGATTTCAAATTTGTATTTATACAAATTATGACTCGAAAAAGGATACGAGAGTTATTTGTATTGTGGAAGGTATTATTAATCACCACGTTTTAATTTCATTTACCTCCGAAATTGAAAAATGTATTATCCTCGTTTCAGCAAATCTAAATTGGTGTTTCGCTAGTCTGCTGATTCAAATTAAAAGGATTCTAAAGTTTTAATTAAACCCTTTATTCTACCATTTTTCAAAACATTTTTATAAAATTTTATCCATTTTACATGTTGAATATTTTAAATTTTTTTATAAACTAAGTCAAGATCTTTTATGTTGAGTAGACTCCAGACGTTTCCCAATATTAAAACTTGGCCATGATTAGATTAGATTCTAAAATATTGTTTTAGTTCTAAATGTAATTTGTACGAAAGAACGAATACGTGTGACATCATGAGACTGGCAGTAAATTTTGGAATACTTTTCTACTGCCGTAATAAGAAAATGTTTTTTTCAGTTGATTTTTAATGCGACCAAATACTCGTATCAGCTGGGAAAAAACGATGTCCTCTTCCTACAAATTTTAGTTGGGAAAAATTAAGTTCACATTCGTTTGACATCTGTTCAAGTTTACTTGGATTGTAGTTTTATTGACACGTGAATTGCATATTTCATTAAATCAAAAAGTGCAACTAAACGAAAAATGGCAAAGACAATGAAATAAGTGCATTTTAATTAAAAAACAATTAAATTAAAATTTTTTATGCACCAATTTTTTTAAAACACATTTTCTTAGTAAAAAAATAATTATGGTGACTAGATTTTCTTTCTGCCAGAAGATTTCAATCCAAATATTATAAAAATATAAAAAAACATTTTGTCAAAAAAAATGCGAAGAAGTACGTTTTGTTCTGCGACTTCTCGTTTGTTGTTTCTAGTAGAGCAATAATATACCAAAAGAAATTAAGTTTAGATCATTTTGTTTAACTTTTAAAAATATATTTGTATTTGGATAACCCGGTAAATGCTTATTGAGTGTATTTTTAAAGCAAATCAATTTAGATTTTTAATTTTCAGAAACATATTTTTAGCAAACATCCTTTCAAAGCGCTGCTTTAAGTGTCAGTAACGAACTTATGGACTTAATATATGCAACGTGCATGTGCTTGCATTCCGATAGTGTTCATAAAATTACATGCTACAATTACAATGAATGTCATAAATATCAACATCATTCTCATCATCATCGTCGGTACTTTCAGTGTCGTTGTCGCCGTAGTCATCCCAAAGAATTATTTAATATTTTTGTTGTAAAATCAGGCGAGTGTTAAAAGTTGACATGTGTTTCATACTCGTACATGACACACAAAATTCACTCGCACTCATTCACACCAGTTGTACTCGTATGCAGCATGTTGCAAAGACACAACAAAAGGGCTTTTATAACACAATTTTTGTGTCATGTGGACAAGTTATTTCTTTCTGGCTTTTTAATAGTTGACAACACATTCACACCGACAGCCAACCAGACACACGGGCGGCTACAAATAGAGAGACAGTAAGTCAGAAAGAAACTCATGATAATTGTGCAACATCCATTATACAATTAGACGATCCGTAAAGATATGTCAAATAACTATTTGGACTTGATAAAACCTCCATAAGTGGTCAAGTCAAAAATACAAAACATTAAAATGCAGAATTACTTTGCACGAAATTACATTACATGCACTCAGTTCGTAACTCACTCACAATGAGATGCTGGCAAAATGCATCACACACACATCACAACCAAACAGAAAGAATCATCCATCCATCCATCCGGCAAGTCTCTCAGAGAAGTTAGTTTTTGTGACTATGAAAAGCAAGAATAATTACTATCATTGTAGTTGCCATGGTGCAGTGCATATAATTCTTTTTTTTTTTTTGCAAATCTGAAGGTACAATTTCAGTGCAACAATCAGCTCATGTTTGCAGTAGAGAATGTGTGTGTAAATTTGATATGATATGGAAATTTTTGTGACAATTCAATTATAAACAGATTAGTTTAAATTAAATTTACTTACATAGATTTATAAAGTTTAATTCTATGTAAAATAAATTTATGATTGCAAGTCAGTGGCATAACGATAAATTTGCTTTGTTTGGAGGCAAGAAAGACATTTCTAAAAGTTCAATAACATTATAAAAAGAAGAAGAAAAAAAGAGGATTTGAAATCAGCAAATGAGAATCTTTGCTGTTTGTCTTTAAAAGTAAATTACACTTCCGGCCCCATTTCATATTTACATAGTATATCTTTTCAAATGCGTTTCACTTAAAATAACCCAATAAACAGATTGGCTTTGATTTACTATGGAGACGGGGATAATAAACTTTTTTAAATTTTGGCAGCGATTTATCAGTGCAGTGTGTTTCAGATTTTGCCCTTTAAACACTTTTAAGATATTACCGCCTTAAAAGCATATTTGCAGCATTTTATACAGCATATCTGACAGCTTTAGAGCATATTTTAACACATTATTAATATTTTTTTAAATGCAGTTTAAACGTTACGACATCCTGAAAAGGAAATTTGGATGGATTGGTCACACATTGAGATCCGATAACGAGATAGCCAAGGCAGCGCTGTAGTGCAACCCCCAAGAAGTGCCTGCAAATTCTACTACTTTTCATTACTCAATAATATTCAATACCTTTCATTTGGGTACTCAATACTACTCGATACTTTTAACGGATTTTTTGAATTTGTAACGCATAGTTTTTATCTGCAAATTAAAGTAGTTTCTTCAAAAATTAAAAATACGAGTAGATCTTCAACTATTATTGGTTTTGTATGTCTTTTATTATTAAATAAAAAATAAATGTAAAGCTAACTTTTAATTTAACGTTAACAACAACTTAAGAAATAATTTATTGTTCTAAAAAAATTATTTATTTTTGATTTGGTTAAAGAATCTTACACCTACGAGTAGTTGTCTTTTTATACAGTGATGTATTTTTATGCACTATTTTAGCCACTCAACTTGCTTAAAAATACCACTCTGAAAGTATCGAGTTACTACTTTTGAGTATTGAGTAACCAAAAAAAAGGAAATACTCGATACTCGCTACCCACTACTCAATATTTTGCCAGCACTACCCCCAAGGCTCTCGGCGTCGTGGACGTCCAAACCCAACTTGGCGCATCGCAACCGTACGTGAGCTGACTACTGCAGGGTTTTCGTTGGAACGAGGCACTAAGAACAGCCCGTTGGAAGTCATAAATTGAGACCGTTTGCTGCCCAGCTGGAGAATAGCGGAACATCATCATCACATCTCATTCCCCAGTCTACATTTGCTTAAACCACAGCAGTTTTAACCCTTTTAGACCGTAATGCATCATCGATTGTGCGGGTCGGTTTCGGACTCAATGTTTTCGCTTCTATTTAACCAATGTCAAATACACCGGCATACATCGATTGCTCTGATTGTCTTTTATGTTTGTTTCTCACATTGTTCCGCTGTTCGTTTGACCGTCACTTGAATTTATGCGAAATTCTTGCATAACATTTCAGTTTTGTCAACATGAGCCGCAGAAGTATGTTGTGTTAAAGGGCCTTTCAGCCTATAATACTTTGTATTAAGACTTGGCAAAAACTATAATAATACGCGCAAGTTGTGATAGTGTGAAAGCAAAATGTTATTAAAATGACAAATAATACGATAATAAATTTGACATACCATAAGACTTTGCCATTTTTAGAATGTTTTCTAACTCTGCAGCCACATTTTCAAGTTTTTCTGTAAAGTTTTTCACACATACTGCATATCGCAATTCATTTAAATTGATAGCTGTGACGTAGGCTGCACGCAATTTTATGTCAATTGAAGATGTCATCGTCAAGAAAACACCTTCAAATGCTCATCGCACAACATCATTACACTTATTACTTTCATTCACAAATATTTAAATTTATTATTTAACTTCAATTAGAAGTTTTAAATTGCGGCAGAATATTTGCAAAAAAACAAACCAAAAAATTATATAAAAAACATAAGATTTTTTTAAAACACAATAATTTATTTGTATATTTTTGAAAGAAGCACAAAAATTAAATTCAAATTGAACATAAAATTGTCAGATAAATGGATAAGTAAAATTGATAGCAATCTAGTTTTCAATTTAAAAAGTTTGGCTGTGTTAGTAAAAAATGTGAGTGTATTACAAATTGAAAGGAATTAAAAGGCAAAAAGTGAACGTGTGGCCCCAAGTAAACGATAAGATCTTTAATTTGTTCAGGTTTGAATTTTCATAAAAGCAAATTGAACAGTCGATTGTTTCGCCGCCGACAGCGTGCCGGGTCTGATGGGTTTTTTCTTTGTCTTACACAGGCCAAGGCGAATTCATAACAGCTGGCCTTGATAGCTCAGCTGATTATATTTTGCTCTTTGCATCTCCTTGCATTTTGATCTGTTTTATTTGTCAAAATTTGTTTGTGTTTGATTTTGACAAAGAAAGCAGGTATTTTTCAAAGCGAATTGAGGCGAGTCTACCTGTTATGAATTTGCCTTGACACAGGCTCAACATTTGGAATGTGTACCAATCATACCTTGTCTCAAAATTAAATGTTATTTAATGGTTTACTCGCGGACACTCGCTAATTCGAACTATCCAGTAATTCGGACATTTAAATTTTTCGGACAGTTTAGAAATTTTTCCTCTGTAGTCTAGACAAGTGTTCTTTTTTCTCAGTAAAATTTGCATTGCAAACTGTTTTCAAAGGCAATTTTATGGGCTGAATACACCAAAGCGACGGGTAAAGATATTTTTTTTAAATAATTTAAAAATAGAGCTGACAAATTACATAAAAATGCTTATTTTTCAAAATTAATATTTTTGGTCACTTTTAGTATGTTTCTTTGTTTTCTGTAAATAAATTATATACAAATGAATTCTTATTTTTCGTTACGGTAATAAAAATAAATTATATATATGTACATTTATGTACCGCGTATAAAATTTTATTTTAACTGTAATCCGGACGATCCGTTAATCCGGACAGTGGCTGAAACTATATCTGTCAGGATTATGGAGGTTGTACTGTATCTAAGTATATACTTTAACACCTAAAGATTTCAAAAGGCTGTCACCTTTGCCGGCTACATGAAACAGCTCAGCCGCCGCTTATTTTCTATTCATATTTTTCATTTTACTTAAGATCTAATAGTGTGAAAAGAAAATGTATTGATACGTTAGATTTTTTTGGCAGTCGCAACAAATCTCTTTAGATTTCTTTAACACAAAATCCAATGAAAATCTTAAAAATTGTATGATAGTGTGAAAGGCCCTTAAGAAATAGTAAAGTTGGTATATTTTAAATTAAAAAAAAAACAAATTATAAATTTTAATGTTTCAAAACAATTGATGTCATTTGACGCAATAAAAATGCGTTTTAGCTAAAAAAATTTACCGAGATGCATCACTTATGCATGTCCTGAATATCCTTGAGGGATAAAAAAAATAAACATTGACTACATTTTCACGATATAGAGACCATATATTCGCAATATTATAAAAAAAAATTGCAGTCGTTCAGCATCAGGTCTAAAAAAGTCAAATACTCGCAGAGAAGTATTTAAGCCAAAAAGCTAGTCAAAAAGGCAAAAATGAATTTAAAAAAAATCTTAAAAACTATGTACGCAACTCGATACACAACCACATTTTACATCATATTATAAATTTTGAAGACTTTATGTTGCGATTTGTAGCTCTGAGGCACTGCTGAATTCAGGAAAGTGAAGAAAATTACACGCGCTTTTAATGTTTTTTTTTTTGGTTTGTAGATGTTTATATGATATATTTATTTTGTGGCTAAACGAATAGAGGTATTACATTTTTTTCACTGAAAAGTTTGATTAAAAGCTATTTTGGATATTTAAAAAATTGTTGGCCTATGTGGTCCATTGCAGTGCAAATGTAGTGACTAGAACAGCTTTAGGGATCGTACTTGTTGCGAGCAACCGTTTTGTGAGTATTAATGAGTATTAATACCTATATAGTGCACAACGTGTGCAATTCCATATTTGACCAAAATGGTCACCAATATTTTCCAGAAATTTCACTAAAAAATATTTTTTTTTGTAAATCAATTTTTGTAGTGCCTGCCAACATACATATATCCCATATTCTATTATTGTAATATCATTAGGTGCATAATGGAGAATTTTTACCATAATTTTTTTGGCATGGACTTGGTCCTAATTCCTGGATTTTTCGTCTTTAATCAAATTTGCGACTACTGTTAACCGTTTTACAGAGCTCTGTTAAATGCAAAATGAGCTATGTTAAAAATTTTGGTTCGTGTCTCTGCTATATAAATACACACATAGTTTTTTTTTAGTTAGTCCGAAATAATGTCAAGCCCTAGAACATCAGAATGTTAAATGGACCACATTGATTACATACATTTTTACTACCTCTGGGTCCCATTTGGAGTAAAGTTTACACGAGTGTATTAAATGCGGATTCCTGCAGCCGTTCGTTCATTGGGTTAGTTTGTGATGTATTTGTATTGTACGAGTAAATAAGAATATTTGTTATTTTCACACTTTTGTTTTGGGGTTTTTTTATTATTTAATTTGAATTGTAAATCAAGTAAATACCAAATACGCACACACACACACACACATTCCGACACATGTATGTATATGTATCTCATGCTCATGAATAAAAGTCTACTGTATTTTTTATTTTCTTTGCTATTGTAGCTAATTTTTCGATGTACGGTATTTGATGCAGAAGCAGTGAAACTAAAAGATCAGACAGACATTGATAAACTCATGCTTTACATACGAAGGTGTGTTTGCGTATGTGAATGTAAACATTATTTAAAATTACAATTTTCTTATTCATGCATAAAATAGTAGACTTGTAGTAGCTCAATACTTGAACGGCAATAACTAAAATATAATCATTTAGTAAATAACCATTTATCGCTCTAATAGATGAATAAACTGTGTGTGTGTGTGTTTTTTTTCAGGTACCGGTTGCTTTTGTGCCTATAAGTGCTGACTGAATGTGTTGGTATTGTTGGATTTCTTTCAAAGAAAATGTATAATTCAGACATACAATCGAGAAATAGACGAAAAATTACAACTTATTTAAGTGTGCAGTTCAAAAATGTACCTTTATTGTTCTCGAATCTTGCGTAACTTTTCATAGAGTACAAGTGGGGATATTTTGAATATGGAAATTACCACCCCACTGAGGTGATGATGGTTTCTGAAAGTTCTTTTGCTGACGAAAATAGAAACGAAGCAAACAAAGTGATATCTGTCAAAGTACTCAACGTACGTTAAAAGTTGTCCAACTTCAGTACTTTGCGTTGACGGAGATGTACGGAGATGTGACAAAGCGTATAAGCAAATCAGTATTTCAACTTAGTTGTCAGTTGAAACAAGCAACGTATAACGTACGAGGAATTCTATGTGCCTCGTCCTTTACTCTTAAACTTCACTTGATTACACCAATTAAAAAACAGTCGAAAAAATAGTCCTGGATCGGAATCCGCAAGGTAGACTTATTAGAGGTCGCCCGAAGCTAACTTGGCGCAGATCCATTGATATTGAATGCAATCAGAAGATGTCAACTTCGCCACAAGTAAATCGATTGGCACAGAACAGACAGCATTGGCGTGAATTTGTTAATAATATTTGTGTTGGTAGAAGCTCCACTTTGGAGTAGCAAATTGATATTATATTTACAGTGCCGGTCAAAAAAATAACACCAATAACATAACACATTTGGAATGACTAGCAGCAAAGTGGAGAAATGTTCTTTGTACAGATGAATGCAAAGTCGTTTTATTTGGAGGCAAGGGATCATTTTCATGCGTCAAAAGATTCCGTAATGCACAACAAAAAACGTTAACCATGGTGGTTATAGCATTATGGTATGAAGGTGCTTTTCTTATTATGGTGTAGGACTCACATACTGGATCAGAACAGTCATGAATAAGACAGTTTAGGTTAAGATCCCCCAGCAAGTAATGCTACCGTATGCTTCTGAGGATATGCCGCTGGTATTTGTCTTCCAGCAAGACAATGATGCAAAACAAACGAGCAAACTCGCAAAAAATGTGGTTTTTGGACAATGAAGTAAACATGATGGGGTGGCTCGTTCAGTCCCCTGATCTCAATCCAGTTGATAATTTCTGGACAGATATAAAGAAGGAAGTGTCTCAAGTACATCCAACCAGTATTGAAGCTCTTTGGACGACTGTTCAACAAATCTGGAAATTAATTTCCCAAAAATGAGCAAGCAAAAAAATATTAGTGAAAAAGAAGAGAATAAGAGTACCACAGCCCACTTGGGTCCAAAGTAATTATGATCACTTAAGACATCATAAAAATCTTTAATTTTTTTTGGAATTTATTCTTAGTTTAAGTATTTAATTTCAGTATAAAATGAACTATGATGCTACTTTTATTGACTGAGTGTTTTTTAAGCATTTTTAAAAAAGTTTAAAATTTATAATAAAAGAAAAAACAAAATAAAAGTTTTTTATTTAATATTGTTACACAGTCTTATAGGTATCTTACGACACGTTTTCAATAAAATAAGTTTAACGTAATTATTTAAAAATACTAGCACCAATACTTACATAAGTGAATTTACGCGTGTATTTAAGCATTTGTAGTGGTGTCAAATTTAGGAGCCTTTTATTCCTTTAATACTGAACCGATTTAAATAATATATAACCGGGTCACTAAAGCTCAACAATGTCTACCGTTTGGTAAAAGAATGAACAAAATCGACAAAGGAGAAATAGGCATCCAAAAATTTGTCTTTCTCTATTTATATAACAATGTTTTCACCATTGTGCTATTTTTTTGACATCAGCTGTATATTTTCTTTTTGTAAATATTGTAAATTGAACTGTTTACTATTTAAAAAAACCCTAAACTTTAAAAATATGTTTTTACCAACTGCCCTCATACATGCATTTACATCGCTAACACATCTAAAATGTTAATAAATGTGTAGTTGAACAAACAAAAAAAATATTCATATATATATAAATATATATATATTCAAAAGAGCTTCAATGCTTCAATAAGGTATCGTATGTAACGGAAGTCATGTAAAATTTGCATAAGTGATATAGACTGTAAAACAAAAACAATAAAGCAAACATTACAACAGAAGAAAAAAAGCGTCATACAACATACTGCGAAAGCTGACGGGAGTCTATAAACTAAGGCAAATCAATGGCGGCACCAGGCGGCAACAGTAGCTAAGGAATTGCCATATGAACAGTCAATAAGTTCGCTTCTGAAGTATTTTAATTACAAAGAACACTTAACATCTTGGCATAATATTATTCTAAACATTTGAAATTGTGTAAATAATGCATGAATATGATTAAGTTATTTATGAGTTAAAGAAAGAAAAAAAGCAAGACTTGAAGGAGAATTGCGCGCCGAGTGCACTGAAAAATAAGAGGGCATTCACAGGAAGCAAAAGAAATTCAAATTTTTTTCGATATGTATTCAAAACAATAATAAAAGTGCTAAAAATGCATCTTCTGGAAACATACGAAATGTTTCTGTCAACATATTTTTCAACTGCAAAATAATATAAGCACCACTTATTTAGTGCGGAATTGCAAACAACAGCTGATCAGAGATTTCTGGGCGTTGTGGTTTTAATTTTAAGTTTGCTGCCCAGAAATTATTAAAATAATGGAAAATAATGTAAATATAATATAAAATGAAGGTGAGTGCTTTTTGGCAGAACGTGTGTCTTCAAAGTTCTCCTCTGCTGCAGCTGCGATTTGCATTAATTGATACATTGCAGTACAAGCTCTTAAAACTATTTTGTTGTCCTTTGGTTTTAATTTTTTTTAAATAAACACCTTTTTTTTATTTTCAAAAGAAAAAGAATGTTAAATTTGTTATAAATCGTGGTATTGTCGCCACTGATCAGTTGTCAAAATTTTCAAACGAAATAATCAATGTTGCTCAACATTTGCAAATTTGAACAGAGTACTAAGCTTTAAGCTAAAATATTAGATTTTTATCTACATAGTTTTTTCTGCAATAAAATATTTTTGGGTAAACATTTTTTTTATGATCTATATTGAAGAAATAGATATTCGTCATACCAAAATACTTTTCATTCGGAAATCTTTTCCAGCTTCAAAGAATGGAAAATGAAAATATTAATAGAAATTAAATTTCTTGATTATATGCACCGATTGTATGATTTGATTCGAAATGAAAACCGGATCAACGTATTTACATCGTTTGGACCTCAATCATGGTATTGTGCCACAAAGGACGATTCGTGACTAAATGACTTTTTTTTAATATGAAGTTGCTCTAATCTGCTGGAACAGCAAAACGTTTCTTTCCAAGCTTTGATTTAGGATTTTAAAAGTTCCGCTTGATTTGCTTGAGAAACTTGATGATGATGTTTATGATGATGATGATGACGATGATGATGGTGATGATGACGATGGCGTGTTACTGTACGATTTGAAGGCCTTGAACTAAACTGGATCGGCGTGAATGTCTACGCTCTAGTAGACCTGATATGAATGTAAACAAATTTATAAATTTTTTTATATTAAGGAAACACGAACTGCGAAGCCTTCTCAGGCTTTTACGCAGAAACAGCAACGGTCTAGGCAGGAATCGAACCTACGAGAGCAAGACTAATAGCCCAGCACACTATCCGTTAATCTAAGAAGGCACACCTACATATATTTAAACCATAAAACAAACACAAACTGTGAAACCTTTAAACGCTACATACTTGATACGCTCTGAGGTTTTTCAAGACTTCACGCAGATCCCCATACAAACAGATTGATCATTTAAAACAAAATCGGTGGAATGTATATTTCTTATTTACTACGATTTGAGGTATTAGTTACAATTCGGCAATTCACAAAGTCTTCTAAAGTGTTAATTAATAAAGTACTATTTAAGGCCAAATAGCAATATTGTTGTATTGCCTTAAAGGTTCAATTAAAAAAAAAAAACAGAAAAAACATAGAAATTGTTATTACAAAAAAACAATGTCTAGAAAAGACAAAACAAAAAATCATTTCACAAACACATACTAAATAAGTTTTATATTCAGCCACTAACCAGATTATTTTCGGCTGTTTCTATTTCATTTATTGCTTTTTAAATTTTGATATTTTTATATATAGCATTCTTCTTAAATACTTCTTTTCATCAGATTTTTTTTTTAATTTTGAAAGTAAAGTAAATTGATATTGAAAATAAAATAATGACCTCGAATTTGTAAACAAAAAACAGCTGACTAAAAGTACACTGTGGAAATATAGGTCACAAAATAGTATTGTCATATATTTTTATATGAAAAATATGAAATCATTTTTATTACAGTCCTAAAATTGGGCGCAATAATACAGTTTGGACCAAAAGTAATCATGGGGTTCAAAAACTTAATAACTTTTTCGATTATATAATTAAAAAACCATATTTTGAAACTAAGTATAGAAAATAATGTCACTTAAATGACCCCCGTTTTCAGCTTAGCATTTACGGGCCCTTTTTAGAGCATTTTCCATAAAAATTTTTCAAATTTGTTGCTGTAACGCTAAAATTTCTGCAACAATGTTGGCCTACAGTTCAAGGATTGTCTCGGGCTTGTTCACATATAGTCGCTACTTCAAATAACCCCAAAGAAAATAGTCGGGTGTTGGCAAATCTGTCGAACGCGCTGGCAAATTAATTTCCGTATTTCTGGAAATGATTCGCTTGCCAAAACGACTTAAAAGAGTCTTTGTGTCTCAGGCTGTGTGGGCAGTGGTTCCATTCTGCTGAACTCACATCTCAGGTCTGTTTTCAAGAGCAGGACATAAAAAATATTCTATCATAAGCCCATGCCGCTCTCCGCTCACGGTAAAAGCACTTCCTTCTTTATTTTCAAAGAAGTAAGACGCAAGGATATTTTCAGATATAATGCCACAGCATACCGTGCACCCACTGGGGTGCAATTGACTTTGATGATGTTATGCTTATTAATCATCAATCATGATTACATTTTCAAAAAAGTTGATTTCATTAATCGCCAACTGTTGAAATTTATCTGCAAAATTTTGACGTTGCCGCTGATCTGCGGGTTTTAATTATTGCACTAATTGCACCTTATATGGGAATAATAGTAAATCTTTTTTTTAATGCGCCGTGGTGACGTACCAGCTATTCCTAGATGAGCAGAACGCCTTCTGGTAGATGTTTCTGGTGTATCGTTAACACTTTGCTGTACAAGTTCAATATTTTCCACAGTGCGAATTAAATGTGGTCTACCGGTTCGAGGCAAATCTCTTACGGTCCCATGTTTTTGGTGACGATGAACTAAGCAACTAATAATTGCTTCAGAGACGTTAACATGTCGACGATATTTTCTTTGCGTTAAAATAATTAATCGCTGATTTAAATAATAAAATTCTATTATTTTTATTTAAAGTGATTATTTTTCGAACAAATTCTGTTCTGCCGTGTAAGCTGAAATTAATTAGTGTTAACATTTTCCCTTGTTCCTTTGGAATATTGTTTCATGTCCAATTCTTTCTGACTAAAAAATGTTACGAACATTAGCCACAATAATAATCACTTTGGATTAAAAACTACTAAAATTCTATTATTTTGGTTCTTTGTTCAGTCGTAAATCTCTCCATTATTTATTCTCCAAGTGTTATTTACATACACATAAATATAATTAGAAAAAAAATATATATAAACGAAAAAATTATTAAATTTTTAAACCCCATGAAACCTTTGGCCCACCCCGTACATATAGGACGCAATATAATACATTGTGAATTGGCTAAACATAAGTACACCGTATTTCAGAAATAGATAATGAATTTATTCAAATCAATTCACTGATTTATAATCTTATCCCCCCGGGGGAACATCATTAATGTTCCATAGTATTTATGGAGAACAACAATTTATTGCACCAGCAGATAAAATTACAATTCAATCTCACTTGTCTTGCATCACTATAAATATCCAATTATACACAAACACTCTTTTAGCTACAAACCATTTCGTACCAGGACTAAATATAATATTTCGCTACAGGTAATTCAATATTGCAACGTTTTGAATGCAACTTCATTCAGCAGCCAAATCTCAGCATAATTGTTGTTGATGAATAAAACTTACCTGCAAAGAGAACAATAAAGAAATAAAGAAAGATGGATAAGTATTAAGCATACAACTAATAGAAAATTTATTAAAACTTTAAATTAATATTCCATTTGAAGATGCTGTACACAACAACCCTCATTTAAAACACAATAAAAACAAAAATACAAAATAAATTAAGAAACTCTATAGTTTATTCTGTTTGAACTGTAATATATAATAAAAGTTTAACAATGCCAAATTAAAATAACTTTACTAAGCTGGGCCACACAAAACAGAAAACATAATAGACCAATTCACAATCTTGTGCAAATGGTCTTGCATCGTAGCATTTGCAAAGTGGTGTAGCATATTTTTACTCTACACTAACAAAATACAAAGGAATTCATGCACCTGCTACTCTTGTATAAATAAGCAACACCTAAAGATAGTAAGTAGTATATAAATTATTCTTATATATTTTTTCCACCTTTTGTTTTTTAAATGAATCTAATTTATCTCGAGCTGTAGGTCAAATTTTTACAAAAAAAAACGTTTACAAAACCGATATTTCGCCACTTCCTTGTGTGGCTTCTTCAGTGAAATAAAAATTTTTTTTACAATAATCAAAAACAAAAAATACAAAAAATTTTCAAAATTAAAATATAAAAAAATGAACAACTTAATAAATACGTATGTACACAAAAATATAATATTATAAAAACCAAATATTCAATTTCCGTTTCCGTTCTTATGTAATAAATATCTATATGCATGAGCAACACCAGCTGTATCTGCTTTAAAATTAATTCTATTTCCCATTGGAACATTAATAATTTGAAGCATCTGTAACATATACCGGCGTTTGCTGGTATTTTCCGTATTCAAAACTGTTACATTACTAAAATCAGAATTGTGATTAAAATTAACACAATACGATACTACTGCTGTATTTTGTGAAGAAATGCTATTTTTGTATTCTTGATCTGATCTATGACCAGCTAATCTAGTTTTTAATTTATTCTTAGTTGTACCTACATATACTTTACCACAATTTTCCCTATCATTGCCACCACATGGCATCTGGTAAACTAAATTAGACCTCTCTAATGTCTCTATTCTATCTTTTGTCTTACTAAATAATTTGCTAATTGTCTGATGCATCCTATGTGCAGTTCTATATTTTTCATTATTATAAATCCTAGATTTTTCTAATCGTTCCGACATTTCAGGTGCATATGTTAAAGATTTATACATTTTTGGTTAAGAAGAAACATCTGAACTTCATTTTATATATCTATATTGTCTTATTAATTTACAAAGCAAGTGTTAAGGAAAACTATTCTCATTCAAAATATATTTGCACTCTACGTATACAACACTTAATTGCAAACCAGAATTGTTCCCGTTGAAAATTTCGAAAAAGTGTCATAAAAAGGGTATTTAAGAAATAAAAGTGGTCCAAAAAAGGTATCTTAAAGTAAAATAGGGTCAAGTTTTTTGTAAACAAAAATATATTATTTATTTCGATAAAAAAAAAATTAAAAAACGAATTTTATCAATTAATAATTAAATACGTTAGACTAAAATAAAAATATGTAACAAATAATAAATACTGGCATTATAAATCAATGCTAAAACTAAAAAACAATTCACAGGTACACTCCAATATTAGTTACTCGTATATTATAAAAAAAGAGGTTACTTTTACAAAAACTTTTGATAATGTTTATCACTTTTTAGAAATAGTTATGGTCTTATTCACAAACGCTTAATAAAGTTAATGTGTCCATTAAAACCGGTTTTCCCATATAAAAATCCAATATTAAACCTAAAATAACTTTATTAATCGTTTGTGAATATGGCCATTATTCTATATTTTGTAATTAATTCTTCATTTGGAGTCTATTCTTTCAGCTCCAATTCGGGCAAAGCATGGACTCACAAGTTTCTATTTTAAGTTTGATTTTTAATCAGTGATGGGTTTGAAATAAATTCGTTCAACGGAAAGACTACTATTAGGCAAAATAAATATATTTGTAACGAACTCATATAAATTTGAATATATATATTCATCAAATCTATTTTGCAACTGAATTGGTACTTTTCACTAGGAGGTACAATGTCGAAAGCTTTATGCCATCTAAACTCAACGGGACAACTTTAAAAGTCTCGAAGTACGCTAAATATGTGGGTATAATTCTTGATAGCAAGCTGTCATGGAACCTAAATATCCAGTCCAGAGCGGAAAAGTCACTCGCAGCTATATACACGTGTAAAAAAGTGGTTGGTCACAACTGGGGTATAAACCCCAGTGGTATCAACTGGATCTTTGATGCGGTAGTCAAGCCCATTCTATTTTATGGTGTATTAGTTTGGTGGAATGCTCTAGAGACAAACTCTCACCGCAGAATACTTGAAAAAGTACTTAGGCTAGCAGCAATTCTTATTACAGGGGCGCTCAGATCCAACCCGACAAAAGCACTCTGCACTATGATGAACTGGCTTCCGGTGGACATATTGGCCAGACAACTGGCTCTCTTCTTCGGAGGATCCATGGTTTCATTGATTGATTACTGTACACAAAAACCTTATTTTGGTGCGCTATTTCACACACTTGCTCCTGCTAGGGAACAGCGGGTCATACCCTATCCCCTCGAAGGATCGGTTAAGGTTTTTACTGACGGCTCTAAGAAGGAGGACAGGGTCAACGGGGGTTTCTATGTGGGAAACTTCAACGGAAAGGTTTAATTTAGACTTCAGGATGGCTGTAGTGTCCTGCAAGCTGAAATCTTTGCTATCACGCGGGCGGCAAGATGGCTTAGGTATTATAGGATCTCCGAGGATATCAATATATTTACTGATAGTAAGGCGGCCATCGCTGAAATAAATGGATAAATGGTGCCTACTCTACATCCCTCGCGGTTGTTGAATGCCGGGTATCTCTTGATGCGATAGCGAGACATTCAAGAGTTACACTAATATGGACTCCCGGGCACGCTGACTGTCCTGGTAACTGTATCGCGGATGGTATTGCTAGACAGAGTGTGGCATTGGACAACTCAATGACATGCCCATTCACCGGCATTCCTCTATCACAATGTAAGTTGTTGATTCATCAACACAGGTGGGAACACGAAGGTACCTGCCAAGTGGCCAGGTCAACGTGGCCCTACTATGACCTGAGCAGGACATGTGATCTACTCAGGTTCAAGAAAGGCCGGAGGCGACTATTAGTAGCAGTGCTAACTGGACACTGGAACATAGGGAGACACATGCTAAGAAAATGGGTCTGAGTTACAACAACTATTGCAGGAGTTGTAAAGATGAAGAGGAACAGGAGACTATGTTTCATTTTCTATGTCAATGCCCTGCGCTAATAAGCGTAAGGAGTAAGATACTCGGCTGTGATACTTTTTCAGATCTAGATAATCTGGCAGGTATTAGGCTACTCAAACTATCCGCCTTTGTAAAAGAAACCGGGTGGTTTGAAGAGGCGGCGGGGCAAATGTAATTTCTAGTCTCACTCGCTCTAGGGTATCACAACGGGACCGAACTGACGGACCGAAGTGAGCCACCATTTGAATGGTGGCTGCCCCATTAACCTAACCTATCTAACCTAACCTAACCTAACCTATCTACTTTACAAATTTCCTATCTCGAACCGAAACTTTTCTGCATTAGTTATTTTAGGTATATCCTCATACTTTTTGCTTTTTATTAATATTAGAACTTGTACTTATATTCGAAAAAGTGATACAAAGGGATAAATTAAAAAAAGGGCCATAAAAAGTGTCATTGGTATGAAAAAGAATACCGAAATGTTCTCTCGCCGCTCACTCATGCTTGTGTATGTGTAAATGTAAATAAATAAAAAAAATCTTTTTTCACAGCTGAGTGTGACTTTCGAGTTTTGCAAAAAAGTATTCCAAAATAAATCAAAAAAGCCATTCACGAATGCTGGAAATACAATTGCAAAAATATACAATCTCAAATGCACAAGATTGTGAATGCGGCTAATAAGAATAATATTTCATTACGTTCGTACAGCATGAAAAAATATATTGTACAATAGTTTTCTTTTACTTTATTTTACTAACGAATTGTTAACACAATCTCGCAGAGAGAAAACTTACAGAGTGGTTTGTGTTTTATTATTTTGTTAACTTAAAAATAAAAGAAGATAAAACAAATTTTATTATAACAATGTAGAGAGAATTTATGCTAATAAAATTTTTAGTGAAGCAAGTCATTTGGAGTAGATTCTTTGCTCTCAACATTTTGTTGCAGAAAGGAAAAAAAAATTGCAATCATATATAACTGAACCCGTTTGGGAAAGAAGACTTTCAGCTGAATAATAATAATAATAATAATAGATTTATTACATTTACTTCAAGGAAAGTTCTTTGTTTTGCTCAACAAGTCAAAATTATTTCTGTAGTCAAAAGTTGAAAGAAGAGTCAGTCGAGTCGTTAAGGCGAAGTAGTGGCAATGCACGGATTCAAATTTTTATATTTATGAGTTTGAAAATTTAGTACATATATATCCATCCATCTATGCAACAATATAGAAAAAGCAAAGTCATAAAATCAATGCATTACAAGGATTTTCTTCAAGTTGTGTGGAGTTTACTTAGCAATGGGTAATAAAATTTAAAGTTTCAATAGAAAAACCTATTGCTTCAAATTTGGAAAGAAATTATTTGTGTAGTAAAACTAGGAGTTATATTTTATTTATGCGAGGGTAGATGATACATTATACAAAACCAATCAGTGTAGCCTTAAAGAAGAGGCCATCAACGATCAGTGCAGAACAAGTCCTAGGAAATACCTGCACCATATAGGAAGACTCTGGTCAGCCGTGAGCTTATTCAAACATCGCCGACTCAAGACAGCAGAGACATCTGTAACATCTCTATTTTTTAACTATTTTCTTTGCTTTCAATAATCTCAACACAGTACACTCGCGCTAACATGAACACCGCATTATGTGAACATCATTTAAAGGGTGCTGTTAGCTGAAGTAGTTGACTACAAAGCTAATAATATCTAAAAACATGGGTTCGAGCCCAGCTTCAGGCAAATCATAACATCCAGCATTTTTCAGATGTGCATTAGTACGCCATTGTATTTGTTGTTGTTAAACTGTTTAAGTGACGAAGGCATAGCACTGGTCACTGAACAGTACTGGCAGCAATTGATACTGGTGTATGTTAGCAAACATCACAGCGCCCTCCTTCGTCGGTATTGTAGAAAAATCGCCGGCGAAGTAAAATAATTAATAAAATGGCTACAACACATTTAATGCGCCTACTTGACATCAGAGTCGCTGCAACACTGATATAAAAACTAATACAACGCGCAATATCAGAGTTGTAAAAATTACCCTGCAGGAAATGTCAATAGTGAAATTATACTGATTATCTATTGACGATGTCACCAGTACTACTGACAAACTATACCCCAACTAATGCTATCTACTATTGACATTTAATACAGGCTTGCCCTACGAAATATACCAGAAGACTGTGTCAATACTGACTAGATAGTTCTTGTGGGACCATATGGAGAAAATGTCAATAGTAAGATTGTACTGACTTACCACACTGTGGGACATGTCCATAGTAAAACTGTACTGATTCACTAAAGACGCTGTCAATAATAAAATTATACTGACGATATCACCTATACTATTTTAATTTAGTTCAAACAGGTACAAGTATTTATTTAAAATAGTATATGAAAGTAAAATAAGGTATAAAATATTTTACAGTCTTCTTTGTGGTATAATTTTCTTATTGTTAAATAACATAAAGGATTTGTTTTTAACCGTCAAATATTTTCTCTACCTATCAAAAGCAAAAGACAAAAAAATGCAATTTGTTGACAGTGTCACTAAAAAGACACCATAGTTGTTGACAAAATATTGACATGGATACACTTAGCCCCATGCTTCCGTTAGGCTTAAGCTTTCTGACTTTCACCATCTGTCCTCTCTCACTATCCCTTTCCCAAAGAAGGTAACACACCTACTGGTTGGCAGGCATACTAATTGCCTGAGTGTTACTTCTCTTTAAAAAAAATAAAAATTTTAACATTGACATGTCGAATATTTGCGGGTTGTGTGAGGATCCTGAGGAGCTGGAGCGGACATTCTGTCTCACTGTTCCAGGCTGCAGAATAGCTGGCTGTGCAGTAGATTCTTGAGGAAATTAGGGGATGTATCGGGATGTGGAGTTGAGAATCTAACAGGATTCGTAATGGAAATGAACTGGCTGCGTAGCAGGAGACTGGGTGCATGGCGCATATATATGATTTGTTGACAGGGTTGTTTTTTGTCCTTTTTCTATCACCTTTGCTATTTTGTTTTCCTTTTTCCTTTTTTATATGAAAAGCAAGGTTTCACAACGACATTAGACGATATTGGTCTCTGGGTGAGGATGTGGAGTTTATCTCACACCAGAGTCTTCTAACTCAACCTGAGTACTCGAACAGGTGAACAAAGTGAGAAAGAACTATGGCGTGAAAGATGAATATTAAATGTGATTGAATTAAAAATAACTTAAAACGTCAACTTTTAATCTTTTTATAGTCGCACAGAGGAGTACAGTAGATACCGGATATAAGCACATCGCATATGACAATTTTGAAAGATTTTAAATACCTAATAAAAAATCAGAATTTTAGTGATTGAACTTGAATTGAATATGCAGTTCTCGTATTTTAGTTCTGTATGTTGTGTAGATTTTCGAAATTTATTTAAAAAAAAGGGCAGCCACAAATTTCCTGTGACTTTTGCACAAACTTATCAATGTATCCACTTTGAGCAAAAATCTTTATCAGAGTAACAACAACGAAAGTAGCATATTTTTTTGTTTAAACAAGTTTTATGAACTCCAGTGGTTGCGTAAAATAAATTTTGCATAATTAGACAATTACCAGAGCAAATAGTTTGAGGTTACAACAGCGAGGAGAGAGAAGAAGTGCTGAAGTACTTTCTCTTCATCCACTGGTGAAGAGTACAAACAGATGAGCATTATTAACTTTTATTTTTATTTTGCTTTCTAAGTTTGTTTGTTGCAAGGAAACTTCATGTTGGCTGAAGCTGTTGTGGCAACATCAAAAGATACGATAAAATGACTTCTTAGCAAACATATTTACGCTGCTACTGCTGCTGCTGCTGTTCCAACACATCCCTGACGACTTATTCGACAATCATGATAAGACCAAGGAAAGAAAATGTAACAAAAAAAAAACTAAAAAGCAAAATAGTTTTCTGGGGAAAAACTAATGAACACACACAGGCACACACACACACACAGAACTATTGTTGAATTTACTTTCAAGCTTGTATCTCTGAGCAAATTTTCGTAAAGTGAATATAGTGATAAATTAAGTTTGATAGTTTTTACGAAGTAAAAGAAAGTAGCTGGCAGGCAGGCAGGCAGCATATACAACATCGTATTCGTACAAATAATAGTGTTTCTGATAAAAGTGGCATACAACAACCATAAAACACATCCTTGTGTTTATGTGTGTTTTATTGTTTTATCTATTCCATATTTTGTTTATTGCTTTTCGCTTTAAGTGTAGATGCAACATATTAAAAAAAATATTGTGCATGTTTATGGACACATGTCTTGATAATGAACAGACTTTAAATAAATTAATACTTCCAAAAATATTTAAATGTTTCAAACTTATTCTTTCAATTGTCCGCACATTTTACTCCTTTGGAGTTCTGCCTGCCAAAGAAACACCAATTAAATGGTTGTAGTGGTTCAAAATTGTTGTGAAACTTTTGAAAATTAGTCGTTGTACGTTGAAAGTTTTTCTTTTTCTCCAAAGCCATCAATTTAATTATACTTCAAGTAGTTTCTTTAAAAATAAATAATTTACAGACAAATTTGAAATTGTATCTTCCGTTAACATTTGTTTTTATGACATTTAAATGGCTGTTAATAAAATAAATTTTCATTAACCACAACTCGAATGCCAGAAGTCGTCAGTCAGGTGTGTATAAAATATCTAATCATTTATATATAAATTATCTATGGTTTTTTTACACACACTGACGCGACTTACATAATTGTGTTAATGCACGTTTGACCTGTGGTGGTTGGCTGATGGCGTGTCAAGTCACAATAGTAATTGGAAGTTTTAATTATTTTTATTTTTTATAAAAGGTTTTCCAATAGGAACTTTGAATTTAATTTGTGACGGCACTATTTCACTGATCATCTAACTGTCACTTTCCTTTTTTTTCAGTAAACTCAACTTTTTCATCATGGTAAAGTACTCGAACGAACAACGTATGCAAATTATAAAAATGTACTACCGAAATTCGGAGTCGGTGACCGCAACTTTAAGAGCGTTAACTTCAATTTTCGGTCGTTATTCTCGCCCTAGTTGACAGCAATAACAAGTTTAATGCAAAAATTTGATTCTACATACTCGCTGTGTGATGCTGCCGTGCCAGTGAGACAACGGATTGATCGAAGTGGAGAAAATATCGCTGCCGTTCAGGCGTCCGCAGCAAACGATCCAAATCAGTCGTTTCGGTTCTCAAGAACTGGGCATCGCCAAGACCACTTATTGGTTTACACCCATACAAGATCTAGCTGACTCAAGAATTGAAGACGATGGACCATTTGACGCGACGTACGTTCTCCAATTGGGCTCGGGAGAAAATGCGCCAAGACGATTAATTTCATCGTAAAATCATCTTCAGTGACGAAGCTTATTTTGGCTCAATGATTTCGTCAATAAGCAAAATATGCGTTATTGGTCCGGTGAAAATCCACATGTGCTTCATGAGTTATCACTTCATCCACAAAAATAACTGTTTGGTGCGATTTGCATACCGGCGTCCTCATTGTGGCATATTTTTTCGTTGACAATAACGATCGCCACGTTACTATTATTGGCGATCGTTATCGCTCCATATGATTACCGATTATTTTTGGCCCGAATTGGAAAACATGGACTTGGACGACATGTGGTTTCAACAGGACGGTGCCACAACCCACACAGCACACGTTACAATCGATTTATTGAAGAGTAAGTTTGGTGAGCGTGTTATCTCAAGAAATGAACCAGACAATTGGTCACCTCATTAGTGCGATTTAACGCCTCCAGACTTTTTTCTTTGGGCCTAAGTCAAATCATTGGTCTATGCCAACAAGCCGACGAAATAGCGGCCGTTAGGGCGGAAATGTGTGACCGAGTCATTGAAAATTGTCTCCAACGAATCGACCTCTGCCGACGTGCCCGCGGTGGCCATATGAACGACGACGAGTTTCATTCATAAATGTTTTGATTGTATTTCAAGTCGATCAGAAAGTTTTGGAAATATCTCAAATGTTTTACGTTTTATTTAAAAAAGAAGGTATCAAGTCCTTATTGGAAAACCCGATACAATAAAATTTCCATAAATAAAATGTTTAAAATTGTTTGCAAAGAGAGAAAGAAAACTTTGCGATGCTCCCATATGAAGAAACTGATCATATTCAATGTTTAAGAAGAATAAAGTTTTCCTTACTCTGTCAAAGCTTTTCTTTTTATCTTTTTTATTTGTAATATTTTAATCTCCATTTGCCAGCGTCGAATGGTTACAAGCTGTTTTTTTTTGTAGTTTATTTTACTTTCAGCCTAATCAAACCGCGTGTAGCCAGTTTAACATATCACGCTGTACCCTGTGCGATTTATATCATTACTTTTATGATTATATTCGTGTTGTTTTTAGCCCCAAGTTCAAAAAGTTTAGTGTTATTTGTTTGATTTTATGTATCTGTGAGAATTTTCTTAATCAACACATCCTTTTTAGTTGTATTCTTTTGTATGTTTAATTTAATATTAATTACTAAATGATCCGTCAAATGTTGTTTTGCCATAAAACTTATTTCTACTGAACATTTTCATTATTGCATAGAGGTGGGCATGGTCTATTGAAAAGTATTTTACTGCCTTTTCCAGGTTATGTTCATTAAATGTTCCAAATTTCTGCTAAATCTGTTGAGAAATGGAGTTTTGTGTACCGAACATGCAAACAAATCATATATTTGCGTCTTACACCAATTTCAAATATTGTGACAAAAGTGGGCGTAAGGAGTGGTCTATTAAACTTGTACTTGGTCAATTCTCGTGAGTAAAAAATCAAGTTTAAAAGGAATCTATATAAAGGATGATTTTGTAGCAACTTCCTTTTTGGCAACAGTGTTTGTGGCAGCTGGGGTGTTTTCTTCGTGCAACATGTTACTATTAAACATAAACATCGACACACAAACGAACAAATCTTGCGGATTATTGAATTTTATTATCAAAAGTCATGCTCGGTTAAGAAAGTGCATCGTGCACTTCTTCCATTTCATGGTCAGTTTTGGCGACCTTCTGAGGCGGCTATTCGGAATCTTGTGACTAAATTTCGTACCAAATTCACATTATTGGACATCAAAGCACTAACACGCATACGAAGAGTGCTGACAGAGGAAAGTATCACAGCTGTATGCCCAAATGTTGTTGGTAGCCGTAAATTATCGATTCGGCGCCGTTCACAGATCTAACGTGCGATGACTACACATTCTTTTATTTTCCCCCCCAAAATGGAATACCTGGACTCGCTTGACAATGGCCCAATTGAGATACCGCAGAAGCGTATGAGAATCATTTGAAGCATATCTGCTGTCAACATTTACATGAAATCATCTTTAAACATTGAAATATATAGATCGTTCTATGGACTCAAATAAAGCTTTCATACTTTTCTCTAAATTTTGTGTGTTGTTTTTTTTTTAATTCAAATCCGAAAGCTCTTAAAAAAACACCCCTTATTATTCTCGAGGTCCGTTCCCGAGGGCAAGTGATCAAGTCTAAAGGGAATCTATATAAAAGATTCAAATTTTTAACATAGAACGAATCAAGGTAAATAGAAATTTTAGATACGAGGGCGGATTGATATTGAAGCTACCTAGCGCTAGATGGTATCACAAACACAAAGAAATTGCGATCTGTCAAATGTCAGGTGCTAAAATTTCACCCAAACTCATCGATTAGTTTATTTATTGTAGTCGTTTGAAGTCAGCAATTTTTGTGTTTCTTGAAAAATGGAAAAAAGGGAATTTCGTGCAGTGATTAAACACTATTATTTTAAAGGGAAAACGGAGAAAGAGACAAAAGAAAAGCTCGATAAACATTACGGTGAGTCTGCTTTGTCAGATTACATGGTAAAATATTGGATTGCTGAATTTAAACGCGGCCGAACAAGCACTGCAACAATACCATCAACAGGAAGGCCAAAAGAGGTGGTTGCTGAAGAAAATATCAAGAAAATCCTCGATATCGTAATGAATGATCGCCGAGTCAAGTTACGTGAGATTGTTGAAATGGTAAACATATCATATGAACGTGTGTTCAACATTTTGCATGAATATTTGCATATGAAAAAGCTATCGGCAACATGGGTGCCGCGTTTGCTCAGTGTCGAACAAAAACGAGTTCGACAGACCACTTCAGAGCGGTGTTTGGACATGATAAAGCGTAATCCTGTTGATCTTTGGCGTCGATTAATATTTGTTGATGAAACGTGGGTCCACCACTACACACCTGAAACCAAAAATCAATCGAAACAATGGGTGGAAGCTGGTGGAAGCGCGCCGAAGAAGGCGAAGACGGTGAAATCGGCTGGCAATGTTATGGCCACTGCATTTTGGGATGCACACAGAATATTGATCATCGATTACATTGAAAAAGGATCGTGCATTATTGGATCAATTGATTGATGCAATCAAGAAAAAACGATCATATTTAAATAAGAAAAAAGTGCTCTTTCTTCAAGACAACGCACCGGTTCACACAGCATTAGATACGAGGCTAAAATTACGTGAAATACACTTCGAATTGGTTGATCATCCACCTTATAGTCCAGATTTAGCCCCCCTAGTGACTTTTTCCTGTTTCCAAACTTGGAAAAATGGCTCGCAGGAAAAAGATTCATCTCAAACGAAGAAGTGATTACCGAAACTAAAGCGTATTTTGAGGAGTTCCCAAAATCGTATTTTTCAGATGGTATAAAAAAGTTGGAATATCGGCTTACTAAGTGTATTGAGAGCTAAAAGGGCACTATGTTGAGAAATAAATGGTTTTTGAAAAAAATGTTGTTTTCCTACTTAGGTAGCTTCAATATCAATCTGCCCTCGTACATAAAAGAAATGGACGTAAAAGTTGGTGTGGTCCATCACAATCGGTTGAGAAATATAGTTTTGTATAGCGAACATTTGTTGTGGCCTCTCCGCCCACACAAACAAAAAATCTATATGAAATATACTTTACGACTTGTTCTCATACCTACACAGAAATAAATTTCATAAAAATCGGTAAGGCCGTTTCACCGTGATACAAAAATTTCATAAGATAGTGGCTAACGGAACGCATTTATTCAGACCGGGGTCAAACCGAAACTTCAGTATATTTTTCTGACCGAACACGAACTCGAAACCGAACTTTTTTTTATTAGAATAAAAAAAATTAACACACATAAAAAGCGTTTTATTTTGTCTTTTGCAGGGGTCTATTTTTCGTATTTTTGTATTATAAAAACCAGAGGTAAACACGATGATCGCATCACACTCCAAATATCCAAGCACCATTTGACTTAAAGAGCGGCATTGACACTACCACGCTTTACGGCACGTCTCCACGCTCAATATTTATTTCCGAACATAAGCAATAACGTCGGCAGCATGACGTCACAAATATGTTCATTTACAAGCTTATGTTTTTAGGCGGAGTACACTTAGTGCTCATTGGACATAAAACTAAAAAGTTCGCTGTGAATGAATACAGTAGCTTCAGCGTTTTCTGTGCTTGTTTGATTTTTTTGTTGGTCAAAAAGCTTAGCAGATGCTAATAAGTGAATATATACATACATATTTGCACTGTTTTTTAGTTAATTCGCAGGAAAAAAAATGACAGAGAATTGACAGCCAAATTTGACAGTTTATTTCCAACATAATTGCTTGAAAATAAGTTTGAACAACTATTTCGCAATACATGTGCAAATAAATGTTTGTGCGGTCCACACGTGAACATATTGTGTTGGCAATAGAATTTGACAGTTGAAAACATAATTATTTCCAAGTTTATTGCACGTGAAGAACCCCTGTTAAACATGGACTGACTTGACATTGCAACAGCAGCGCAATTTATATCAATCACTAAACATCTGGTAAGCTCTTGTCACCGTTTGCAAAAGTTTGACGAAAGTTCAGTTTCCGTTATTTTGTAGTTGAAAGCTGTTGTTTACTTAAGCCTCTGCTAAGTTGTTGTTAATGTTTTTATAAACAAAAAAAGCAAAGGTTTAAGCAGTTTGTTTTGTACTGCAATGAAAGTTTGCTATACAGTGCTATTCAAAAGTAACCAGATACACATAATGCCGGCACAGCATAAACAATGCTGATGTCATTTCGTTTTAAACCCTGTTGAGAGTTTGAACTACGTTACAATATTGATCTTAATCTTCGCTTGTGTAAACTATTTTCTTAAATTGTAAAAATCAATTTCACATTTCTTAGAATATCCTTTGAAAAATGTTTAGATTTGTGATCAAAAGAATAAAAACTGCTACGTTCAATGTTACGATTTAAAAGTTTTCTATTTTTTATTTTAGTTTTTTCTTTTTTCTCACTGACATGGCCAAAAATACCACATAAAACATTCATAATTCCTGGCCAAAGAAAAATCTGTTATTACTTTCATAACTCAATGATTTGGAATTTTATGATGCTGTTGTTGTTACTGCTGTTGCTGGGATATTAATGTGATGGCGCCTTTTGGACGCCCTTGTTTCCAGTCAAAACAATTATTTACAGTCTTTTTTCTAGTCGGACCTTTTTTTGCGATAATTCTTGCAAACAGGAAAATAGTAGTAGACAAACAAGCATTTGCAATCCTAAAAATATTTTATGTCACACATTGTTAAAGTCGATCAGACAGACCGAACGACCGACCAACCCACAGATATGCAGTCTGTCAGCTTGTTGTGTTTTTTTTTTTACACAACAAGTGTATGTCATGTCATTTGCTGTTGTGGGCATGTAAAAGGACAAGGGGCTGCAATGGAGGGGATTATAACACAAAAATTGCAGGAAGAGAAAAAGAAAATTACCAAAAATTCATCTCATCCATGGTTAAACTTGTGTAACATGACAATAATGATTCCAAATAAAATTTTGTGTACAAATTGATGCCGATGCTGATGCTGATGACAATGAGGATGACTGTCATACTGGTGATAATTATTATTAGTTTCATAACTAAATCAAAAACTGCAACAACGAAGTCAACATAAAAAGCAACCATGTAAAATAATAATATGGTTGGTTGATTGTATATTAAATTCATAGTTTAATGTTATGTGGCACCCATGAATGAACCAGCATAATAACAGCATTAAATTGTTGTTGATTTTTTTTTTGTGCTGCTGCTGCTTCTCCTCTCTTGTTGCTATCAGTGATACCTTCTGTTGCGGATTGTTATTTAAGCTGATTGTTAAACTGTTTGAACATCATGTTTGCAATTAAGTTTAGAAAATGACGACGACAACAGCAACAAGTTCAAATTCATTAAATTTGTTAACTTTCGTTAGTGGCTGCCAAAAAAAAACTAGTATGTATAAAATAAAATTATGTTAACATTTTGTTGCAAAAACATTTCTAAATGCAGAAAAAAAAATTAAACAAGCTGTGAGTTAACGAAACATATTTTTGTTAAATGTCACTATAAATTTATTTAAAACTTCAAGTGATTTATTAACTGCATGCAAATGATTTCATACATTTCCGCTGTGAGTGGAATGCAAAACAAAACATTAAAAATGGCATAATCCTGTTTAAAGGATAAATATTTGAAGCATGAGAATCAATTCGCTACAGTTTGTGGTTGCAGATGGGAACTTTAGTTTTTTTTGTGGGTTAAAATATTGCAAATTGCTTTGGATTGTAAGAAAAGACAACATCCATTCTGCCAATGTTCGTGTAAAATTGCCCATGATCTCAGAGGTCACTCGCTTTTACTCACTTTATTTCTAAAAAAAACTGCCTCGACTGTACGTTCATAACGTTAAAATTCCATTGTCCAAATGTAAATAGTTTTAAAAGCAGCTGCGATGAACTTCGTCTACTTCAGCCCTGATTTCGTTAATTGTTTTACTTCTCAATTTTAAGTATTTGATGGGCAATATGAACTTCTGAACTACGATAACTCCCTGTAGAAGTTCGATTGTCTGCGGCCATCGAAGTCGCAGCTTTTCGATTGTACAATAAATATTTTCTTACCGGGGTTTATTAAATATGATAAAAAAATTCTCCTCTAAAAACATTTACTAAGTTTTAGGAACTAAAATTTAAGGTGATCGCTTTCACATCGATATCATTCTATTGCGGACAGATCAGATTAATATTGAATAAACCTGCCTTTGGACGGAAAAAATAGGAATAGAACAACGTAACTCAGAAGGCTTCTCAGAAGGCAACTATAGGACTGCGTGGCTACAACCAAGGAAAAATTCATAGTTCGAACTTACACGAAATGATAATCTATTGCAGAAGTAGTCAAGCTAAAGATGAGAGTGACGCGGTAGTCCACCTTCTATGTCTCTAGAACGAGAATCGAAGAAGGATTCTCACAGACGTACATATCAACGTATGAGTTTCTTTCTTAAAGGCAGCAGTTGCACGCAAAGAAACAGTATGATTGACGCAACCACAATCTGAGAGCAAATTACGATGAATGAATTATATGGTTGTAGTCGGAAACATAATATGATTGAATTATATGGTTTAAGTCAAATAATGTTATTATAAATCCTATGCCATTGTATGAATCAAATTGTTGCTCAATAATAATATTTTTCCTTATAAAAAAAATGTTATAATTAAATACTAATATAATATGGTAATGAGTAATCATGGCATGATTAAAAATTATTATCAAATATAATAGAAATAAGGACCGTATTGACAAATTCTGGAGCAGTCGGTGTAGCAAGTTTTAGTCTTGCTAAACAAAAGACAATGCTCGACTGTTGCGGGGGTTAGTCTGAAATACTTCTACAGGGTTTCCACCGGAAAGGTATACTACTTTGTTTGTTTATAATTTTTGATTAAATGAAAGAGAATGGATCTTATATTGATAAATGTTTTATTTAATGTCGGCAATTTCGAGCACATTTATCATTACATTCTCACACATTTCACGCGGTATTTCATTAATTTCATCACGACTATTTTGTTTAAGTTGTTCTAACGTTTCTGGTTTGTTTGCATAAACCTTGTTTATCAGATATCTTCACAAAAAGAAGTCCGGAGCAGTCAAATCAGGAGGCCAATCAACATCACCATTTCTTGAAATAACTTGTTGTGGAAAGAGGTCCCGCAGTAATTCCATTTTAATTCTGGCTGTATGCGATGTGGCACCGTCTTGTTGAAACCACAAAGTTTTCAATCATGTCACGATGTCGCTCACCATTCACAGTAAGTGAAGTAAGTTCCAATGATTCCTCCTGACCAAATTGCACAACTGATGACTGATGAATAATTTGAGGGTTTTCCATTAACCAGAACCGACTGTTCTGTTTATTCACATATCGATTCAAATGAAAATGTGCCTCGTCACTCATTATGATATTTTCATGAAAATCGGGGTTGTCATGGGCGAGCTGTTACATCCTATTGACATATTTACGGCGGCGTAAATGGTCTTGTGAAAGAAGCTCTTGTGTCAACTGAATCTTAAATGGAAACAAATGCAAATCCTTGTGCAAAATTGTGGCCAAAGTTGTTCTTTGAAGACCAAGCTCCTGAGCACGGCGTCGAATTGAGGTTGATGAATTGTATTGAACACTTTCTTGAGCAGCAGTAATGTTTTCAGCCGATCTTGCAGTAGGTTGTGATCCATGCTTGGGCCCCTCATCTGCAGACCCTCCTTCTTCGAAATCATTCACTACACGATAAATAATGCGTTTTGTTGTCACGTTGTTTCTCCCAAAAATTTCACGTAACATTCTCATCGTTACAGTAATCGATGATTGATTTCGATAAAAATTTTTAACGATTAAAACACGTTGGCTTATCGAATATTTTTCCATAATAAATTTGCCACGTATCTACTTCACGACTGCCAAATATGAACTGTCAAGACTATTGTTTACCAAAATGGCGGCAAAACAAAGTAGTATACCTTCCCGACAGACACCCTGTACAATTTTTAATAAGAACCAAATGAGAAATATTGCATCAATTAATATATAAAATGTTTGTTGTAAGTACATGACATTCACGTGTTGGTACGTATGCTGAATGATTATTTGCATGGTTTTTAACAATAATTTGATTACAAACATAAACAGTTATTTTTGTATATTAACTATTTATTGGTTGTGAGTCAATCATGTGGCAGCTGTAAAAGATCTTAATATGTAAATGGTAAAATGCCCAAAATAACTTGTTTGTCACGACTATAGTTATCTTTAAAACATAAAAAACCAACAATATATTGGACCTTATTACGGTTGGCGCATATTCGCCTTGGACTTCGACAGCGTGTCCTAGATCAAAGAATAATTTTGTGTGCTTCTTTAATTTAGTACAACTTGTCGTAGTCGAAGGTAAAAATACGACAATCCATGCGGTGTTTGACACAACCATAGTGTTAATGTCGCAACCATGTCTAACCATAGTTTTTCCCAACGTGTGATCTTTTCACTTATTTTACTCTCGGCGTAGTTGACAAGATTTCTGCTACACGAAAACTATCTATCGTCTTCTTTTTCCAACTGTTTGTCTTAACTTGCTCTTGAACAGCTAACACAAGGAGAACGATATAGCGGACCCAAGTGAGCTGAACACTTTCCTGTTCTTCCTGGTCTTCTCAGCTGTGTAACACCGTAACCCAGCTTAATCTTATATGAAGTCATAAAAAAAGCTACAGATACATATTTCGTTTTTTAACTATTTAATTCAAACATTTTAAAAGCTTTTTACTGCATTTACTTAAACAAGCCCGTTTACATACAAATGTCCTTTCCTTTTTACTTCAGCTCTCCACCCATCCACATTTTATCAAACTTTCCAGGTCTTTTAACATTTAAATAGAAATATATTGTGCCACAATTTGTTGCACCACTCCTACATCTTTTAATTTCTTGTTTTTTTTATTTTTCTTCACATGTGTATATTTCATTTTAATGATTCATACTTTAATTTACAAACAACAATTCGTGCCTTGAAAAATAACAAAAAGCAACTTTAACTGCAACAGCTGAGTTGAAAGGCAGCAAGCAACTCTACAACAACAACACATATGTAGCAGGCAGGAAGGCAATTGAAAGCATAAAGTGGATCGAGACGCAAAAAAAAGCTGCTCTACAATAAAAACAACACCCAATAAAAATAAATGATTGTTTGTTGCACTCGACATGTTGGTGGTCAATTGGAATTGCAATCGCTTTAAATTGAAGTGCCTCCCGAACAAACAATACAGTGTTTAAAGGTTATGAATGGTTATTAGGGGCATTCAAAATTATTAAAAGAAGGAAACAGTGAAAATTTTAGGAAATTGTAATGTGTGATCCATTTCCAGGTTCCCTACTTTTTTAAAGAAAAAAACACAGAAAATTCAAATTTAATGAAGAATGTTTATTATCATTTGAAAGAACATTCATTGGCATTTATTTTTTGAAGATTATGTCTATCAAATGTTGGCCGTTGCTACGTCGCAGATGGTCCATCTGTTGAGTCCAATTTTCGATGACTCGTTCGAGCATTTCGACTGGTAACTGGCGAATGACACGCGTGATGTTTTCCTCCAAGGTCTGAATCGAAGTGGGCTTGTCCGCATTAACTTTATCCCCACAGGAAAAAGTCTAACGGTGTGATATCACGCAATCTTGGTGGCCAATCGACCGGCCCAAAACGTGAAATTATATGCTCACCAAAATGTTCTGTCAATAAAACCATTGATTGATGCGATGTGTGGGAAGTGAAACCAAATGTCGCCGAGATCACGAGCATCAATTTCAGACATCAAATAGTCGGTTATCATGGCACGATAACGGTCGCCATTGACGGTTACGTTCGCACCGGCATCATTTTTAAAGAAATATGGACCGATGATTCCATCGGCCCACAAACCACACCAAACCGTTGTTTTTTCTGGATGAAGTGGCAGTTCTTGAATCTCTTCAGGTTGCTCTTCGTCCCAATGTGGCAATTTTGTTTGTTTACATACCCATTGAGCCAGAAATGGGCCTCATCGCTAAACAAAATTTGCCTCGAAAACGTCGGATCTTCTTGGAACTTTTCAAGAACCCATAGAGAGAAGCGATGTCGCTTGGGAAGGTCGAGCGGCTTCAATTGTTCCACAAGCTGTATTTTGTACGCTTTTAATTTAAGATCTCGACGTAAAATGCGCTAAGTCGTTCTATACGTCAGTCAGAGTTGCTGCGAACGGCGCCGAATTGACTCTCCACGGTCTTCGTGTATACTCTCAGCTACGGCCGCTATATTTTCTTCACAGCGTGCTGGACGTGGTCTATTCGGTCGAATATTATCCAATTATGAATGCTGGGTCTCAAAATGGATGATGGTGTTGCGAACAGTACCCTCAGTAGGCCGATTATGTTGACCATAAGTTGAGCGAAGTGCACGAAACACAATCCTTACAGAACGTGAATTTTCGTAATAAAGTTGACCGATTTGTAAACGTTGTTCAGGTGTAAGTCCTTCCATTATGATGTGCCAAACAATACTAAACAAAAATAACATGACAGCAAGGCACGACTCACACGTGATCTGTCAAAAAAAGGCTATTGAAAAAAGTATCTCTACTTGAATCTCCCATTACAAGGAAATGAAATTATCAAATAAAAATTCTTTCGCTCAAGTGATAAATCAGCTCAAATGTTATGAGACCCCCATGTTGGCTATTGAAAGCCACGACTTTCTCCACTTTCAAGAATATTGATTTGTACGTAATGAAAATGTGAATCCATATTTAATTCTCATCTGTTTTAATTCTGATCTCTTATGCTTTTTCTGAAACACTCCCGTTGCTTTGCTTATGGTTTTACTTGATCCAATACTTACATAAGTGAATGTACGTGTGCATTTTTAGCATTTGGGGTGGTGTCAACTTGAGGAGCCTTTTATTCATTTAATACTGAACCGATTTAAATAATATGTAGTCGGGGCACCAAAGCTCAGCAATGTGTACCATTTAAGAAAATCGGTTGGCAAAAACAGGAGAAAAATGTCTTTCCCTATTTATATAATAGGTTTTCATATACTTGAAATTAAATATCTAACAAGCGTATATTTTTCCAAGCAATGTACACTCCTAATATATAAAACCATCACAATGGAACACTATGGGTTACAAATTTTATATATGACGACGTTCTCAAAGTTGTTAGTGCACGAGTTGAAGCCGTTGTCTTTGACTATTCATCAGAATTGGTTGCCTGGGTGTATTTTTTTTTCTTTTTTTTTTGTAAGGCCAGGCCCATCGACAACAATTCACGTTTAAGTTTGAGGAGCTAAGACCAAAAAGGAACCGATTCAAGGAGCATCAGGCTGTCGAAAAGATGTTGAATAGTGTTCATTTTCTGTTTTTTTTGCGATTTCACCCCAAAAGAGATTTTCATTGCACACCAGGTACGATAAAATACAAAAGCAAAAAAAGAAAACTTTCAAAACAAACAACTTGAAATTAATTAACTTTCAATATTCTAAAAAGAGTTGCTTACATCACATTGAAAGCAGTCAAAGTCAGCATTAAAAAAATAACAAATTATTTAGATTTTATAAAGAAAATTAAATACTTTTCGTAGGTTCGAGTTCAAGTACACACTCACACTCCATTGGAAAATTAAAATTTATTTATTATCGTTGTTGTAATTCTGATTACAAAAGACAGGAAAATCATTTGAATTAAAATATTTTTAACAATTTTCGAAACAGAAACAACACATCAACCAACCCATTATGCGCCATCACTATTTAGAACACATTGAATTTTTGCCTAAATTGTTTTACTGTATTTTATTATTTTTCTTTTTTGTTTATACAACCGAGTATATTCGGTGCACATATAACATTTCTCTAAAGTCTCTAAAGTCTCTATTTTTTTTGGTATATTTTTATTATTCGAATTTTTTTAGAATTGTTTAGAATGCAGATTATCCACTCCGCGTTGTCGAATTTGTATAAAAATAAAAAAGAAATGTTGCGTTGTCAGACGTAGTGGCACAACAACAACAAAGAAAACAAAACAAGTTAAACGTTCGGATACAATAAAATCAGTTAGCAGAAATTTATCCATGCAGAAATAAAAACAGAAATGAATATTTGTTTATATCTTTCGTTACCTTTAGTAAAGTGAGTGAATGGAGTGATTGTAAATCAAATCCTGTTTTTAGGGCAACGAAATACAAACAGACTGAAAGAAATTGGACAGATTATTTTTGGCAAAAAAAAAAAGATTCTTTAGCTGTTAAACGTTCAAACGTTTTTATGACAATTTGAAGTGACATCCAAAATATTTTTGAAAATATTTGAAAATTGAGGACTATCATACTTCTTGCAGGAATGGAACACAAAATTAAAACAAACACGTTTAGAATATATATTTTGCTTGTTAAAGAGATGTAAATGTAGAATTCGTTTGTACGTTCTGTTCTGTTAGGGATCGATCAGCTGTTTTGTTTCTGTTCAATTGAAAAACTGTATGTGTGGTTTGCTGTAACTTTTTCGTCCAGTTTTGTTGCGGACGATTCTGTAGCCAAGATTGCAGTGCGTATGTATTAGTTTTTTTTTGTGTGAAATATTGCAAATATTGTGTTAAGTCAGAAAATTTTATTTTATTAAACATTTCAAAGATTTACACATTTTTGTCAAATAAAAAACATTTTGCAAACATTTACAAAATTCATTCCTATAATTACATCGTCCGCATCCAAAAGTTCAGACACAGAACAGGTAAGTAAGAAATATTCTCTACAGAAAATAACGGCACAGAACGGCAACGGAAAGTAAAAACTAATGAGACCTTAACACTCAGGCAATTAATGCCTACCAAACAGGGATAGTGAAAAAGGACAGATGGTGGGTGAAATTAACAGGTTTAATTGATTATTTTAGAACTCTGCAATTGCGCGATTTTTCTTAATTATTTATGGAACAGTGTTGCATTGCAGCGCTTCTGGTGTCAAATAGGCGCACTAATTAGTTGTTTAAGCTTGTAGAGATTTTATTAATTATTTTATTTCGCCGACGATTTTGCTGCAATACCGAGGAAGGAGGATGCTGTTATGGATACTGTCATAGAACAATATCCATCGCTTTCGTTACTTAACCCCACGCCTTCACGAGTCATTGACTTGAGCATGACGCCGGCAGATATGTCCATGTTTTTGTATGTGACGAATCTTCATGTTCTGCCTGCTCATATAATTTTCAGGTTGTGTAATAAAAATTAAAATTTATTTTTTTGAGATGTCTCTTTTACGAGTACTCGCCTTTAAAAATTTCATTTGATGTCGAACATATGCAGTTGATCAGCCATATGCTCGGGCATGGATGTCACAGCATGGATGAAACATGGACATGAGCGGTCTACATTGCGCTGCAGTCACACCATCAAATTATTTTTCAATTCTCATTCAAGATTTTTACACATACTGCTTACCAAAATTCACAAAAATTGAAACTGTGACGTAGACTGTGCGCAAATTTAAAGCAAATTTTTAAGCAAGATGCCATCAATTTAAAATTTGGATGAAAAAGCTGCAATCAGCTGTTTTCTTGACTGTAATTTGAAACACTCTATGGAATGAAAATTTGTATGCAAATTCTCGTCAACTTTTAAAAGTGTGAGTGTATTGGTAAAAAAAAAGTGAGATAGAATTTAAAATTTGAATAAAAATTTGATGGTGTGGCTACCAAGTTAGCCACATGCGTTGTTCGACATGATGTTCATACCAAGTTGATGGCTAAAGGAGACGTATAGAAAGTGAGAATTAGTTTGTCCGTTCTGTTCTGTTATGAATCAGCTGTTTTGTTTCTGTTCAATTTGAAATCTGGGCTACGTGATCGCATTGGCAATCCTACGAAAGCAAATTACTTGATATGGAAATCGTATGAACTGAATGACATGATGACATACGATTAGAAACGGATCGTAATTTTTGGTGAAAAATATCAAAGCATATTCTTGGGGGTGTTTATTTTATATGTTTGTTATTAGTGTTGCAGAAAATAATATGATAAAATATTCTACTGGGGAAGAGCCAAATGGTAAATTAAATTGCATTCTTAGTTCATTCATACAACCTCAAGAAAATACAAGTTTTTTGAACTTCAAATGATTAGCAAGGGAAATTTGTTCATCAATTTTCCTTAAAGATTTTTAAAAATTAATGTTTGTAAATGATGTTTTTTAAAAATGATTTCGTGTGGCCAAAGACATGCAAATGCAACCACAGTTTCACTAGTGCTGAGCACATTTTGTAAAATATAATTTGAGGGAACTGATTCGTACCAGTGTAAAGATACGGTCACATTGGGGAAACATCTGACGAAAAACGAGAAATATTTCTTAGCTGTAGTGTGACCATAAAATATTTTTGAGCGCCAAACAGAAAAATAGCTGATTTTTACAAACAAAATTATTTGCCTTCAAAAAAAAATGTTTTCAATGTGAACAAAGTGTGATGACCACGCAGAGCCAAATATTTTCCTCTTCTTTTGTCAAATAACTATTAGTTCTTGCAAAGTTTTTGTAAGAACAAACAGTATGAAACAAGAGTGTTCTAAAAGAAAATCAATGAATCCCATCATATTTATTTCCGCCATAATCATATTAAGAATAAAATTTTTATTGTTGAATTTCCATTTAATACATCTTTGAAATTTATTAAACATAAAAGGATTATTATTTTTTTCAATAAATAATAAAGATTAAAAATTGAAAGTTAATGCAATTTTCATGCAGGCAAATAAAATGCTTCTGAAAATTTGACTATTTTTAGTAAATCTGCCAGATTAATCTTATTAAATATATAAAATATAATTTATAAAAAAACTAAAACTCGATGGGCGTTATTTTTTCTTAAGCGAATAAATTAGAATTTCGTTAAATATTCTCCATATTCGTCCAGTGCTGGATATAGCGTACATGCTTTAATCGACTTGAAATTTCTACTGCAGTCTTTTTTGTGTCTAATCTTTTGAAATAATGAAAAAGAAAAATTTTGGTTTTAAAAAATTTTTGACCAAAACGTCCAACAATCAATTTCTATTTTTGTAAAAATTTTGACATTTTTTACTCTCATTTCGAAAACGACTACATGAATTAAGATTAATTAATTTTTTTAAGTGGAGCCACTGTGCAGTAGTATAAATAATAAAACTTTTTGAAACTTTTTTTTTGTTTTATCATATTCAAAGAGTATAAACTTAGAGAAGTGTGAGAGAATTTACATAGTGATTAGTCTTCCTCATCGAATGTTTTGTCAAATATTTGATCAAATGTTTTGTATCGGAAAAAATTAATTTGAGTGTGACCACAGGAAAAATTTATTTTCTCATGTTTGGACTTAACGTTATTTGAAAGCGGTTTGCAA
Source organism: Gymnocheta viridis (assembly GCA_956483585.1). Classification (NCBI taxonomy): domain Eukaryota; kingdom Metazoa; phylum Arthropoda; class Insecta; order Diptera; family Tachinidae; genus Gymnocheta; species Gymnocheta viridis. The sequence goes on from OY101442.1 coordinate 113,281,166, forward strand.
ACAAACAGTGACAAAAAAATGTGCGTAGTGTACTGAGTTAAAAACATTTTGGTTAAACATAATCAAACATATTTGAATGAAATGTTTCCCCAATGCGACCGTGTACCTTAAGAAGAAATTGGCCCAAGATCGTTACTCTTGCGAACAATTTTGATTTGTGTTTAATTTGTTATAATTAGTTCTTGGTGTTAAGAAAATTTCATTTATTCGCAATGATTTTAATCAATTAAAATTTTTTTTTTGAAAGCTTTTGTTTCGAGCGAATTTTTGCTAACGGATGAAAGTTCGTAAAGCTCTCACGTTTGGCTGTACGATACATAAAATACATTACGTTCACGTAAATATGTTATTATGAAAAAGGCGTATTATTACGTGACGAGTTTTACGTTCACGGATGTGACGATTCTAGCCCTGTATGTGTGGTTTGTTGATCCTCTTTCGTTCTGTTCTGTTGCGGAAAAATCTGTAGAAAATAGAATGCAAATTTAAGCGACAGCCAAGAGTGCAGTGCGTCTGTATTAGTTTGTTGTGGTGTCAAATATTACACAGTTTTTGTTAAAAGTGAGAAAATTTGGTTTTAATTCAAGATTTTTAAAGATTTATATATTTTAGTCAAATAAAAATCAGTGGACGATAAAAAAAATTTAATAGCAAGTCTGAAGTACCACAACCGCTGACGACGGTTGTTACATTTTGCGCACATTTATAAAATTCGTTGCTACAATTACATAGTCCACACCCGAAAGTTCAGAGTCTCAGAATCATACAAATAATTTATTTATTTCTTTGTCTGTTTATTCTTTTGATCATTTTTCGCTTTTAAAACCAGCTGATTCTCCTTTCGCAGAACAAATAATTAAAAAATATTTTCATTAGTAAAGAACGGCACAGAATGGCAACGAAAAGTAGAAACTAATGAGTCCTTTATTCAGTGACCAGTGCTAAGCCTTCATCAATTAAACAATGAACACAATACCACATTAATATACATCAGCAAAATGCGTGATGGTGTTGATGCTTGATTCGCCTGAAACTTGGCCGGAACCCACGTTCTTAGTCATTGTTTGCTTTGTAGTCAACATGCCAATAGCATCTGCGAGTACTTTGAGCAACAGCGGCAACTTCGAGATGGTTCGAAGAACTTTAAGTACTAAAATAATGTATGGCAGTTTACACGAACTGTCAAGAACCAGCTATTGAAAAAATACTTCTCAGAGAACATCCCATTTCCCAACCTTGTGTTTTAAAATTTACGTTGCCAATGAAAAATCTCAGCCAGAAATTATTTGTGGGCTTCTTCAACCTAAACTTTGTTAGTTTTTATTTGTTTTTTTTCATGATTCCACTATTTAGTTTTCCTGTTTATTCTTTGTTTTATTATTACAGCATTTGCATTATTGTAATTAAAAGTAAGTTGTGAAAATGTAACACAATTATTTTGGGGCGTAGTGATTCCTTTGGTGTATTTGTCCGATGACTGTATGACTGTTTGGCTGACTGGGTGGATGAATGTTTTAATTAAAACTGTAAATTTAATTAAACACACGAACAACCCAACCGAACTGAGCATCACACATCACAATATATTATAACACATTTTCGTTTTTGCCTTCCTGTTTGTGTTAACATACAGACATACAGGAGGCGATTGACTTTTTGTGCTTAGACCAGCAGATTTTGAGAAAATTAAGTTTTCTTTATTTTTTTTTGTTTTATTGGGTTAACGCATTTAAGAAACTTATTTTTCTATTTGATCATTAAATTGTTTCAATGATGGATAGTTTGGAATGCATTTCTCAGGGTGTGTAGAATATAAGTTTTGTTGGAAGCGGTAACCCGAATGTTGGCAAACATAAAATACTTTTTGGAATTTTAACATGAACTAAATGAGAATTTTATCACACATTAGTACACACAGTTTGTGTGGTGCATGACTATTGCAACGAAAATCAATTATGGTGGCGCTGATCCAGATAAAGCGTTCGGGACAGGACTTGTATATAAAGCCAAGCATTTTCAAAGCAGCGTCATACAAATAATATATACATATTTAGATCCGCACCCCGTTTTCTTTTAAAAATTGATTGGGTTTTTTATTTCCATGTGAAATATTTCGAATATTTATTTGTCAACTTAAATTTTCTTTATTGTGTAGGATGCATTCACAGGTATGTGACACTTTTCCTTTTTGTATTTTTGGTTTTGTAAAACAGATAAAGTGTCGACACTGCACATCTCAATTTGCCACATTCTTGTCGTGTTGTACATAATTAAAGACAACAAATAATGTAAATGATTGTCAGTGCAAGAAAAAACTAAGAAAACATACCATACGAAGCAAGAATGGGAAAAGGAAATGCGCTTTATTATTCCAAAAAAATATCTCTCTCATCCGCCTTTGCGGATGATGAAGTATGATATATTATCTGCTTATGGAAAGCACAGCTGAATGCTGCCGGACGCGTCACAGGTTGCGGATAGTGGTACATTTATTTATTTATTTATTTATTTATTTATATATTTATTTATTTATTTACTTATTTATTTATTTATTTATTTATTTATTTACTTATTTATTTATTTATTTATTTATTTATTTATTTATTTATTTATTTATTTATTTATTTATTTATTTATTTATTTATTTATTTATTTATTTATTTATTTATTTATTTATTTATTTATTTATTTATTTATTTATTTATTTATTTATTTATTTATTTATTTATTTATTTATTTATTTATTTATTTATTTATTTATTTATTTATTTATTTATTTATATATTTATTTATTTATTTACTTAGTTATTTATTTATTTATTTATTTATTTATTTACTTATTTATTTATTTATTTATTTATATATTTATTTATTTATTTACTTATTTATTTATTTATTTATTTATTTATTTATTTATTTATTTATATATTTATTTATTTATTTACTTAGTTATTTATTTATTTATTTATTTATTTATTTATATATTTATTTATTTTTTTTTTATTTATTTATTTATTTATTTATTTATTTTGTCTATAGACATAATATCCTTAAACAATATAATTAATAGAGTAAATTCAAATCAAGAACGATAATTTTAAATTTAATAAAATTTACATTTAAAGAAAAATCTATAATTTTATAAAATTTATTAAATTGACTGCATATTCTTCTAAATGGATCAGCATTCGCGTAATTTGATCTGAAGAATTTAGTTGCTAGCAATTCAAAGTGTCGAGATGGACAATGAGGAACATTAAAGGAATATATCTGAAATAGCTGGACAGTCAGCGGTTACAAGGGGAGACTCTACGAGTAGGAGAGTCTTTCAAGCTCCCAATAAATGCCGAGATTGCATGTGATCCTTGTAACGTCGTTGCGATTAATTGCATGCCTGTAGGCGATGTTGGCAGCCCCCAACACCAGAATCGGACGCTGATTACCGCAACCGGAACAACAAGAATACTGCCCTGCGCTCCTTGCAGGAGTAAAAGGAATAAGTATAGAAATATTGCCTTGCTAAAAGAATATATGAAAAAATTGAATATTTCATTTAAATTTACTCTCCCTCCCATTAGCTTAAGCTGGATGCGCATCTGATATGAAGAAAAATCTTTTATGTATATATAGAAAGGCGAAATATACATGTTCTTTCTAATCCAAAAATTTTCGAAAAGTCTTAAGGTTAAAGTATATATGACAATTTTATATGAACTATTCGAAACATTGAAAAGTGTTGATGGGTCTCCAGTTTTTTTTTAACTCTTATAGTGCATTTACACCTTTACGAAATCTAGTAGATTTCGATTGAAATCTCTATTGAAACCTATATCGTTTACACTTGGTTATTCGTGACATATTTCAAGTTTTCATATCCATACCAAAAACAGTTGATTGGCATTTTCCTTTTGAACTGTCAAACTCCATGCAAAAAAATTATCATTCAAATGCAAAACAGCTGGCGAGCAGACCTTTCAAAGATTTGTTATTGAACAGCGTAGTATTTTTCAGTACAATTTAAGAAAAACCATAGTTGCATAACTAAGTACTGCGAGATTTTGGGTAGATTTTGTCGAAATCTAGTGACGAAGTAGAGTTTGTTTTATATGAAAAATCTCTGAATTACTAGATTTTTGTCTGATGTAAATGTTATATTATAGCCGATTTTCTTTAAGAATAATAACTTCAAAAGAAACAAAAAACTCCAAATAGGAGTTGATAGTAATCCTTGCGCTTACATTTCTATGTAAGATTTTATTTTCATGTGCAGCTCGTAGGTATGTAGATGCATATTGAATTTTTTTCCCGATCTAATTCGTTGATAAACAACTGCTTCTACAACAATTCTTCCAAGCAACTACTTATGCTAGACTTTCAATTTATTCGCTTTTCTGCTGTTTTTGTTGTTGTTGATGTTGCGTTTTAAAGCTGCCTGCTGTTAAACAACTAAATAAATAATGGCAGCCACGTAAACTGTATCATCGGCGAGAGTGTGCGGAAGTGCAACCACAATAAGCGCAAAATAAGCTTGGAAAGAAAAGAGAAAAAATGCTCCAACAATAGCACAACAGAAAATTTTATAAAATCACTTGATACAACAACAACAGCAGCAGCGGGGATGACAGCAGCAATCTTCTGCCAAACAACTCACACATATTATATGTACATATAATCAAACAAGAAAAACATATGTACGAATGAATGAATCGGTGAGTGAATGAGTACTTGTGGTGGCACAGTCGCGTGTAGATACACTTCCTCGGTCGTTAACTTGCAAATTGCAAAACAAAACAACAACAAAACCCGGCAAAAAAACCCCAACAACAACAAGTACCACCAAACTAGAAAAGAACCTACATACCATAAACATAAAAAAGAATCTGTACTCACCACACATATTACTCGTACTAGGTACAATAAATAAGACATTTTCTACGTCTAAAAGTAATGGATACATGCAACAAAACATACCAACAATGCAACCAACATTTATGAATCTTACACTACCACACATTTCTGTTATTAGTCTTGAAATAGCTTTTTTTTCGTTGCACTCCTTTACCCTTTCCCTTTCTAAATCACTTACTTAACGTGCCACAAAATGCCTGCGCTTTTTTTTCGCAACAACTAACAAACAATTCAAACTTTAATAGAATGTGTGATAGAAATGTTAAGATTGTTATTGTTGTTGTTGTTGTTATCGTTGTTATTGTTGCAAGCCGGAAAGAAATAACCGGCTGCAAGTCGTAGAAAAACCAACAAACAGAATATGGTACGTGCAACTAACTATAAACAACATTTTCCTATTCTGCCCCTTGTTTTATGTGCCTTCATGAGTAAATATTTCTACCTTTCGTTTCTTACCTTCTGACTGGCTATTCGAATAAAAATTTATTCGATTATTCGTTGTTAAAAAATAAATATTTGTAAAACTGAAGGCAATGAATCGGAAAAGAATATTTTAATTTATCTATTACATTATTATTTATGTTTTTTATGTCCTTTACAAACGAAAACTTGCCTTAATTTGTACAACTTTATTTTAAAGACTTACTTAAAATAATTCATTAAAATAAATAATTTTATTCTTCTCGCTTTAATAATTCATAAATGATGTAAAATTTTTTAAATTCCCTTCTGGTAATGAAATTCCCTAAAAGGGAAATTTTTTATTTTATGATATATTTGCAAAATATTGATTTAACTTGATGGTTTTTTACAGTAAACATGAAATTTTTCTGTTGAAAATATCCCAAATTAAATTAATTTCGCTTTAGGGAATTTTCCTTAATTAATAAAATTTTATTTTAAAGACTCACTTAATATTGATTGATTAAAATTAATAATTTTATTCTTTTGGCTTTAAAAATTGATAAATTTAGCAAAATTTTGAAAAATTTATTTTGGTAATAAATTTCCCCAAAAGGGAACAAGCTTTGCCAACCAAAGGACAATGCGAAAAGTTTAAAACACCCGCCCATTACAGATAGCTTTAAACGTCCCCTCTCTAATGTAAAATGTAGTTTGTAAACACACTTGCTCAGCACACGGTGCATAATGTAAATGGGTATTTAAATACCCAACCGTCCTTAATGAGTTAACGATCGCAACTAAAGCACTAAAAGCAACGATTACTCAGAAGAAAAGTACTGAGTATTTGAAGTTAGTATATTTTCCCAGAACTACTCACTCGTAAACATCTCAAACTGGATACTATATGAAGAAAAACTTTATTTTTATCAATTTTATTTTGCTCCCGTTTTCTTGTAAGTTTCAGAGGACTGCATTGTTAAAAAAAAACATGTTATTGTTTAATGTTGACAATATTAGTATTAGATAAGCAGAGAACAGTCATTTCAATTGCCATTATATCACCCCAAGGAACTGCTAATGGTCGTGATTCAATATTCTACATAATCGCACGATCCGCCAAGTATGGCATGTGTTCCAAAAAAATTATGTTAGTGTGGACTAAAAGTGCACCTGTGTGACATATTTTTTTGGCAAGTTGTGCGATTATAAATTTTATGAAAATGTTCATAAAATGATAGATTTCATACGATCAGAGTAGTATTTATTATTGGTTTAAGGTCTACTGATGATTTGGCTTTAGCACCAACGAAATGCATGTATTGTTATTTTTTTTTCATCGTTATTGCGCTTCATACGTAGAATATGCACAGCGAATTTTCACCGACGAATTTATCGCGTTCGCGAAAGTCGTCGTTCATTTCAGTTGCGTCCGTACCATAAGCTAGTCGGAAACGGATCGTGCTTACAGTGTCATAGCCACCGAGTGACAACCACAACTAAAGGCACAGCGTGTACAAGGTCTTTCGACCTTCACTAAAAATTACTCCAGCTGTGGAAAGAAGATATGTTTGAATTTGAACGAGATCTAAAAACATGAATGAAGTCGCTTGGTGTTTACAAACTTTCCTCTAGTTGAGACGAATACAATAAGAACAATTAATCAATCACTGCAAACTTCGAGCCGAACTATGATTAGCTCAATGAAACCCTAAAAAATACTACTTGTTGTCTACGAAGGGCCTACGAAAACTTGCTTGGGTTACGGAAAAGAGAGACAAAAGGTGCATTTGTGTTTCCCGGCTTTTTTAAATATCAGATAAGCAAGGAATCTACACAAAACTGGATAATTGTTTTATTATACTAAAACGCAGATACTCTGCCCATCACCATATCAGATCTCATCATTCTAATGTTGGGAGGTCGAAATGTGCGCTAGCATGTATTTAATTTTTGAGCATGATGTGCTCAACATCATGTCAACTTGTTATGTTATGCCCAAGGACTCTTTGGCCTTCACTAAGGATAAATATTGTAGAACAAAGTAGTTTCTTTGGTTGGCATCATCGCGGTGCAGTGCACGATATTATGCATAAACGGCCGTTTAGATTTGTTCCACGGTGGACACTGCAGGATATGCATCGACAAAGAAGATCCCGTCGTTCCTATAAGGAGCATAGGGCCTCAACAAAATCTTTCCATTTGGATCTGTTCATACCGATGTCTTTTACTTCATTCCAGCTAGTTTGCGTATTTGACGCTTCGGTTTTAATTTGTCTCCGCCATGTATGAGCTCGCCGACCTCTTCTACGGCTGCCCTGAGTATTCCACTCGATCGCTGTTCTGGCAATATCTGTGACCGGTTTTCGTATGGTATGACCAATCCATTTCCATTTTAAATATTTATGGGGGACAGATTCGTTTGATTCCATAGTCTGTTGTTTGATATGTATTGTGGCCAGAATACTCGCAGGATTTTCCTAAGGCATTTATTTGTAAAAACTTGCAGGGCATGCATGTCACGAGGGGCCGCATTCCACGTTTCGCACCCGTATAATAACGTAGATCGGACATTGGAGTTGAAGATGTTTAGTTTAACACGGCGAGAGAGAGTTGAACAGTTCCATATCTTATTAAGTTGGCCAAAGGCTTGAGCCGAATTTTTTATTCGATTGGCAATATCTGCACCCGAAGCGCCTGATGTTGATGATGACAGCTCCGAGGTAACAAAACGAATTAACCTCCTCCAGAGGCTCATTATCAATTGTAAAGATGTTTATGTTTTCTGTGTTTATTCGCATCACTTTAGTTTTGCCAATATTAATCTTAAGACCAGTGTTCTTAGCCAGTTTCGTAAGACGTTGCAATTGCATATTCATATCGGAGTATCGGTGAGAGAGAAGGCAAATGCGATCAGCATATTCAAGATCATTTAACCGATTCAGAAGTCCCCAACCAATACCTCTATTATCCGACATAGCAAAAAAGAAGAGATAGAAACAGTGTAAAACGAATGTAGGCTTAAACATTCACTTCTTCCAGGACCTGTACTGTATCAGGCATACGCCATTGAGCGGCATTTTGGGTTTTAAGAAAAGTTATAAATTATTCTCAGTATGTGGAAATTCCACAATTTTGTAAGAATGTGTGAGAGTTAATTAGTTCCCCGAATCACCGGGTGTAGTTGCCTACTACCCCAACCTAATTTGTACAATTTGGGAACCAATGTTCCAGTACCTTCCATTAAAAATAGCTGCAGTTGTGACTTTTTGTTGAAAACACTAGATGATTTTCTTTTCAATGAATAACACAGTGTAGCCGTTGTAAGGACGTTGAAGGTGAACTAGAACAACTGGTTTTGCCACCTCTTTTTATCGTCATATTTTTGTTTTTTTTTCGTTTTTTTTCTTTTAATTTTAATTGTTTTATTGTAAAAGTTGTAGCTGTGAAGGTAGATGGATATGAGTGTTCGTTTTGTTGGTGAAGTAAGTGGTTTGCAGTTCGGCTTTAGAAAATTTTATGATGCATAAAAATTTGAAAAACAATCTCAGTTTATTTTTAAGTCTTCATACGCCTCGTTGAACAGGTTTATTGTGTTTTTGCATCATACGCAATTTTGGAAATTGAAAATTGATCGAATGTTATGGAAAAACAAAAATTTTTTGGTTTAATTTTAAAAGGAAGATTCTGTAGAAATTCTTATCTTTTAAAGGTACAGAGAATATTTGAATTGAGAATTTAATAGAAATATGCGATTATGATTACGCTAACGCTTTAAGGTTCACATTGTGTTTTTAAGTGTAATTTTTAAATATTGTAAATATTTTAAATAAACATATCGTCGGTCACAGATTGACAACTCTTAATCACCCTTATTCCAGTTGGCGACATCGACGTCACGCTAACACAATGCCAAAAAATTGGGGCTTGTCTACCCGTTTTCGAAAACAACTGACTACTATTGACAGGTTCATGTTATTTTCTGGACCTTAGAGAACAGAAATAGACTGCCAGTAGCACAAAATTGTTTTCGTGAGCGAATAGACAAGCTCCAATTTTTTGGTATTGTGTTAACGTGACGTCGATGTCGATGTCGACAACTGGAATAAGGGTGAATGTGTTTTTTTTTCAGGAGACAAAAAAAAACGTTATTACTGCGTTACTAAGCCGTGTTGGAAGTAAATAAAAAACCAAAATTAGTAGGAGAAGTAGGGAAGGAAATTTTTTAAAAAATATAAATGAAACACATTAACATGTAAAAGGACAAACACAGTCTATTGGCATCAAAAACCCAATTCGATTTTTTGTGAGTTAAGAATTGTCAACCTGTGACCGACGATATATTTTGTCTATCAACTTGTTATACCAATGTTGACATAAATTACTTTTTCGGTCTGAAACAAAAAAAAAAACCTCACACTTTTCGCAAGAAATGTTCTCTTTTTTTTGCACAAGTCATTTTTTTCTGTTGAAAATGTGTATTTTTTACACAAATTTGCATTTTGCAAAGTGAGTAATATTTTAGAAAATCGGATTAAAATATCCTAATATCGGGATTAAAGACTTACTACAAAATCCTTAACGAACGCCAGTGGTAGGAGAGCTCCGTAGACTAGTAGATCGCGTACTAAACTATTAATTGAGGGGTCGCAGTTTCGATTCCTGCCTAGACCCTGGGTGTTTCTTCAGACACGCCAAAATGGCTTCGCGGTTTGTGTTTGTTAAAAAAAAGACACGGAGAATAACAAAGCAGTCCGTAGCGATACAGAAAATATACTAAATACAGTGGCTCAAAGTTATAATGGTACAAACACTATCGAATCATTCGTTAAAACCATAAATCTTACCAGAAAACTTTTACTATTTATCTATTGTAATAGTTTATTCAAAACAGAAGCAAAAAAACTCATCATTTATAGTATAAACAAAATGATAGCAAAAAAAAAACGCAAACAGAAACTTCACAACAAAGTAATAATCGAACAGTTAAGATCAAGTAGCAATTATATATAAATAATATAAAGTTGAGAGGCCCTTTTGTTGTAGTGCCACCTTTAATCTATTTGGCATTGATGCAAAAAGTTTTTGACAATAATCGGCTGATATGTTCACCTATTCAATGAAATGCCGTTTCAGTGGATAATATCGCCGCTGTCTGTGTACGCCTACAGGAGTACTCGAGGCGGTAAGATGAGAGCATTACCGCCAACAGCAGCCGTTATAGATCAATGATAATAAATTGTGTTATGTCGAATTGAGTGACATAGATGTGAACGCCATGTGGCTCAACCAGCAATGCGGTAAGCGTCTCAGAGCGAACGCCACAATGCATGAAGCCTGCATGAAGGAACAATTATTATTGGAAAATAAATTCATAAAACAAGATCTCCGTCACTTCTTTTGCAAGGCCATTTAAATTTTATTTTTAATCAGAAACACTTAAACATTAAACTGTTCAATTAATTTAGTAATTAATTTATTTTGTTTGCAATTGCAATTAAATATTTTTAATTAAAATTATTGTGCACTTTAGTTGCTTCCTACATCTGCTCTTCATGCCCCATTCATTTGGAATAGTGAATGTAAAGCTAAATATATAAAAGAAAACAACACAAGGAATCGTTCTTTTGCGTCAAAGAACATTGAAATAATAAATCTATTAGTGTAATGCAATTGTGTTGGTTGGACAAGGATACACAATAAAGAGTTCCTACTTGTCGTTGTCGTCGTCGTCGTCGTTGTTCTTGCATAATAATAAAACAAATTTTTAATTTATGTCATAATATCAGTTTACAAGCACAAGCATTTCACTGTGTGACAAGAGATGGAGATGGATGGATAAATGGAGCAGATACAGCACATCCAAGTGTTGGCTGTGCATTTGTAGATGCATTTGTAAAGCTGTTTGCTGCTGGTTGTTTTTATATTTGGTAGGAAAAACAGTAACAAATCTGATTCGTCATTGTGGCAGTTGCAAGCAACTATTGTTGCAATGTTTTTCTTTATGTTTTATTATTATAATGAAACATTTTTGTAACAGTTTTTTTTCAGTTCATACAATTGTCTGTTTTTTTGCATTTCACAGCATGTTCTTCACTCGTTGGTTTAATAATGTGCCTGTAGATGACTTGATGACTTTGATTTGTGGTTTTTTTCCAGTGTTAATGTCAAGGTTAAACATTGCACTTTTGCTAATATTTGGTTTCGTTTTTATTTTATTTATTTTTTTTAAGCTTTCCTGCAAGTGCATCGTCAGCATTGTCTAAGTATTGTTATTGTTACTTTTTTAGTTAATGGCTGCTATTCTTGTTAATACAGCGTTGCTCCATTATAATCATCCTCTTCGTCATCATCGCCACTCACTCTCACAACGGTCACTGTCATCAGCATCATAATGTTCGCCATCGTCAGGTTCATTTCTTCAGTGTCTGTTGTCATTTATTATTAATATTATTTCTGGAATTTCTTTTATTTTTCGATTAAATGCAGTTTTTTTTGTAATATTTGTTATTGCTGTTTATTGTATGTTGCAGTCTAAGTTTATATAAAACTCATGTTTTTGCCATTAATTCGTCCTTGTCTTGCTTGTCCTTTGTTACGTCCTTTAATGTTCTTCGTATTTAAAATATTTATGTCATGTTCATATAAATACATACAGATTTATCTTCAAGTTTAAGTTTGTATATATCACATCATAACTGCAACCTTCTAGTGCCACTGTTGGTGCCAACAGAGCAGTTGTATTGCAACTGCTGGCAATTAATTTCTTGAACTATATTTTATAATTTCTAATATTTTATGCGACTTGATTTTAAAAGGTAACGTTCTGCATATTTTTCCTGCAACACGGTATTAAAATAGAAAAATGAAAGTGTAATTTTGCAAGAAAAATTTTTCAAAAGGGGAGAGATTTTAATTCACTTAATTGTAATTTGCTTTAAGTAGTTTTATGCAAAAAGCCATTAAATTTAATAGTTTTTAAATGAGTAAAAAAAGTTTTACAGAAAAATTGCTTACTCTAACCTTGAAGTGAAGAAAAACTGTTGGAAGAATTTCTAATTGGAAAGATTTCTCATAAAATTCTTTATTAGAATATACAACTTAATGTGCGCAACATACGTTTCTTTTAGGCTGAGGTCCTTCCATTTTAAACGTGGTGACATGCATTTACGAGGGTTAATATTTATATTTCGGGAATAGAAAATAATAAAATAACATTTTTAAATGAAAGTGGTTTTATTGTTTTTCGAAATATTCCTCTTGATTATTGATCATCGCTTTTGCATTCGTTCAAACCATTTGTCATAGCAGTTTTTAAATTCCTCTGGAGACACCTCCAAAACATGATTTTTGAACCCTTCAAGTGCTTCTTCGGCGCTCGTAAATCGTTGACCACGCAGTTTACCTCTGGGTAAACTTGGGTGCCAAGTCAAGACTGTACGGAAGATGATGATGCATCATCAATTCGATGTTTTGACTACTCAAAAGTTCACTTGGTTTGACGAGATGTGTGAGAGAGGGCTTGCATTGTCATGATAAAGAATGATGCATCTTCGGGGGTTAGTTTTACGAATTTCTCCGAAAACTTCCAGCAAAGAAATGGGTGTGTACTTCTCAGAATTGACAGTTCTACGTTGCTCAAGCGGAACAGTGGCCACATGAACCATTGGGCCGAACAAACAGGCGACCATTTGCTTCACAGTGCTTCTTCCAGGAACCACTTTAGATTTAGATTTAGTTCGTCTTGAAATACCCATACGGTCGATTACTGTTTTGTTTCCGGCTCACAACCATATATCCATGATTCGTCACCTGTCGCGATTTTATACACGTTTTTTGAAGTCGAAAGGTGTGAAAAATAATCAAACGAAACCCATTTTTTGTCAAATTTGATTTTCTGAACTCTTTGTAAACAAAACAAATGAGTTAAAACACGTCAAACCATCACGAAAATATGGCATTTTCGGCATCATCACCTCCGCTTTTAATGAAATTCAACACAAATGTTATACACTATAAGAGTATAATTAAACAAAAAAATTTGACTCCAGATTCTTTCGGGTTCCGAAATATGACGTCATAAAAGTTGTAAAAAATTAAAAAAAATCACAAAAGTCTCCTTATAAAAAGCGATAGAACTTTTGAACTATGCAAGATAATTTATTTTTTTTGTTATCGTTTTAAAGGTGAAAGTGCACCCTTTAAAATTATATGCATATTGTGTTTTTCAAAGAAAAGGTCAAAGGTAATTTTTTGGGGTCTTAAGTTCAAAGGTCCATATCTAAAAAAGTATATTTTTTAAAAATTCTTAAAAAACATGTCAAGTACTAGACCTTCTTCTACATTTGTAGAAAAGGGAAAGGTGGAGATTCGATTGGCGTCAGACAAAGACAAACCTTTTGTGTTTGATTTTTTAATATGACATTATGACTTATTATTCTAAATGTATTTCCCATGCGAAATCGTTTTTAAGCCTTTAAAAGGTTGAGTTATATACAACATTTATTCAGACAGTAAAACATAAATAACGAACATTTTCAATTGAAAATTCTCTATCATTTGAAAAAATCTTACTCATAAATTATTTTCTCCTTCAGGAATGAACAATGATATTTTTGTGTACCTGGAACTATGCGTAGCCCAAAAAAGCGTTCTCTTAAAAATTCGAGAACAACATTGTGAAGACAAATGGATATTCAGACACAAAACGAAATTTTTATTTTTCGCTTCTGTTAAAAGATTTATGAAGGTGTTGTGGCCTGCCATGAGCACATCCATATTTGCGTATTTCGATCGCACACACTTTAACGCACAAACGTGAGTTTATGAAAGGGTCCTGCTCTTGGATCTCCAGTGGATAATCTTTCAAACACAGGGCAGCTATAAACAACCTATTCCACTGCTGAAGATCGGTATAAGCAACAATTAACTGAGTTGATCCGTGTGTTGCAACAAAAAAAAAAACGGAAAAGTAGTGCGTATTCCTTTCGTAAAAGGAAATGTACATGCTTACACATAACTTTTCACGTGGCTACTTCTTAAGAGATATGGACTGATTCAAATGCGGCTGTTCAGAGTACCTACTGGTTGCTTAGACCCAGACCCAGTACTTGTTAAGTAGTCAGTCCTCTTTTCACTCTACGATTTGTAAAAAAAAACTGTAGCATATATGTATGTATCATTCGCTATACATGGAATCAGCAAAGCATTATATAATTTGACACAATATTGTAACTATAAAATCTTGTCCTAAAACGACACCAGCAACCGCATGACAAGGCAACAATCAACAGCAAAATTACACAAAAAAAGTCTAATAAAACATTAGAAAGAAAGAAAAAAAAACAATAACAACTCAAGCCAAACAAAGGAAAACCAACTCAAGACAAATAAAAAAAAAATGGGAAAACTGTAAAACCAGCCACAAGACAACCATATTAAACGAACAAAAAAATAACTTCGAAAAGATACTTTCGTTGCAATGAAAACGAAAGACCACAGGAAAATTTACAATAAATTTAAGATAAAATGAACAAGAAACAAATAATAAAACTAAATAAATTAAGGGACAAAATTAAAAAAAAAACTAAGCGCAAAATAAACAAAAGAAGTTGAGGAAACGAAACTACAACTCAAAGATAATGGTCGTCCAAATGTCTACAATTATCAAGATAAATTTTAAGTTACAAGAGTGCAAAGCGGGCATGTATGGGTGCGTATGTGTGCATGGGTGAAAGAAAACATATGTGCATGCATATGCGACACATGTCATAGGCTTGGGAAACAAAGGTGCTTACAAAGTCATCATATGCTCCAACGTTAGATGATTATCGAACGGGCACTTGAAGTCGCTAAAACATGAAATTATGCGTTCTGAAAACTTCTCATACCCAAAACCGGTCGTTTTGTGTGACTCGTGACACCGTCTTTTTGAAACTATAAATCGTCCAGTTCATAATCTTCAATTGCAGGACAAAAAAAGTCGGTTATACATCCGTAGCGCTCTGAATTGATGGTGACAGTTCTTCCAGTGCCATTTTCGAAGAAAAATAAAGCAAATAATGCACTCGAATCAATCACTTTTTCTAGATGCAATGGCTTTTCCACAATCACTTCTGGTTTTTCCGAGCCCCATATGCGACAATTTTGCTTGTTGACTGCGAGAAATGAGCTGAAGAAAATTTTGTTCCAAAAATTTGCACGAAAGCCTGTTAGAGTTGCGAATGGTCAGCCGGCTTTAACTACTGCGTTGTTGGACTTTATATGGATGCAGATGTTTGTCCAAATGAAAAATACTCTATAAAGGGCCCTAAGATATGACCATTTGCGGAGAATGCTGTGGAATCGACAAATTCAGATTACGCGCCACGATTTCACTACCGGAAGGGATATTTTCGGCAGTACTAACATTGCGATGATGCACAGGCCTGGTCGCATCTGTAACGCTTCCAGTCTCTTCAAATTTCTTTATAATCTTGACAATCCCTCGCACAGTAGGTCGATTATGACGACCATAACGACACCTTGCGCTCGGAAAGTGGCCACGTTTGAAACATTACATTTGTAGAAAAGTTTTAACGATTTTTACGCGTTTTTCGGTTGTTAAACGATCCATAAGCAACACATAGACGTTGCGACCGTTGGTACAACTCGGTTGGTAATCAAGTTGTTTGCTTGTCGCACAAACGACACAATTAGGTGTGCGATCTCATGCAAATAATAATAATAATAATAATATTCAATGTTTACTGCAAGATGGCCACAACAATAATAAACACATATAAAATCAAAACTTTTTGATTTTTGGTTCAACCAAGACACAACTTAATACAACATCCCCACAATCGATACAATTTCGTGCACAACCTCATCATGTTGTACCAACGGTCGTAACGTCTATGGGCTGCTATATTCGTAAATGGAAAAATGTTCACTAACTAAATGACACTTCCGATGACAGATATTTGACAGCTGACAGCCTTGCCAGACCGGCGGTTTTGAAACCACTAAATGGATAAACCTTTCGTGGTCTTCCAAAAACCAATCGTCTCTAAGACTGAGGTACAGTCAGAGAGATGTACATTTAATCGCACATTTAAGGTCCTTCCAAAAAAAGTAAAACTGTACGAATCTGTTCATAAATGCCGGAGTTCTGAGGGAACGATCACCAAAAAAAAAACATGCCAACAAATTGATCAACTTTTCCTTTCTTCTAAATCAGTTAAAAAAACCCATTTTTGGTGTAAATATCATGCAACACACACATTTTTGTTTAGACTAAAACAAAAAAAAACTTTCAAATAATAGAACACCAAAAAAAAAAACAACGTAAAGTGCAAAGAAAAGAATTTAGCTGGACACGCATTGATTTGGCACAACTCCAAAAGAAACGGGAAAAAGTAAGTAAAAAATAAACTACACGCTCAGGCCCCCCCCCCCCTAAACAACGAAACTAAAAATTTTTAACAAAATTGATTTGTGAAAAAAAACAGACCACAACAAAAGGAAAATTAAAAAAATAATATATAAAGAAAAGAGAAAAACCTGCTAAAACTCCAAACACATCATAAACTCTGCCACACAATTTGTTAACAAGAGTGCAGAAAATTAAAAAAAAAATAAACGAAAATAAAAGAAAACCCCGACAATAGGAAAACAAAAACTTGAAAATAAATTCTATTTACTGCACAAAAAAACTTAAAAGCTACTTTAAATCTACAGAAGCAAAAGAATATTTTGCAACTGAACAGACTGTTTTTATAATAAAGTGGTGGCTAGAAAATTAAACGAAAAAATTATGACATGTCATAACATTTTGAAATGAAATGACATGACATGTCTGTCATATGTTCAAATAGGGAATACAATGCAACAACAACACATACATACAAATATGCATGCATACATACACAGATTTTTTTCTTAAAATCTGTCTAAACTATACAGACAGCCATATGAAACTATGCAAACAGAAAAAGACAGAGAGAAAGACGAACGAGCGAACGGACAGACAGACATTGCAACCGAAAAAGCAAAGATGGATGCAGATAATTTGTCATGCCATTTAATTTGAGAATTGTGAAAACTATTATATTTAATTAAAATTGTTGAGTGTGAACTCTTCTTTACTAAAGTAAAAAAAACAAAAATTAATTTCTGCAACAAATTGCAATATTCACTAGAAACGATAAAAAAATCGATTTGAATCTTGTACGAGGGCTGATCAATAAGTCCGTGTGAATCTGTGAGAAACACAGTTTTTTTTTTTTTTTTCAAAACAAAAATTTATTTTTCAACATAATCTCCTTTTAACTCAATATACTTAGTCCAACGTTTCTCCAGTTTTTGTATTCCTTCTAAAAAATAGGTTTTTTCGAGGCCCTTAAAAAAGGCATTTATTTGGTCAATAATTTCATCGTTCGAGCTAAATCTCTTTACAGGGAGCCATTTCTTTGGGTCTGGAAATAGGAAGTAGTCACTAGTGATTAAATCCGGAGAATATGGCGGATGAGGTACCAATTCGGATTGCGGTTAAACAACTCCAAACAATCCCTTGAAATTGTCACACGTTTATGTTTATGGAAAGCAAATTGAGAGCAAACGCGGCACCCATCTTGCAGACAACTTTCTTAAACCCAGCTGATCACTTAAAATCGAAACCACACTACGAACACCATATCGTGGATTTTTTCGACATTTTCGGGTGTACTGACCTCAATTGGCCGTGCAGAACGTTCAGCGTCATTTGTACTTGTGCGACCACAACGAAAGTCAGTAAACCACTTTTTTACCATTGAAATCGATGGTGCAGAGTCCCCATAGCATTAATCGAACTTTTCCTTGATTTGATTGTTTTTTTGACGTTTTTTTTTTCGCAAAAAATAATTGTTAATGAGCACTCGAAATTCACTTTTTCCTATTTTTAGAAAAATACACGAGGTTTTATGTTTTGAACGCAAAGTAAATGACGACACTTGCTCAAAATTTGACGTGTGCCAAGATAGCGTCGACGAAATAGCGTCGATTATGGAAATTCAAAAACTGGCGAAAGTTTATGGGAATTTCATGTGGAGGAAAATATGTGGTCAGACACAATTTTCAGGCTCAATTTTCTCAAGAACTGGCCACACGATTTTTAGCATGATTGGCTCATTTTGTAGCTTAAAGTGTCTACTTTTGTTGAGAAGATCTGTGGTGGCCACAATAATCCATCAACTATTATGTCTGACCACTTATTTTCCTCCACATGAAATTCCGATAAACTTTCTCCGAATTTCTCCCTAGTTTTTGAATTTCCATAATTGACGCTATTTCGTCGACGCTATCTTGGCATATGGCAGACTTTGACAGTAGTCTATTAACAGGTGCTACTTGATGGGAACAGTGTTGCATTTCATATACATAACTACGAGGGAAGTTCGAAAAGTCACGGACTTATAGATCCGCCCTCGTATCTATTGCAAAACGAAAATAACACATAAGATATTTTATGTTATATTTTTAATAGTTCACCATTTCAAAAATTGTCATGAGTTAACCTACAACTAACTGACAGACTACAACGGAAACCTACGCCATTCCAATGAAAATTAATCGAAATACGCTTTAATAACGCAATTATTAAAATTCACTACAAAAATTGTGAAAATTTCCCGGTTACACTTCGCAACACTAAAGCATTTTTGGGCCGAAGCACCTTCTCGGCCAGCAACTGTGAAACTGGTGAAAAATTTTAACTGTTGGCACAAGTTAGTGATGTGAAGAATCGAACCCATGTGAAGAATCGAACTCATGTGAAGAATCGAACTCATGTGAAGAATCGAACTCATGCACCTCGCTCAAGAAGAACTGTTACGGAAAACACAAATTTGTTAATTTCCCATCGATCTTTGGAATCGGGCACATTCCACAAACGAAGTTACAGTGCATTTTGCTTAACGATTGAAATATCAACACCCCGACCACACGAGCAATAAGCTTGGCAATTATTGTCGTGGCAACTGTAAATTTCAATTGGTAAAACAAGATATTCAGCAACAATAATCTTTTAACACAATATGAGGAGCTTGTGCTGCAACGTATCAATTAATGCAAATTGCAGCTGCTACGGAGGAGCACTTTGAAGACACACGTTCTGCAAAAAGTCCTTACGTTTAGGAAAGAAATCATAATTATTTGTGCGCAACAAACTTAAAATTAGAACCACAATCAAGTCAAGTAAAAGCTGATAAGCTGTTGTTTACGGTTTCATACAAAATATGTGATGCTTTTATTATTTTACAAAAAAAAACATGTTGCTATAAACATTTTGTAGTTGGAAAAAAATGTTGCCAGAAACATTTCGTACGCTTTCACAAAATGAATAGAAAACAACTGCAGCAGCATTAAGCTTAGTACTCTGTTCAAATTTGTAAATGTTGAGCAACATTGATTATTTCGTTTGAAAATTTTGACAACTGATCAGTGGCGACAATACCACGATTTATAACAAATTTATCGGTTTTATTGCCTTGAAATGAGCAACATTCTTTTTCTTTTGAAAATAAAAAAAAGGTGTTTATTAAAAAAAAATTAAAACCAAAGGACAACAAAATAATTTTAGGAGCTTGTACTGTAATGTATCAATTAATGCAAATCGCAGCTGCAGCAGAGGAGAACTTTAAAGACACACGTTCTGCCAAAAAGCACTCACCTTCATTTTATATTATATTTACATTATTTTCCATTATTT
Organism: Gymnocheta viridis; assembly: GCA_956483585.1. Lineage (NCBI taxonomy): Eukaryota > Metazoa > Arthropoda > Insecta > Diptera > Tachinidae > Gymnocheta > Gymnocheta viridis. The sequence goes on from OY101442.1 coordinate 113,301,207, forward strand.
TAATAATTTCTGGGCAGCAAACTTAAAATTAAAACCACAATGCCCAGAAATCTCTGATCAGCTGTGGTTTGCAATTCCGCACGAAATAAGTGGTGCTTATATTATTTCGCAGTTGAAAAATATGTTTCCAGAAGATGAACAGAGTACAACTTCGGCCACAATATTTTGCAATTATTTCGCATGATATATTTTATATGGCTTTTTGATAGGAGTTCGCACGAAATGATGAATGAACCAAAAGGTCGGAGAGTCCTTTGCAATTATGACTGTTCAATGTATTCTATTAAAGTTACTTTGGAAAAATGGAGACCCTAAACACTATCTTCGCGTCGCTTTAACTCATTGACACAGCATCCCATATTGCAAGCAAAAATATATTCAACTCACTCACTTATCCGACAAAAACAAAAAAAGAATAGAAAAAATACTGACTTAAAATATTCAGAAACTAAAAGAATTTTTCTAAATAAAACCTCAAATTGAAATGTTTCACAAGGTGTCAAAATTCTGGTAGATCAAACACACAAACTGTTATGGAGCAATAAAAATGTCACACACTGCTGCCGTGTCCGTATCTAACTAATGGCCACTTTACTTAAATGTTCATTCAAATTTGTAGTTGAAAGTGTCATTTGTTGTTGTAGTTGTTGTTGTGCTGGTAATTTTTCTTCATTTTTTTAATAATTTCTGACATCTTCCATTCGGAGTTTTATGAATTTTAGCAAACTGACAAGAAAGCCATGTGGTGAAAAATACAATTTTTCTTTAAATGATTTTATTTTTTTCATCTTCATAAAGAAGGTTTAAACAAAAATGATTGGAATCATATTTCAGAAAATCATGGAAATTCATCGTTTTGTAAGAATATTGTTGGTTCGCAATATTCGATGTCTTCTAAAATGTTTAATTGCTTTTTAGGTCGCTTCTAAAAATATATAAATTTGAAAGACTTTTTAAACAAACTTTAGTTTGCAATTAATTAAAAAGAAAACACTAACTAAATATTAATGTTCTTTAATTATTAATTCAATTTATTCGCACAACTATGGAGTCCAATTAGAAGCCTTTTTAAACACTAAAGAAAAAAAAGAGAAACGAAGAGGACACCAAAAACTAAACATCTCAAGTAATTAACCAACTTGTGCGTCATCAGCATTTACATCCTGACAAACGTTTCAAGATGACGACGCCGGATTCGTCAACACTTCATTTATTTATTAAGAAGATACTGACAAAGTACGGAAGATAAAATTGAGGAAAAATCAAGATACAACATGACAACAGAGTGAAAAACTAAACGAATGAATGAATTTTCCGTGGTGTAATATAAAAAAGAGAATAATACACACAGGACGAGATTTATAGCTTAATCAAGTTGTAATAAAATCTGAAGATAAGAAAAATTAAAAAAAGTTGAACAACATGACAGCACAAGAACTCAAAAAGATTTAAAATTTGATATGAGAAGGACATTAGATAAAAAGTTAGGAGCAGGATAACAGCTATCTCCTGCTCAAAGCTTGTCAAAGAAAAAATTTCATCACATTCGAAAAGTGTTCCTCGGTACCGTCAAATAGAGAACAATTTTCATTTGCAACTCCTGAGTTGTCCAAAATATATCTGACAGTCACCGAACACGGTTATCTAATTATACCATGTTATTTTAATATTGAGGTTCTGAAAAAAGAAAGCTGTAAGCACAGAAAGAAGTTCCTTTTTTTTTATTTGTCATCCACATACTCGTATAACATGAATCGAAGACGAACGAAGACACTTCTAAATTCTTACGTTAACATATTGTAATATGCAGAATGGGGCAGATGTGTGTAATAAAAAAATACTTAGACGTAATAGTGTCCTTATTATAATATTCTTAACATTTAAAACAGTAAGTTTGGCAGATTTTCCTTTTTGTTCGTTTGCTGATAGCGCACTTCCTTGCAAACAGGCTGCTGCTACTGCTGCTGGTCATACAGTTTGAGTTCTTAAATGTTTCCTTATGTTTGCCAAGTTGAGACTCTAATGAAATGTTAACACAATTTTATTTTATTTCATCTTAACATTTATTTCTTTATTTTATTTTGTATTATTTTTCTGCTGGTTGTTTTCTTTTCTCATTCAAACAATTTGCCATCTTTTGTTTGCAACTTGCAACGGAAAGTAGAATATTTATATAATGAGACTGGATGAGTTGGATGAGTTGGATGGATGCTGGTCGCAAAAGCACTAAAATTATTTTCTTACACATTTTTGCAAGTGCTTCTGTCTGTCTGTCTGTCTGTATGTAGCGCCAGCTATTAGTTGTTACACGGTTAATGTTAAATATAAAATTTAATGTTCTTCCTGTTCATTCCCTTAAGTTGTTTAACATTCACTGTTTTGTTTGTTGCTTTATATGTAGTCCAGGAACATTCGTAAAGAAAATCCAGTGGGAAAAGTGGCGTAAACATGAAATCAGCAAATGTGTTGCGTTACGGTAGTTGTTCCCCGGCAAGATTTTATTTTTTGTTTTTATACATTTTGGAGTTATAAAATCTTATGGTTTGAAATGCTCTCCATCTACTACTATTTCTCGTTTTGCCTCATTCAGTTTTATGTGCGATATGTTTGTGTTTTTGTTGTTGTAGTTGTAGTTGAATATTTTGCTTTAATGTTAAAACCGTTAGTAAAAATTGTGTAAGTGATAGTGAGAGATGTGTGTATGCGTTGTTGGACATGTGTGTATGCGTGTCAGTAGGATCTGATGACATTCATGTTTATTTTATTGCACAACAAGGCCTGCCAGATTTTTGGTATCAATTGAGAAAAGTCTCGTCGATAGTTTTAGAAAATAATAGAGAAATAATACTGAAATATTTTTAAAAGATGATAGCGATGGTTCGATAAGATGGTGCTCTATTTAAAAGACGTTAGCCTGAGTTCATGACGTTAAAGGGAATAAAATACATCAGAATTCAAAACGGTAGTCTTTACTTCAAACGGTAGTCGAAACTTAAGATTGTGGTCGGAGTTCAAGACGGTGTTCCGAGTTCCAGGCGGTAGTCGGAATATAATACAATGGTCTGAGTTCCAAACGGCAGCTTGAGTTGCAGATGGCCGTCTGAGTTCTAGACGGTAGTCTGAGTTGAAGGCGGTATTCTTAGTACAAGAAAGTAGTCTCAATTCTAGACGGTAGTTTTGGTAGTTCGAAACGGTAGTCTGAGTTCCAGGCGGTAATCCAAGTTCCAGGCACTAGTCTTCGGTCTAGGCGATAATCTGAGTTCCAAACGGCAGCTTGAGTTGCAGATGGCCGTCTGAGTTCTACACGGTAGTTGCAGGACTTAGTCTGCAGTCTAGGCGGTAGTCTGAGTTCCAGACGGTGATCTGATTTCCAGACGGCAGCTTGAGTTGCAGATGGTAGTTTCAGTTTTAGACGGTAGTTCGGGTTCCAGACGGTAGTCTGAGTTCAAGAATACAAAACTGAGTATGTAAGCCCACATTAGTTTTTACTTTTCGTTGACGTTCTGTGCCGTTCTTTTTTGTCGAAAATATTTTTTAATTATTTGTTTTCCGAAAGGAGAATCAACTGTTTTTTAAAATTCTTTTGATTGAATATTCAAAAACATAAACAAATTAATAATCAAAATATTAATATTTTGTATGATTCGGACTCTAAGCTTTCGGATGTGAACGATGTAAATGTTGGAACGAATTATATAAATGTGCGCAAAATGTACCAAACAATAAAGTGTCCGGTGAAGCATCGTGAGCGGAGGTTGTACGTCAGACTTGCTATTAAAATTTTCATTGTCCATTGTTTTTTATTTTACCAAAATATATAAATCTTAAAAAAAATCTTGAATTAAAACAAAATTCAATAAACAACAAAAAACAACAAACTAATACAGACGCACTGCACTCTTGGCTGTCACTTAAAGTTGCATTCTATTTTCTACAGACTTTTCCGCAATAGAACAAAACGCAAAAGGAACAACAAACCATACAAATAGTTTTTCAATTGAACAGAAACAAAACATCTGATCGATCCGTAACAGAACAGAACCACAAAATAATTCTGCATTTACTCTGTAATTCGAATCCTAAAACAGAACTATTGAAATCTGTCTTTTCGTATCTAATTATAAATACAAATTTTTAAATTAAAAATATTTTTTTGTTTCTTCTAAAAAACTAACATCTGGCATCCTTTTAAATGCCCACGTCTGCGTTGACATACACACACAACGAAACCAACTGCATTTAAACGTCAACCAAAATCAGGTCATAATGTACGTTTTACAACTTTTTTCTTTTTGATATTATATTTTATTTAACGTTTACATTACGTTGGTTTTAGTCGTTATTATTTTTCATTGAAATTCACTGTTGTACAGTTTATATGTTCCATGTTCCCCCCTTGCCGATCTAACCTAATCATTTATTATTTGTGGAAAATAAAACAACCGAACAATCTACAAAAAAAAAAAAAAAATTATCCTTGAAAATATTTTGTAAAGAAAGTTTTAACGCTACAAACATTCATGTGGCAATTAATATGATTCTGTGTCAGAGATTTAGCTGTATTTGCCCCAAATTTTATTGGACCAGTTTAGATGATTTTGCTGAATTTGTTGCTCGGTTTTAGTTTATTAATTTTAAGGCCAAAGGAATTTCAAAGACAATCATGTGAAAACTGAAAGCATACATTTTCATGACAAAGGATAACAGCAACAATAAAGGAATTCAAGTTTTTAATCTTCAGTTTAGTTACATTTTATAACTATTTGCAATATTATTGCAATATTGAATGCAAAAGTGTTTTTATCTTTAGGAATAATTGTGGGAAAATGTTTTATTGAAAGATATCGTAATAATTCATTAGTTAACAAACAAAACATCTATTGTAAATAAGTTTTTGTAGATAAAGAAAAATAATTAAATTTAATTACATATTTGCAATACTTACGAGTACATTTTTCCATAGACATTGTTTTAGTAATATTAACAAATATGTATTTGAATTATTGTTATTTGATATTTAATTTGCATTGGCATTCATATACATACGTACCTGAAAATATATAAAAAAGATACGTTGAAAATGAATGAATAAATGAACAAATGAATGAAAAATATTTAATATTATTTAACAAATTAATTTCTTTTTTATCTCGATTCAACTGCAAACAATTGAATGACGCAAATTGGAAAATAAATAGAATTTTCTTTGCATCGAATTTATTTGTTATTGACTTTATAACAGTAAATTATTGTACAGTTGAGGAAATTCCGTTGTTTCTTTGAAATATGGTCTCATGTCCAACTCTTTCCGACAAAAAATGTTATGAACTTTAGCCGAAATAATAATCACTTTGAATTAAAAATCACGAAATTTCTTCTTTATGTTTTTAAGAAAATTGTTTATTATAAATGATATGATATTATATGGACAGAGAGCTGGATAGAGATCATAGCCAAAGACAAATTATTTCAACAACAGGATGAAGATGAAAGTACTACCTTGCAAATTGAAAAAAAAATCCCAATCGGTTTATATACGAGTTCCTGAAGAAACAGGCAATAAAAAAATACAAACGTATTGAAGTGGATTAATAAATAAATAAATAAAAGTAATTAAAGTAAATAATTTTCTTCCAAGTATGTATAGAAAAACGTGAGAGACCCGTGGACACATAAATTGTGTGTGGGCCGTCACACAAGAGAACAATTGTGCTGGCATATTATGACAGCTTGAAGGTAAGCGAGGCGATGAGAATGGTTTTTTGTTGTAGTAAAATTTCATCCGGCTACAAATCAGTATCAGTAACACAAAACCAATCAAACATAATTTTGAAATATGTACGCTTAAAGGCAAATGTCAAATGAATAATTATACAATTATATATAAGAGAACAAAAATTATGCGCTTAAAAATTGTTCTCGTGTGTGAAGACTAAATGTAGAGATTACAAAAGTCTGTAGCTAACAGTGGGCCAGAATTTCGCAAGTGTAACGAGGGAAAGTCAATATGGAACACTAAAAGTTGTAATCAAGCTCGATCATTCATTCAGTCTCTTGTTAACAATCAATTAATTGAGAAAAATTTGGAAGGAAGAAAAATTATTTCTTGCTGTCATCAAAACTTTTACTGGGAATGCCGAAGGCCTAAGGAAATCAAAGATGAGTTTCAGAAATTTCATGACTTATATGCACCGACATAATAGATTATTTGCAATGGGGCAAATTAATTAAAACGTGGCCGCATATCGCCAAAAAAGAATCACATTCAAGAAGTCCCCAGATAAAGCATTTGCTTCGATTATTACCGTCAAAGTCCAAAATATAGTGTTTAGAGATACGACGAATTGAAGTCTGTGCAAATAGTTGAAGCCAGAGCCATATCTATCGCACGGCTCAGTGATGTCAAAAAAAATCAGATATTAAACAGCAGCCAAAGCAATTGATTTTATCCAGCTGAATGTACTGCTGAAGAAAGCAGAGAATGAAATCCGCTGGTAAAGTTAAAGCACAGTTGTTTTGAAAGTGCATGAAAATATCTACATTCACGGCTTGGAAAAAAGAAGAAAATTAGTCATGATTTCTTATAAATCAGGCTTTATTTCATTAATTTAATCTTCGTTAAGCAAATTATATTAAGAAAAGAATTCTCTAAGGAACATATAAATAAATCAAAAAGAATATAATTATTCTAGCAAGACAATATTATTGGAGACTATGCTGTTTTCGAAGGTCGCAACATCCCCTCATCAGCGTTTGTTTGGTATCAGTTTTTATTAAACACCATTTTGTATATCAATTATCAAGCAAAAATTTAATAAGAGAAGCGATAAATCAACATCCATAATTTTTCAAGGTATTTTACATCATCATTGGGCCAATAGCATAAAAAAAAAAATAAAATAAAATATTTCCTATCAAGCTCATGTTCTGGAGTTGCGACACATAAAATCCGCACGAGTTGAGTTTCGAATTAATGCCGCATCCACCTATTTATTCAGATTTGTCTCCCAATCACCCTCTTCTGTTTTATTAAATTTTAAGCACTGACTCAGCACCAGTGCTGCCAGTGAAATTTCGAGAAAGATACATTTTAGTTTCCAAAAGGATAAATTTTTTTCCCAAAAAGATATATTTTGAAAAAAATTTGAAAATCCGTTTTTAACGTTTAACATTTATCATTTATTTAACGAATTTTGTAAAGAAAATGATATTATAAAAATTAATTTTTATATATATTTAAGCCATAAATATTAGGTATATATTTTTTAAAAATACAGTAAGCAAACTTTAAAATTGGATGTTATCAAAACAAATTCATTTTTGTAAAAATTTATATACGAAGCAAGACGTTTACACTAAGGCGATTATATCAAAAAGTTCATATAAATTTTTTTTTAATAAAAAAGATGTTCAGATTTACTCAGAACAACTTCGCACTACAAGTAATTATCGATTTAGATGGATCGTATGTTTAAACTTCCTTAATGTTTTCTTTCACCAATATTAAAGCTGCTATTGTATTAGTATTGAGTCGGTTACGATGATCAGTCTTAATAAGTTTTAGCTGGCTAAAAATTCTCTCGACACATACATTCGAAAATGGAAGTACAAATGTTAAACAAACTACTTTTTTCAAATTTTTATACATCGGCTCATTTGCAACATTTTTTAAATTAAATACTTTTTCCAATACTCAACAGCGGCCATGTCACTGTTTAACCCAAGCTCTTCGTGGTTGAGGTGAGCGTACTCACGCCATTACGATAAAATTTAACAAAGACGGAAATTTTTTTAATACAATATTTAAATCCTTTTCTTTAAAAGATTGAGCTTTCTTTAAATTAAACATATTTACAATATTAAATATTTCATCAATAAATACGAATTTTAAATTTATTTGTTTTAATTTCTAATGCTGATCTTCTATTAGGGTATCCAGCGAAGTGAAAAATTTCATCTCAACACACATACACAAGAATAAGCAGACGACAGAAGAACTTGGAAAACTTAACAAAAAAATACATATTATTTTTGTATTTATTTGTCACTGTTTTTTAGTATTCTTAACGAAATGATAAATTTAAAAAACTTTGTCAGAGATGAAAAATTTTATATTTTATTTCTGTATATTTTGCGTACAGATTCAAAAGGTACGAAGAATTTCCAGATTATACATGGTACCTGAAGTCATAAAAAGATACGAAAAATGTATCTTTCGTATCCTAATGGCATCACTGCTCAGCACACACAAAAAACTAAAGTCATATGAGAAGTTCATTTCTGTCACAGTGATATATTTGGAGGATCTTCTCAAATCTCATTTCGCGGCTGCCTTACAAAAGTTGGAGAGTTGCGGAATAAAGTATGGAGTATCTAAAAGAAAACGACGTTGCCAAATAGTTATGAAATTATAACAAAAATTAGTTTTTCCATGTTTTAGTGCATTGAATTCTTTTATAATTTATATTTTTTTTTATGAAGTAAACGTATCAGCTTTATGACTTCATATATTGTTTGTTGCAAAAATATCCTGCAATTGTTGACGATATATTGTTTAACGCAATATAAAAACGTCAAGCATTTCAAAGCCACATCGCCCACATAAAAAGAAGGAAAGGAAAAGAGAGTAAGGACTTACCGCAACACCTGAAACAGCGTTCAGAGTGTTAAAGGAGATGCCATTGAACCATGCAGGAAATTCATTTTTCATTTTGGGCTTTAGAAATCATTCCATGTATGATGAAACAGTCAGTAGGATGGAGTGTGTGAGTTTTATTTTTTCTTTCTAGTTTCCTGTTACGGCATGCACTATCATGCACTAACATTAGTTAGAACGGCACTAGAACGGTAACAAAAGATTGTAGTGTCTTGTTGGGATATTTTTCTTTTTTTCTTCTTTTTTTTGTTATTCTCGCCAACACCAATTTTAGTCTAAAACGCACAATATCAAACAATAGAGAAACAAACACCTTTATATATCAACACATACACAATACGTGTGCACATGTGGGTGAGTGGGTGAGTGTGTGTGTGTGTGCATATGTATTCTACACCTCTATTTATGAATCTGTTGTTTGGTTGCCTTGTCTGGATGGAATTCAAGCCCATTGTTAATGATGGTTTGTTTATGTCTATTGTAGCAACTAAAATTGAAAGCAGGATCCGTTCAAAACTTTAGTTTAGTTAAGTTTTTTTTTGTTTCCTTCTACAAAACAGTGAAAAAATGGAAGAGGAAAAATTTTGAATTTTTTTTCTTAAATAAATCGAAGGAATCTGCTGTCGTCGCACACCAGCTGGTTGTGTTACGAGGCCATTTTGAAGATACAAAGTGCAGTTCCTGCTTTTTTAAGTTTTATAGTTTCATTTCTCAAATAACTGCTTTGGAATGAATTTGTGCAGGCTGTGAAAATGCTTTTGAAGCTTTTGTAAATCATGAACTGTTTGTTTGCTCTTTCACGTTTGGCTTCATTTTATTATACTCATCCTTACACAGTGTGTGGACTAGATATAAATATGTATTTGTCATTTCGTATGTAATTTCTAATAATTTATAATATTTTTAATGACGAAAAAAGTTTTCCTTTAAAAGTTTATTGTAGTAGATAATATTTTCATTTAATATTAGAAATAATTATTTGCGTTAAAAAAACCTCTAATAAGATTAAAAGGCACGTTCTTGATGTTTTCTAAAAAAAGGGTGTTTTGTCAAGAGATATTGCTGTGTTACTTTAGGCATGAAGACAGTTCTCATTTTAAGAAAAACGAAGGGAATTTTTCAAACTTTGTCTTTCTTCCTTTTATATTGCGGCTTAATTGCGTAAAACACCCCACAAAAGTGTTTTTGTTACAGTATTACGCGAGATATTTCATACAGACAGAAAACAATATATAGAACTAATATATACAGACAACGAAAGGCACAAAAATTTACGATTTTCTTGGGTATAGAATTCGTATGAAAAATAATTACAAAATTAAAAATTTAAAAATTTTTTTTTGGTTTGATATATAAATTAAGACTTTTTAAAAATATATATTAAGCTATTTTACTTTCTAAGATCTCCACATCTTTATTTTAAAACTTTAAGAAATCTACTATATTATAGTGCTGGCGAAGTATTGAGTAGTGGGTACCGAGTGTCGGGTATTTCCATATTTTTGGTTAATCAATACTCAAAAGTAGTTACTCGATACTTTTAGAGTTGTATTTTTAAGCAAGTTGATTGGCTAAAATAGTGCATAAAAATACATCACTGTATAAAAAGACAATTAGGTGTAATATAGAGAGCGTTTTCTGTGTACAGTCCGAAGCCGCAATATTATTTTTAAAGTTTATTTTGCACTGAACGAGTCGTACAAGTCGCCAACATTCCGCCTCCAAGCCACGTAGGAGACCAGATATGACGCACGATTATCTGATATTACATGATAAATAATATTGCTATCTCTTTTGATTTATAATCCGATAGTAAAAAAGGCTGGTTTAAGCTAAAACATAACCTCATTGTTTCATCTCTGGTCTACCCCGTGTCCAAGCATCACGGTAGCGCTAATTGCAACTTTGAAGTACAAAAGTGATGAACTCTTAAGACTTTTCCGGTTTCGTTAAGAAATATATGCATGGAGTTTTTCGTTTTACTACAGCGGCTGATGTTATTGTGTTGAATTTACTTTGCGAACCACAAAAGTCAGTGCTTTGAAGGACTGTTTTTATGGGAACCCAAAAGATAAAGATAAATATTTTAACACAATCTTGAATTAGAAAAATTAACTCCCAAATAAACAGATCAGCGGAAAGGCTCAACGAAAATTATTTTTGTCTGAACTAAAATATTATTGGTGAAGTTCCTGCAACCATTTCAAATCAGGCTACAACATGTGTGGAGTAACTTCAATGTTTCCTAAGCACATGGCACCTTCACTTCACTTCCACTGCATGAAGTTTTTATTTGTTCAACCAACGCCGGCATAACAATCTGAAATGAAACAGCGAAACAACTAAAACAATTGCAGCGGCAGCAGCAGCAGCCGCAGCACTTTGTGGTTTACCTTGTTTACATTACATTTTTTCTAAAGATTTTTTTCTACCTTTCATTTTTTTTTGTTATTAACTTTTTATTCTTATTTTTTTTTTTTTTTTTTTTTTTTTTGAGAAGTTGTCTTCCCGACCAGTTGTTAGTTTCATTTGTTCATCTCAAGTCATCGCTGCAACTAACAACAAACGTTAGAAATTGCAACTGCTTTCAACACAACTGTGGCTTTCAAAAGCGTTGGAAACCTAGAAATGCTGGTTAACTCTTCCAAAGAGTTGTGCAGGCATGCTTGCAACTATCGCCGTACTTCGGGCTTAATATATTTTGTTTAACTATTTTCTAGTTGAAATGAAAATGCAGAAAAACAAAACCACAAGCAGCACAATCAAAATGGCAAAAGGAAACGGATGCTAAACTTTATGTGCATGCATGTAGGTGTGTATGGGTGCGTGCGCTTTATTAAAAGCTTGGTTGGTTACCTTTTCTCAAAAGGACTAAAACACAAACAAACACTTAAAAAAAATAAAAAAATAAAAATAATAATAAAAATATTAAGTTAGTTTTAATTTTATTTTTCCTAATAAACAAACAAGTTTTACATTTATTGTACTAGTTTGAGAGAAAGCATTTTATTATTTTAACTTTTAGTTGCACAAACAGGGTTAAGGAACTTTTTATACTTTTTGTGCAACAATTTTGTTGGTTTTTTTTCTTAGATTACTTTTTTATTTTTTTTTGTTAACAAGTTTAAATAAAAATATTATTTGAAGACATTATACTACGAGCGGAAGTAAAGAAGCAGTTGCAAATGCGTATAAAACGCATTGGGAACTAAAATTAGGTCACACAAAAATATCAAGTATCAAAAGACAATTGGCAAATTAATAGAAATACAGTAGTTTTCCGATTTAGCGAAACTAATCACCCCTATCGTGAATAAGAAGTGGAATTTTTGTTCTCATGAAATTTTTTTCCCCTCAAAGGCAAAATTGCTATCATGAATCTCCCGTGAACTTTTTTCCCGCAATCAGTTCTCAGTGAATGTATAAAAGGGAAGAAGATTTGTAAAGCTTACAAATTAAAGTTTAATAATAAAGAAATACACTTTTGGTTATAAATTAAATGTTGTAAAATGTAAATAAAGACGTATTTAAAATATTTTAGGCGCAGTGAATGATTCTAAAACAATGGTTTTATATACCAAAAAGATGCATACTCTGTCCAAAAAGGTTTTTGTGCGGAATTATTATTAAAAATAATGAACACTATGTACTGATCTTGTCCTAAAAAGAAATTTTTATAAACTTAAATATGTAATTAGAAGGAAAATGTTGAAATTACAAGATGTTTTTATTCATTCCATCTGCAAAAATTAAGTGAACAAAACCATAGGAAAAGTGGAAAAACCCCCTGAAAAATATTATTCATGATAAGGGGAATTTATTTTCTCACGCGAACATTTTTCGCGGGAATTATTCATGATTGGAACATCAGGGAAAAGGGAAATATTTCGAGGAAAAAAATATTCACGAAAGGGGTGAATGGTTGTCAGGCCTGGCCGTAACCCCTCGTCTTGACTGGCAATAAATATGTTGGCAATAAAGCAAAAACGCCGGCAGAATAACGGAACAATATTACTTATTGCTTTGATGATTGCGTTGCTATGGGTAATCGTATTTATGTCAACACACAATTTACAAAATTTCAAACAGAAAGGTTAGATAATAAAGAAGAAGAAGCTGAAAGACTTTTAAAATTTTCATCTGAAAAACTTATTCTGAAATAAGAAATTTTGCATTTTCACTTATTTTATAAAATAATTTCCTTTTTACGTAACTTTTTAAAATCTTTTAATAATTTATTAAATTTATTTATAAAAAATTTTTTCCTTTTTGTTTTATGGCCCGGCCCGTCTTTTTTTCTTTTATTTGGAAATGTCAAACGGTTTATGACGTTTTATGTTTGCAATAATTGTCAACGAATAACTGTTGACAATTGTTGCCGCAACTATTGAAAACTACGAAAAAGATGCGTCTTCGGTGGACATAACATAATTTTGACATTTGCTGCAATATATGTCAATGAATTTATTGCCAGTCAAGACGGGGGGTTAAAGCGAATTGCTCGTTATATTCAGTACTAAATTAAAAACTAATAGAGTCGGCTATTTTATTAATAACTATAAATATGCATAGTCTTTTTTAATATTTTTTTTTAAATTATAGTAATTTAAAATAAATATTTCTTTGAAAATATGTATAAGGAAAGGAAATATTCATTAAAACATCGTAGTACAAAAATAATTTATTTAAAAAAATGGATAAATACAGTCTGCTGATTGAAATGAAAATCTTTTTTTAATGACATATTCGGCGCTGCGAAATAAGGCCCCAAAACAGAAAACGATATATAGCCCCAAAATTTATACAGAAAACAATAACACGAAAATTTTAGGCCCATCAACACATTAAAAACTTGTGAGAAAATATTAGAAAAAGTGGTGAAAAACCAGCTGGAAAAATATATCGAATTAAATAATATGCTGTACAAATATCAGTCAGGATTCCGTAAAAAATACTCGTGTGAGACAACGGTAAACTATATCATAAGTAAGTGGAAAGGCATGGGAAATACTAAAAAAGTGATGGCAATATTTCTCGATTTTAAGAGAGCGTTCGAAACAATTGACCGGCGAATAATGCTCAGAAAGTTATATATGTACGGGATAAGAGGAAAAGAGTTAGAGTGGTTCCAGTCCTATCAACGACATGCCAAATATTTTGGAGAGATGTGAGATGGCTATGTATGCTGACGATACACTTGTATTAACTTCTGCCGATAATGATGAAGAATGTCGAGCAAATGTGACACATGACATAAATAAAATAAACACCTGGTTAAAAATGAACAAACTAAAACTAAACGAAAATAAAACAAAAATAACAGAAATAAACATAAACACTAACGATTCATTTAAAATTAATGACACAGTAATAGAAAAAGTTGAACATATAAAATATCTCGGATTTATAATAGACAAAAAACTAAAATTTAATGAACATATAGACTATACGTGTAAAAAGATCGGTAAAAAATCGGTTTCCTTAGAAGAATAAGGTGTAAAATATCAAAAACTACCGCGATAAATATATATAACACTATAATTAAGCCCCATTTCGAAATTGGATCAACAATTTTATATACATGCAGCAACACAAATCAACTAGAAAGAATGCAAAAATTACAAAATAAAGCAATGAGAATAATTTTAAAATGTGACCGGTATACTCATATAAATACAATGCTACATAGTCTTAAATGGATGAATATAAAGCAGAGACTTGAATTCAACACCCTAAAATTTATTAGAAAAATGAAGCGAGGAGATGCACCGGAATATCTATGTGAACAAATAAAATATGTGGGGGAGAGCCAACCATACGGACTTAGAAATGCCGATGATTTTCGTATCGAGAGGGTTACTACAACGCTAATGCAGAGATCATTATTTTATAAAGGCTTTCAATTATATAATTCTTTGCCAAATAATATGAAAAATGAAAGAAACGATACTGTTTTTTGTAAAAAATGTGTTAACTTTGTGAGATTTAATGTAAACTCTTAAAAAATTAAATTGTTGTATATACCTATGTATGTAGAAATTTTAAAGTATTTAAAATACTAATAATAATAATAAATAAAAAAATAAATAAAATAAAAAAATTCCGTACATTTGTTTTTTTGACTTTATTTCATTTCTTAATAAAATAATATTTTCGAAAAAAATATAGCCTCGAAATATTCTTTTTACTTTGGACTTATATTTCATTCGTCAACTACGCAGATATCACTAAGCTTTAAATAAATGAAATAAAATCCCGAAGATTTCTTATAAGCTTTTGGAACCTTATTTCATTTTCACTAATTTAAGATATTAATTAAAATTAAATATTTTTTAACAGTATATTTAAGGGTACACTTTTGAGATTCTTAATTTTGCTTTATAAAGACAAAATGAGATTCATTTATCGAAGTGTTTTTGACGTGAAAAGTATTGCAGCTTACATAACTTAAAATGGATTGCGTGTTTTTTATGGGAAAAAGATCCAATTCAGCGCTCCTTTTCGTCAAAGAAGAAAAGATGATATATAAGAAGAAATCTTCTTACAAAGAAAACTATTATATTCGTCATTTGGTTTATTTTCCAATGTATTGTTTGAGATATCTTTATCCAGATTCGATTGGGATGGGGCCTCAATTCTTTATATCAGGAGAGTCTTTATAACGTGACAACGCAACTGAGTTCGAAATAATTTTTCTCGCTTTTACCGCTTAATATGCAGGGTCTATATCATTGATGAGCACCCCGTACAACAATTGTGGAAATTGTCTCACACATATCCTTCCCACAGATTCTTATGCTCTTCATTTAGTTGTCGATGAGACAGCGACGAATACACACGCGCGGCGGATGCTTATACATTTCTTTATATATTTTTTTAATTAATAGTTATCCTGCAAACACTCGCTTTTCGTTTTAAATGTATATGCGAAAAATATTTTATTACCATATAAACAATTCATTTGGTAACATACGAGGGCGGATTGATATTGAAGCTCCCTATCGCTAAATGGCAGCACCAACACAAAAATTTTTTTTTAGAAATTGCGATCTGTCAAACGCCAGCTGTTAAAATTTCACCCAAATTCATCGATTAGTTTATTTGTTGTAGTCATTTGAAG
The DNA here is from genome assembly GCA_956483585.1 of Gymnocheta viridis. Taxonomy (NCBI): domain Eukaryota; kingdom Metazoa; phylum Arthropoda; class Insecta; order Diptera; family Tachinidae; genus Gymnocheta; species Gymnocheta viridis. Next base: position 113,316,983 of record OY101442.1, read on the forward strand.
TCAGCAACTTTTGTGTTTCTTGAAAAATGTAAAAAAGTAAATTTCGTGCAGTGATTAAACACTATTATTTTAAAGGGAAAACGGCGAAAGAGACAAAAGAAAAGCTCGATAAACATTACGGTGAGTCTGCTCCGTCAGATTACATGGTAAAATATTGGATTGCTGAATTTAAACGCGGCCGAACAAGCACTGCAACAATACCATCAACAGGAAGGCCAAAAGAGGTGGTTACTGAAGAAAATATCAAGAAAATCCTCGATATCGTTATGAATGATCGCGGAGTCAAGTTATTTGCGATTGTTGAAATGGTAAACATATCATATGAACGTGTGTTCAACATGAACAATTGCATATGAAAAAGCTATCGGCAAGATGGGTGCCGCGTTTTCTCAGTGTCGAAACGTGATGAAACGTGGGTCCACCACTACACACATGAAACCAAAAATCAATCGAAACATTGGGTGGAAGCTGGTTGAAGTGCTCCGAAGAAGGCGAAGACAGTGAAATCGGCTTTCAAGGTTATGGCCACTGTATTTTGGGATGCACACGGAATATTGATCATCGATTATCTTGAAAAAGGATCCATAATCACTGGAAAGTATTATCGTGCATTATTGGAATAATTACTTGATGGAATCAAGTAGAAACGAACACATTTAAAGAAGAAAAAAGTGCTCTTTCCTCAAGACAACGCACCGGTTCACACAGCATTAGATACGATGCTAAAATTACGTGAAATACACTTCGAATTGGTTGATCATCCACCTTATACTCCTGATTTAGCTGCTAGTTACTTTTTCCTGTTCCAAACTTGAAAAAATGGCTCGCAGGAAAAAGATTTAAATTAAACGAAGAAGTGATTACCGAAACTAACGCGTATTTTGAGGAGTTCCCAAAATCGTATTATTCAGATGGTATAAAATAGTTGGAATATCGTCTTACTAAATGTATTGAGGTAAAAGGGCACTATGTTGAGAAATAAATGGTTTTTGAAAAAAAAAATTTTTCCCACTTGGGTAGTTTCAATATCAATCCGCCCTCGTATAAGGCCTTTTATGTTATGAAATATATTTTAATTGAGCATTATAATTAGACTCTAATGCGGCGGATGCTTATAGATTTTTTTAATGTATTTCTAAAGAATACTTATCCAGCCTTTATTGCATATTTAAAAAAAAAAATAGATTGAATAATGCAATTAGAAAGAGATTTTATGATTGCTAATGCTTTTGGCAATATTCAATACCTAATATGTTATAAGAAATAAAACTGAAAAATATTTCTTATTTACTGGCAAAAAAAAATTGAAAATAACAAATTTTAATTTTTATGATAAGAAGATTTTTTTTTAGTTTAAAGGCTTTAAATATTGCCTGAGGATATATAATGCGGCATCACATTTCGAACGCTTGACTTTGTTTGCTGGGAAAACTCGATGTCTCCACTAACACTAATAAGCAACAAAACAAACACAATTTAAATTTGGCGCTTCACTGGTCTATATTTTTTTTTTTTTTTTGAAGAGAAGTAACACTCAGGCAATTAGTATGCCTACCAACCCGTAGGTGTGTTACCTCCTTTTTTGTGAAAGGGATAGTGAGAGAGGACAGATGATGAAAGTGAGAAAGCTTAATTTTTACATCATGTAGTTGGCCTGGCAAATGTCAATAAACACCACAAGATGATCACAAGAATTGGCTTAAAGCCCTCATTAGTTTTTACTTTTCGTTGCCCTTCTGTAGAAAATATTTCTTACTTCCTAGGTCTGTGTCTGAACTTTCGGATGTGGATGATGTAATTTTAGGAATGGATTTTATAAATGTTTGCAAAATGTTTTTTATTTGAAAATAATATATAAAATCTTCAAATTTTAATTAAAATAAAACTTTCTGACTTTTAATATAAAATTTGTATAATTTCACACCACAAAAAATGAATAAATACAAACTCTTGGCTCTCACTTAACGTTTAATTCTATTTTCTACAGAATTGTCCGCAACAGAACAGAACGAAAGAGTTACAACAAACCACACATACAGTTTTTCAATTGAACAGAAACGAAACAGCTGATCCGTAACAGAACAGAACGTACAAACTAATTCTGCCTTCAGATTGTAGAATATTATTCTCATCTGACAGTCGAAAAATAGATAACCAAGTTGTTGCTACTTTAATATGCACAACCACAACATAAATACCAGAGATTTTAGTTAACACATTTTTATTAATAAAGAAAATGCGATAGAGAAGACAAATGGCCAAAGTGAAGTGGCGTCTGTCAATGGCGTGATTTTCAAGTAGTTAAACCAACCAAACGTGTAAAATTTGTGCAATTTTCACTTTCTGAAGAAGCATCAAGGTGAAAGGTTGAAATAAATGTTCGATGCGAATATTTTGACAGTAGACTAATTTCCTAAATGGCTGAGAATTACAATAAATAAATTTGCTGCTCTCTCACATGCGTCCCGTATTCATGCAATTGTCTGTGGGTTTATGCGTTTGTTCATCACAGTCATTATACAAAGTGGCATGAATTGTAATCCTTTTATTTTGTATCCTTTCTAGGTTTTTATGCGCGCAAGTGTGTGTGTGTGTGTATGTGTGTTAGATACGGATGGTATGTATTTTCAATGTTTTTCGAATATTTTTCCTGTTTTCGTAATACTTTGTTGAATAGTTTTCGTTTTTTTTTTTTGTTTTTTTTTATTCTTCTGGTTCCGCACAGAAGTGAAAAATGAAACCAATCAAGTGTAATGTTAAACCGAAACACATATGGAATATGAAAACAACACACACACACACACAAAACTTACATGAAAAACTTTCGTTAAATTGCATAAGAACACGGAAAGAAAAAATTTTGTTTGAAAAATTTATTTTAATTTATGAAATATTTTTTTTCGAGGCAGGGAACCTTAATACGAACACGGGCGTGCATTTGTCGCAGTGACCTGGAGAATTAACATTCGTACATTCTTCGCAGTACATCAGACAGACGGTTTGAATGTTGCACTTAAAAAAAGAAGTGTGGCACTCAGGGACTCGGACAACTTATGCAATTATAATTATTTATTTATTTTTTATTTATGCAGTATTTCTTTTTCTTTGACATTAATTCAAGTTTTTTCTTTGATATTAATTCAAGATACACTTTTTGAGCGTGGTGACTAATATGAAAACAATTTTTTTTCTTTTACTGAATAAATGAGAAGTTAATATCGTTTAAAAACCTACGAATTAGGATTACGACTTGTGAAGGTGAGTGAGCGTGGGTGAGCATGAGTGAACGTGAGTGAGCGTGAGTGAACGTGAGTGTGCGCCCATTAGTAAACTTTTAGCGTAGTTTTTTCACTCACTGAGTTAATTTTTAGCGTAGTGTTTTCACTTACGCTCACTCGCGTTCAGCCACGCTCTTTCAAGTTCACTTACGTTCAATTGTTTTATACTTACATTCATGCACGCTCACGTGATTGAAAAAACAAAAGACTTAAGAAATAAACTTAGTGTTAGGTTTTTTTCGTTACGGAATTTCTTGATTCGATTGCCGCGCTCAAAGCCCGCGATAGAAGCAATGCAATAGCTCTATTTTTTGGTCGTTTAGCGGGGAAGGCAGCCGACTTTACATTTGTAAAGGCTGTTTTTTAAGGGCACTATACATTTGTCAAATGCTTGACATCATGCTCGTGTATGTGTTCTTAACGTTAGGATATACATTTGCTTGAACACATGTCAAGCATTCATTTTGCAGTTTACTCCGAAGTATCAACAGCTGGAACCACAAAATACCAAAACGATAAAAAGTGTTACTTTTATTTGTTGTTTTTCATCCAAAACACGATTTCTTTCATCCGAAATTTTTAATGCCTGTTTTGTTTGAAATCTCGTTTAAAGTGTGTACATGCATGAAGAATAAAACCACTCGTCAAGCATGCCATAAATGTAATTTTTTTGAATTTCCATCAATCATCGTCTCTGTCACACATACAGCAAATTTTCAAAGTATATCTGGATTATTGCTGTTCATTCTTCAATCTATCCTTTATGATTTACCACATTATACTGATCATAAATGTCAAAAAGTGACCGAAGTATGACCGTTCGTTTGACAGTTAATCCTTTCGAAAGTTCTACCGGGCTTAAAGAAAACAGCCTTTATATCTAGATAAAATAATCGATACTTCTGCAGAAAAATAAGTTTTAAAGAAGTTTTAAAATTCGTATCGATATTTTTTTTAGCTAAGAAATCTATTTGTAAAACCAAATTAGTTTTTTCAAAAAATATTCACAGTGAAAACAGTTAGGCGCTTTTAAAGTTCAAAAATAAAAAAAATAATAAATTATGAGAAGGTCAATTTTGAATCACCCTGTTCTTATAAAAGCAATCAAAATTTGTACTCTAATTTTGAACTTTTGGGCTTTTTAAAGTATTTACTTTGATGTGATTTTTCTATTTTCCATATCGGTGGCAAAAAAACGTAAAAATCATTGGGCTGGGGATGCACTTAACCCTAACTCTCTCCCTAACAGAAACAGAACAATCTCAAGCTAAAAAAGAAAAAAAAAAACAAATTGCCTTCATGCTAAGTTATAGGAGAGTGATATTAGAGTGAGTCTGTACGACTTAAATAAGTTCGTTTAGTTTTACTTCAATTTGTTTCTGATTAGTTTGTTAGTTAAATTAATTTATTCTTATCACATGTCTGCTTTGCTAATTGCTCTATTAATGTTCATTTAATTTCCTTTTTTTCTTGTTGTTGTTTGTTGTTGTGGCTTTCACTTGCTGTTTCTTATGATATATTTTTTCCTAAACTATTTCTCCTTTGCCTATTTGCTATCAAATCGTCAAAATTGACGGCACAACTTCATATCAATATTTTTATTTATTTATTTTTTTCAGTTTTTGTTTGTTTTCCATTTACGTTGTCACAACATTATTTATCTTTGAAGTATTAAAACTACAAATTTTACCAAACTAAAACTTATCAGAATGTCAATTAAAAGTTAAGAAATCGTTATGGAAAATAAAATTAATCTTTGTGTTTGTTATTTTAAGAGTATGACAAGTTTTAATAAGTCATTAATTAAGTTTTTTTCTTTTTTAACTATGATTCTTTTTCGTTCAGTCTGTTTCGAGCGAAAAAATTTTACCAAAAAACAAAAATGTCCTACAAAAATAAATGTAGTAAGGTAAATCTAAGAGGGAAAAGAATTAAAATGCTAGAATCTTATTGTTAAAAAAGGCTAAGAAAAATGTAACGAATGAATGATTGTAGATGGTAGGAAAGTAGTCATAGAATTTAAATCACACCAGCATCCATCGTTTTTTTATCCACTCGAAGACATTTATGTGTGAAAAAAAAACAATATAAATAGAATACGAGAGATTCTAATGTTTCTTCGCAATTAAAATCGCAACCACATGTGTCTGGTTAGAACGAAGTTTACTTGCTCTAGCTCTTCTTTTATATACAGCTATGTGCAACTAATTAAGGGCAGCGATATTCAATATTTATGTTGCCTATGCTGATGTGGTAAACATCATAAAAACGCAATTATTTTACATATTTTCGTTACTTTATTACACAGTGCAACAAGAAAAACCAGCCCCAACAACTCCAATGGGAAATGAAAGTAGACCATTAAGTTAGCAGAACAGCTAAATGGTTTTGAAAAGTTAGCTCGAATTTAATTTTTATGGCCTCTTGAAGTTGAGCCATTTTTGATCATTTTCTGCATTCTGAGTGAAAATTTAAAAAAAGCGTATAAATATATAAAAATATTTAATGAAATGTAATTATGCGTACTTATTGTTTTTTACAGCGTCCAAACTCAAACTCTTAAGGAATCCTTAAATGAACATTAACAGAAGAATACATTGCCTGCAAATCTTATTCAATTTAATCCGCCCACATTGAATCCTTCCCAAAAAAATCCATTTTAAATGCATTAAATAAGATTTCATATGTGTACAGAGTCATGTTAGCATGCTAACATAACTCTGTTAAACTCAGTGGTTTGTGTCTAGGATGAGATATTATAAAATTTAAATGCACTTACAGCAGATTTTATCAGCTGATACATACAAAACAACTAACTATACCATTCGAATTACTTCGAACTCACTTCTAATTAAACTTTCAAAGAAATTTGTAAACCCACAGCAGCACTTGCAAAGATTTCCTTTTAAACAATATTTTTGCTTGAACTTTGGGTGCCTGTCTCACACACGTCATCTCATTTAACATTTAACAACAACATCCAACTACTACATTTCAAATAAATTTAAATTTTAAATTTCATTTACCTTTCCTAGCAGGAACAAGCAAAAAGCCACATGACTAAATATTCTATTTACAATTCGTTTTAAAATATTCATCAATAACTAATGCCAGACATTCTCGTGTGTGCCAGAGAGAGAGAGAGAGAGAATTAATTCAAATCCTTAAACACAATCCTGTGCATATGAAACAAATTTCATTTCTAATAAAAGTAATATTTTGAATGCCAGACAACTATTGTACCACAAACAACTCTAACAGCAAAACACATCCTTTATGCATGTTTGAAGTCTATCGAAACTGAAATATATAGACTTGAAATTGAAACATGAAAATATAAAGATTTCCCGAAAACATCATGGTAGACCACAAATATTCACCACATATCTTGAGCAAGTGAATAAATAAACACGAATACATGTTCGCATTTAGACTTGCAATGCAAAGATGTTGTATCCTGTTCAAGAGGACACATGACAAATCCTTTGTATTATGTTTAACAGTTACAGTTATTCGCTTCTTAAGAGAAGGGCAACGACAGAGTGTGAAATGCTTATATGTACATACGTAGTGTGGTGATAGTACACGATACAACCAACTAATACAATTGCTTAGCTTGAGCTTGCAAAGGAAGCACCATTTGAATTGGCTGATTGAAAAAATAATGCAGATTTTTTGTATTTCTTTCTTAAGTTGTCAAGTTGTTTAAAGGAGTAGCAGCTTGATTTGTTGACTTCTGATTTCGTCTAACCATAATAAATGCTGTTTAGTGAAATATATCCCATGATTTTTCTTCTGTGGCTTCAAACGTATGATATTACAAATTGAAGATGTTAAAACAGCAAAAAAAACGTATCCGTACAAATGCATAAACGTGAAAATAAGGTCAAGTTACTATCCAAAGAGTTCGGCGATTAAAAGTACTGAAATCAAAATGTGCACAAAGTTCTTGATAGACACCAACCAAACCATTTCATTTCTAGGAAAGCCGCTACCAAAAGAAAAAAGTAAGAGAAAAGAAGACTGCGGCCTACTCTCAGACAATTTTTAGCCACAAAAATTGGAGCTTTGTAGCTAAACTATGCTTATTTTTAATTTTTTTTTAATTTTTTCTTAATAAAACTTCAAAAGTTAACAAAATATGCATTTTAATTATCAAAATCAACTTCAGGAAAGTACCAAAAGTGAAGACTAGAATTACTAAAATGTACTCGTAAATAATTGATTTCAATGTCTAAATATCGTCACAAAAGAACTAACTAATCCAAGGTACCAATCTCAGTAGTGAATTTTCAATGACATGGATATGTAAATAGCATTCTCTAGGATATTATAAGTCACTAGTACTGGTGACTGTGTCAATAGTACGTCAGTACAATTTCACTATTTGCATTTCCTGCAGAGTGTGTGTGATTCTTTATTCAAACTTTCGTTTTGCATTCAAAAATTTCAACTGAAATATATTATAGTTTTGGTGCTTTAATTGTAATTCTGTGTAAACTTTTAAAGTTCCCGCTATTAAATCTCAACAACCTATCAAAATATTGTGTAGTATTTCCTATATTCAAAAGAAAATTCGATTCATATGCCACTAAAATAAAAAAATAAAGATAATATTAGTTAAACAAAAGGAAAAAAATACAGTCATTTTTAAACCAAAACGTGATCAAACCGAGAAATCTATTTCATAATTAAAAAAAAAATAAATAAATAAATAAATAAATCTTGCTGAATTGTTGTTGTACATATTTCAGTATTCTTTACAGCATAATTTTGAAATATTTTTTTAGTTGATGTGATTATTTGTTTAACGATCTCATTGGTTATTATTTGTTTTGAGCAGCAACATATTTTAGTGGCTTTTAGGGATTAGAGATTATTTTTCTATTTGTTTTGCGGTTGTCTTTTCTATTTGATTATCAAACGAAAAGGGAATAAGAATAACAACAACAAGAGCTATTAAGAAAACAAAATTCAAAATAATTTTATCAAAAAATATAAATACAAAAAAGACACAACAAAAACTAATTAATCATTGTATTACATGGATATTTTTTATGTATTTATTTTTTTAGGATTAAACTTTTTAATATATATTTTCCAAGGCAGAGGGGAAAAACTTTATAAATTTTTGATAAAAGTTTTAAAAAAAACATATAATTTACTAAGTGGTTGAAGAATGAAAATAACACAAAAGGGGCTTCGTTTGATATTCCTAATCCCTGTTCTATTTAATCCCCTATCCCAGATTTATATCTGTCATTCATAAACTTTTTAGATTATTTTGCAACTAAAAGATTAGAAAGTATTTTCATTCATACTTTGGTAGAGGTAAAAGAATTAATAACATACAACGTACCTTTTAAGAAACTATTAAATATTTATGTATATCAGTTTTTATTAAATCACATCGTAAACATTTTCTAGAAAAAAAACATTATACTCCTTCTTACTTTTTCTAGAAAAAAAAAACTTCACTCGCAGTAGTGGGAATCGAACCCCAATAGCCCCCAGCCTAGTGAAAGTTTTTAGTTTTTTATTTATCCCTAAAATTTAACAATTCAAAAAGGTTGTCATTTCCTTAAATACATTTAACTAATGCACATGTAGTTTTGCATGATTTTATAAAAATATAAAAATTATTTGAAGCAAAATTATATGTCGATTGGCATTAATATTTCCAATATTCTCATAAAATTTTAAACTACAAATACAAGCCAAACAACCTCGCCGTTGAAAAAAAAAGAGTTGACAAAACAAGAATTTTTTTTTGATTTTTTCTAAATCGAACGTAATGCAACAGACTTTTTTATTAGAATTACTCTTGGAAATTGAACAAAATTGAATGACAAGAGCCTAAAGTTCCAGAATAATAAGAGACAAATAAGCCCATTCAAAACCAGGCAACCAACTTCAGTAATTCAAAAATTAAATTTTATAACAAAACGAAACAGTTGCGTATTTGCTCCATCATAAATTTTGTTCGCTACATTTAGTCAACATGTTGTGTTTAGCTCTACAGCTGATCAAGAGAGTTATGCGCTTTTATATTCTAATGCAACGCCGTTTCGTTAGGTGGCGGCTGCAAATTAATTTGTTAAATTCTGCGTTACAAATGCGAAAATAAAGAAATAAAATTAAAATACTAATTTCATTAAATGTACGTCGGTTTATTATGGTGTTTATTTATTTTAATTATATATTTAGTTCGATGTAAGATATAAAGATTATTTGAACACAGTGCCGGCGGCTTAGCGTTGAAATAGAAATAGTATCGGCGCAGGTTTATAATTTTTTTAGAGTACATATTTTGGTGTGCATCTTTATGTTGTGAATATTAAATTTGTGGTGCAGATTTTTAAATAAAAATGGAAAATTTCTGCCAAGAAAAACTTTGTTGCAAATTCTGTGTTTTCCATACTTTTTAAAATAAGCCAAACTAATTAATTTACCAAATTTAAATTATTTCTTTTACAGCACTTTTATTTCTTTTGAATTGTTTACATTAATCAGCTGTTCATTATCCAATTATTCATGAAGCAGTTTCTAAGACGTAACTGTTGGGCTCAACAGTTGACAACAGTTGCTCAACAGCTACGTCTTATGAACGCGACCCTTAGCTTCTCCTCTGAATATTTTCTGCTTGAACTTTATTATAAATTCCTCTATTTAGATACTATAAAAAATTTGTTTCAATGAATTTTTGTAATCTTAATCTTATTGGCAATTTATATCATGACGAAATTTTAATCGAATTTGTTTTTTATATTTTATGTCAGCTTTTCATTTGCTTTCTGTTTTTTTTTTTGTTGTGGCTGTAATAAAATACATATTTAAATTGATTGCAATGAATTTTTATTGCATGATTAATAGATTTTTGAGAGACGAAGTCAATAACGACGTCAGTCTCACGAAAAAAATAAGACAAAAAAAATAATTAACACACTTAGCATATACAGTGTAATAAATATGCCTTAATTGAAACTAATTACGGCAGCAGCAGCACATGAAGATAATTTAGACTAAATTGTAAGTGTGGTTATTCAAGTAGGTGTCAAAAGTCAGAGGCGCTGTTTGTGTTAGGAGTGTGTGTGTGTGTGTGTCTGTCTACACGTGATAATCGTCTTCTAGCATTTAATATTATTAGGGACTGTTCACAATACTACGTAACATCGTTTTTACAGATTTTAATGCTCCGCCCCAACACCCAGTGGAAACACAGTTTTTTTTTAATTTCTCGATAGAACTTTGAGTTGACAGCACCACTTTGTTTGGCAGCCGATTACACAGTCCCCATTAGTGAGTTTGCCATTTTACAATGAATAGATTCACGCAAAGCCAACGCTTACAAATTGTTGTAATCTCAAAAAAAAATATATATTTAAAAAAAATATATATAAAAATCTTATATATAAAATATTTGTGTCATGGGTGTTTGTGTTTGAACTCCTCCGGAACGGCATTATCGACTTTTATGAAATTTAGTCAAGTGCAGGTATAAGAGTAGGTCGTAAAGTATATTTCATATCGATTTTTGGTGTGTCGGCGGAGGGGCGTGGCAAAAATAGACTTCAATATTTTACTACAAATGTTCGAAATACAAAACTACGTTTTTGAACGGATTTTGCTGAAATTTGAAACATACAATGCACGTAACCTGGCCAAGCCCTCGAATACTTTGTGATGGATCATACCAAATATATTTTATTTGGATTTAGGGCCAATATTTTTTACTTCGCCACTGCACGAATACGGCACCATCTTTCAATTAAACTAAAATGATGCAAAAATGCCGTGAAATAATTATATTACAAAAGTCATAAGTTTGTAAAGAAACTTTTCAAAATCTTACAGAAACTTTGCCTATTTTGTAACACAAACTATTACAATGGATTTTTAAGTGCGAAAATATTAATGATGCTTGCATTAGAATTGCAATCAGTAATTATTTATATTTTTCATTATCCTCAAAGCATTTTTCTACATTTTTCTCCTGCAAATGCAACTTGTCGTCAATCACTCCTAAAATTAATTCATAAAGTCTTCCTTTTTTCCAACACATTATTAAATGGCTCTACGCAGCACTGATTAATGAGGTCTATGCAACAGCTTAGTCGATATGTATAAGTGCACATGTCCTGTCAATTGTTTTTCCATTTGCTTTATTTATTCTATTACAATTACTTTTTCGCTTTAGTTTTCCTCTATTCTTTTTTATATTCCTTATTGATGTGCAATAACTCTACGTCACTGCTTAAACGAGAGAGTTATAAAACGAACGAAACAATCTACTCGTAATTGGGAATTCCAAAAATGTCATAAAGAAAATAAAAATTTTTAAATTACAATTGCTACAAAAATTGTCTTCCAACTAACAGCTATTTTATTCGGCTAATGATTGAAGGCGGCGCACTGTGCAACAGTAAAAACACCAGCAGCAGCAGCGGCAATAAAAAATCAACAATGCAATGCTGCATGCACCTTTACTACATACATGGGTGTATAGAAAAATTATTGTTGCAACAAGAGAAAGAGAATTTAAAAAAAAATTAATTAAATTCAATTGCAACTCTACGAAAAAAAAATTTTAAGAATGCAGCCAAAAATTTAAAAAATTTAATTTATTTATTTATGTTTATATCGTCGCTTAAAGTTTTTCATCTCAACGAATACATTTAATTTAAATTGTTTCTCTTATGTAGAGTCTTAATTGTGTAGACTTTGTGGGTTAAGTTTTGTATGCATGTGTGTACGTATGTATGGTATGTCTGGATGCATGTATTTGTTGCTTTTGATGTTGTGCAATTATGAGATAAAATTTCTTGAACATTTATTAACTTTTATCAGTTACCAATTTGTTTAATTAACAAATGTCATTCTATTATTAGAGCAAATAAACATGTGCGGTTGACGGTGGGTTGAATTTGAAAACAAGTTGTGTTAGAAAACTAAATTCAAAAAAAAAAACAAGTTGTTTTCATACACAGCGAGAAAACTTTCGATTGAAGAAAAAAACATTAAACATTATATGAGACTGAAGCATTCTTAAGAACGTGGCTTTTTATATGTACATAAAGAAAACATTTTACTTGGATCGGTTTGGTGGAAAAACATAATAATACCCCAAATCCCTTTTTTTAGCTGCCACAATTTTGTTGATTTTTTATTTTTAATTACGTAATTTTTATATTCAAAATGTGTCTCTCAGCCTGAGATAGAATATAACAATAATTTTCGAACTTTCAATTCCAAAAGTCAAACGGAATAAATCTGCGCATTCGTAATGTAAAGCTTTTTGAATTAATTTTTTTTTGTTTTAGTTTTTTTCACAGTCATAAATACGAAGGCGGCTTGATATTGAAGCTACCTAGCGCTAGATGGTATCACAAACACAAAGAAATTGCGATCTGTCAAATGTCAGCTGCAAAAATTTCACCCAAACTCATCGATTAGTTTATTTGTTGTAGTCATTTGAAGTAAGCAACTTTTGTGTTTCTTGAAAAATGGAAAAAAGTGAATTTCGTGCAGTGATTAAACACTATTATTTGAAAGGGAAAACGGAGAAAGAGACAAAAGAAAACATACGGTGAGTCTGCTCCGTCAGATTACATGAGTAAATATTGGATTGCTGAATTTAAACGCGGCCGAACAAGCACTGCAACAATGCCATCATCAGGAAGGCCAAAAGAGGTGGTTACTGAAGAAAATATCAAGAAAATCCTCGATATCGTAATGAATGATCGCCGAGTCAAGTTACGTGAGATTGTTGAAATGGTAAACATATCATATGAACGTGTGTTCAACATTTTGCATGAATATTTGCATATGAAAAAGCTATCGGCAAGATGGGTGCCGCGTTTGCTCAGTGTCGAACAAAAACGAGTTCGACAGACCACTTCACAGCGGTGTTTGGACATGATAAAGCGTAATCCTGTTGATCTTTGGCGTCGATTAATATTCGTTGATGAAAAGTAGGTCCACCACTACAAACCTGAAGCCAAATATCAATCGAAACAATGGGTGGAAGCTGGTTGAAGCGCGCCGAAGAAGGCGAAGACAGTGAAATCGGCTGGCAAGGTTATGGCCACGGCATTTTGGGATGCACACAGAATATTGATCATCAATTACATTGAAAAAGGATCGTGCATTATTGGATCAATTGATTGATGCAATCAAGAAAAAACGATCACATTTAAAGAAGATAAAAGTGCTCTTTCTTCAAGGCAACGCACCGGTTCACACAGCATTAGATACGATGCTAAAATTACGTGAAATACACTTCGAATTGGTTGATCATCCACCTTATAGTCCAGATTTAGCCCCTAGTGACTTTTTCCTGTTTTCAAAGTTGGAAAAATGGCTCGCAGGAAAAAGATTCATCTCAAACGAAGAAGTGATTATCGAAACTAAAGCGTATTTTGAGGAGTTCCCAAAATCGTATTATTCAGCTGGTATAAAAAAGTTGGAATATCGTCTTACTAAATGTATTGAGCTAAAAGGGCACTATCTTGAGAAATAAATGGAATTTGAAAAAAAAATTTTTCCTACTTAGGTAGCGTCAATATCAATCCGCCCTCGTAAATATTTTTCGCTTGAAAAAAACTGAAAATTTTACTTTTATTCTTATATATTTTTTCAACCTTCTGTTTTTTTAAATTAACCTAATTTATTTTGAGCACAAGGTAAATTTTTTTAAAAAACGTTAACAAAATATTTATTAAAAACCCGATATTTGGCCACTTCTTTGTGTGGCTTCTTCTTAATAAAAATTTTGTTAACGTTTTTTAAACAAATTTACCTAGTGCTCAAAATAAATTAGATTAATTTAAAATTTTACTTTTAGTTTAAGGTACGGTCACCCTTGGCAAATATTTTCCGAAAGAAACGTGACCAGCAGACAAGCTAAATTTGCATTTTCTTTAATGCCAATATTTTTTTTTAAATATGGGTTCGCAATTATTAAAAATAATATAAAAATAGCATTTTACGGCATAATTGCCTTTATTTTGTGATATAAAAACCATGTTAAATCACACTAACCCTAAATAAAAGTAGTGGTTACGTTTTTTTGGGCAAATGTTTGCCAAGTGTGACCATACTTTTATCGATAACAAAGATGTATTAGAGTCAAATGTGCTTTTTAAAGAACTATCGGAAGCACCATTTCCTTATAGTGCAGTATGTCTGAGCTCCAAAACTTTAAAACATATTGCAGTGATGCGGTTTTGCTACTATTTTGAAACAAAGTAACCAACTGTGTTGTTTACTTTGTGAAAAAAAGCAGTAACAAAATTAGTGATACACAATTTGCTTTAGTTAGCGTATCGATAATTTTTATTATACATTTAGGGATGTGTGACATTGTCAATGTTTGCATGGTTGCGTTAAGGAATGCACGACTTAGTTCAGTTGCATTTCAAATGCCATTTTGGAACTCACCCTATCTGTACACATCAACATATTTTGATAATGATAAATTGTGTCTTCGAAAAAATTATTTTTTTTTAATTACTTTTTCATATTATATTTATTATTTGTAGATTCAAGTTAATCAACTTCACTAGATTCAAGTTCATCAACTTCACTATGGCTGTTAAGTGTTTAACAGTGCTCTGTTAAATGTATAACATTGCTCTGTTAACTGCAAAAATGACATATTTTTGAAAATATCGCATATCGCATATAAGCGGTTGCTTATCATTTTTGGACGATTCTATTCTGTTAAGATTTGAAAAAATTCCTAAAATTACAATAATTTATGCTAAAAAAAAATAAAATAAAAAATCAAGAATTTAAATTGGTTCCTCGGTTGCTTTTTTCCTTTGAAAATTTTAAAATAATTTTTAAAATAATTATTATTTTCGGTCCCCGGGTTAACGACACTAAAGTTTAAAACCTAAAAGAAGCCCAACTGAGAACTCATCCGTGAATCTTTTGCTAATGAGCTGGAATAGTTCCATGATTTTTGATGTTTTTTTTTTATCCGGCATTTGAGTGTTATTAACAAACATATTTCCGTATGACATTATATTTTGCCGCAGTGCATTTTCAATAGAGTCCGACCGACCGAACGTTCAGGTTCGGTGTCGGAATTCGGCAAAAGCCTATGCTCGATTGATGTTCGGCGTCTGGAAGAATTTTGCACATTCAATTTTTTTACATGTTTGTAAATCATCAAAAATACGCAAAAATTAAACTCTGTAAAATATTAAAGTACAAAAAGGACAACGTTTTCCTAAAATAAAAGGTCTCTTATGTGTGTTAAATTAGTTTTTATTAAATAAAAAAATCATCAGAATCAAAATTATGTCTATCTACTGAAAAATAAGTTCGAAGTTCGGGTTCGATGTGAAAAATATACCAAATTTCGAGTCGATTTCGGCCTGAAAAAGTGCGTTCGGTTGAACACTAATTTTTAACATTGACAAAATTTCATATGTATGTATATGTAATTCAAATCTATTTCCGCCCCTTCCACCCCCATTCAAAATAATTATGTACTTGTAAGCTGGTAGTATGACTGCCTATTTAACGAGGATTTGTGCCATGTTCAAAAACACAAACAATAGTTGCCTCTGCAGCTTTATTTGTAGGATTATCATCTCTTCGCAGCGTAGTCTCCTGCCCTTTATTTCTCTCTGTCTCTCTCTCTCTCTTCCTCACTCTCTCTCCTGTGTCACTATGTCACCATCTTTTGTGTGGGATTTTCGGTTAATTTTGTACAAGTTTGACTTTGGCATACATATTTGATGGCACACAAGTACAAGAATTAAAATGCATATGCAAATTTACTTAAACTAAATATTTACTAAAAAAAAGCGTATTAGCCTTAAAAATAAAAAATCAAAATGAATAATTTCACAGAGAAAAATTTAAATGCATGACAAATTAAATATTTAAAAGAAATGTATTAATTGCAAAGATTATAGGAAACCAATTGGAAGGGTACATAAATGTTAGTGATACCACAACTGTTGTATAATAGTCAGTCTTAATAGAAAAATTTATTAAAAATATCGTTTTTAAAGTGGGAGGGAGCAGACGTGATCAATATTTGATGAAATAAGCGGAACCACTAATTTTTGGAAATTTTTTATTGTTTGAAATACGAACTTATTTGTGTTTGAATACGCAAAATAAAACTTGAAATTAATACTATTTCGTTTTCTTTTAAGCGTGATGTGAAGGATTGTCCAACACCAAAAGGGCTTTAAATTGCTTATTGGCAGTTGTCAGAGTTTCGCATACATATCCGATGGATTTTCTTATGATAACCGGGTGCGTTTGTGCAGGACAAGAAAATTGCATATATTTTTTAATATTCTTCTATCAGAAGCAGCATTTTCTCTACTATGAACTAGAGATGGGCACCGCTCACGTGCGTGAACGCACATGATTGTGATTAGATTTTATTTCAATCACGTGAGTGTGCATGAACGCGATCATAAAACAATTGAGCGTAAGTGACCGTGCATGAGTAGATTTTTGGCGTAATTGCTTCTAGATTTTTTTTCTTGCTTTATTGTAATTTTTTCATATGATTTTTTTAATTAATGCCGTTTTCTTTTCTTAAAAAAATGTAACATATCTTTCTTTTACTTTTGACTCGTAAGTGATGCTACAATAATTTTTAATAAACCTACAATTCAAAAAAATCATTATATTGCAAATTTTCAATAAAATGATAAAAAAATGTAGCACTATTTTTCTAGAAAAGAAAACGCCATAATATTTGCACGTAATTAGTTGAACTGTTTCAGGTTTATGTTGAAAGGAATTGTTTGGCTCAAGTTCAAATCTGAGTGAGTTTAAACCTTTTATTTTTTTGTTAATTTAAGAAATTTCTTTGTAAATTAGAATCATTTTTATTAAGAAAGTATAATTGCAGCAATTTATTCATCAGACTAGCAGAACGAATCGGCAATAATAATATTTTTCTAATTTTTTTTAAACTATTTTTTAGTTTTTTTCGTTAGTATTTCGTGAGCGTGAGCTTTCGTAATTGTGACTATATTTTTTCCACTCAAATAAGCGTGCATGCACGTGAGCCAAATATATAAGGTCGTGCATGAGTAATTTTTTTTTCGTGATCGTGCATGAGCGTGATAGAAAAGTCAATCATGATCCGATCTCTACAATGAGCCCATGTTGTTGTCCGTAGATTTATCAGCATTGTATATTTGATCTTTACTCGGTTTCCATTTCTTCCACAGCTTTCAAAATCTTTCTTTAAACGGCTCTGTAGCAGAACTATGCTTGATTACTTCTCTCTAAAAATTTTTAGGATTTGCATTCTATTTAGACTTTTAAACTTTAAACTTGTTTTGTTAGAATATCATGTACTGTTTTGTATGATCTCTGTCGAAACAGGCACATTAAAATCACGCTGTTAAATGAACCAGCTTCTTCTACCTGGGAATTATCATTTAATTTACGGAATTTACGGTTTAATAAACAAGTTAATAATATGTTTTAAACATACATAACTGATTCACTCAAAGTTTAAGACAAATTTTTTTCTTATTTTATCGCTTTTGTTCTTAAGGGCGTTTACAAAACGTTAGAAAAATACTATGGTAAAAAAATATTTGCTTGTGGGGAAAAAATTTAATGCTTCTGCTGTGTCAAATAATATTTTTTTTACCAATATAAAATTTTATTCCGAATTAAATGAATTTTTTAAACGTTTTTATTTAAAATTTTTCATTTGAACTTTCAATCAGCGCATCTGTAGTTGTTTGCATATACGAGTATTTTACAAATATCAAATTCGCTTTAGCAGAGAAACAATCTGAAGAGGCAAACAAATTTGACTATAAGCCGTCGGCTACCAATAAATTTTTAAAAGAAAATTTTTATAAAATAAAATTATGGGCTGTAGCCAAAAATTATAATATAATGTGATGTACAATGGTCGCGTTCATAAGACGCGACTGTTACGCAACCGTTGAGTGTTTGTCTTAGAAACGCAGAGTGGAGTAGTTCCGCTGCACAAAACAGTTGAGTATTTGCTGCCATTGTTTCCATCATACATTCTTTTCGCTACATTTAGTCAATATGTTCTGTTTAGCTTAGGGTTGCCATATTTGAAAAGCAACAAAAAAGTACATTGAGGGAAAAAAACAGTACTTATCAAAACAAAATAGTACATTTTTTTCTTTATTGATAACATAACTTTTACTGCAATACGTCAAATTCTTATTTAAATAAGTCAATAAGAAACATAAAAATATTTTAAGACTAGCAGAACGGTGATATAACTTCTAATTCAACATAGCACATATTTTTTTAAAAATAAGGTAATAAAAAACAGAAAACATATTAAAAACTCTGAGAACGTAACGAAAACTTTTGCATTTCTTTTAAAAGGCAATACATATGTATACATACATATATAGATTTTGTCGGACTATAAATGGTATCTTAAGTTACTAACGCACAAATAAAACGTCGTTTCTCGAAAGATATTAATGTTGGTTTGAATAAACGAATTACCAATGCTGCACACACATTTAACTGTATTTCATAAATACCCACTATATTTTCATATTATATTTTGAAAATGATCTAATACATTCCAAAATTTATTTTTATAAATAAATAAATTTATTATTATTTAATTCAATTTAAAAAATTGTGAATAGAATTTCGAAACTGCCAATTGAATTTAAAAAGCTACGAATTGCATTTTAAAATTATCTTTAATATGTACATATGTATTTTATAAATTCAATTGATTTTTTTTTTTTTTTTTTTTTTAAATTGCAATAATATTCAATTATTACTTTTGAAAACTATTTATAACTTAAAAAAACACATCAATAACATTTTAAAAATTATCAATTTTAAAGCACCCTTTTACTTTATTTATCCATAACAATTATTATTCTACTTAAAATCAAAAATTTAACAAAAATTAAATTTTAGTTTAAGAAAAAAATAAGAAAACTTTTTTTTTAAAGTCGACTATAATTTTATTTTTAATAACTTTTTTTAAAGACAAAGTCAATTTGAATGGACTATTTTTTACTTTTTTTAGGCGATTGGCAGTTAATTTCTTCGACATCTGTAGAACTGTTTGAGGCTGCATACTCATTAGAATCTCTTTCCCTTTTTAACTAATCAAGAAAAAAATGCAATGAAATACCCTATATTTTTTATAATAGAGATGTTACCTTTTAGTTAAGGGCATATCCCGTGTATTTAATATTTTTTAATGAATATTAATTTAATTACACTTCAAGAGTACATAAGTAAAAACACAAAACCTTCATATTGACAAACATAATATTCTTTGCTTGGAACGTCAACAAACCAAACTTGTATACAACGGAACGAAGTGGAATAAAAACAGAGCGTTTCAAGCAATTTTTATACAAAAATATCGTATACATACATAAAAGAAACGCAAATACTTTTTTATAAAAAAACATGTAATATGTACAAAAAATAGTACAAAAACAGTACAATTCGAAAAAAAACGGTTTTTTTTGCGTACTGTTTTAGGTGTTATGAACATACAATGTACAGTACATTTTACAAAAAAAAAAGTACGTTGTCTGTTGAAAACAGTACGAATGGCAACCCCAGTTTAGCTCCACAGCTGATCAAGAGAGTTATGCGTTTTTATATTCTAATGCAACGCCGTTTCGTTAGGTGGCGGCTGCAAATTAATTTGTTAAATTCTTCGTTACAAATGCGATAAAGTAACAAAAATAAAGAAATAAAATTAAAATAATAATTTCGTTAAATATACGTCGGTTTATTATGGTGTTTATTTATTTTAATTATATTTTTAGTTCTATATAAAGTTTAAAGATTTTTTGAAAGCAGTGGCGACGGCTTAGCGTTGAAATATAAATAGCATCGGCGCAGGTTTATAATTTTTTAGAGTATTTTGGTGTGCATGTTTACGTTGTGAATATTAAATTTATGGTGCAGATTTTAAAATAAAAATGGAAAATGTCTGCCAAGAAAAACTTCATTGGAAATTCTATGTTGTCCATACTTTTTAGAATATGCCAAACTAATTAATTTAGCAAATTTAAATTATTTCTTTTGCAGCACTTTTATTTATTTTCAGCTGTTCATTATCCAATTATTCATCACGCCGTTTCTAAGAGGAAACTGTTGGGCTCAACAGTTGGCAACAGTTTCACAACAGTTGAGCTCCACAGCTTCAAACGTCGTATGAATGCGCCCAATGACAATCTGAAATCAAAATAAACAATGCATTTCCCACAGTCTAATAACATTTAAGAGCCGTAAAAATTCGATGTATTGGGCGACGGGTAGAATTATTAAAAACGACGGCGCGCCGGTTCTTTTACCTTATTTTATGATACCATGCTTCTAATTTCCTGCTTGTCAAAAATTAATCTGGTGGGGACAAAAATTCTACTAGCACCCAGGGCTAGTGAAATTTTATTCATCACAGGGCAAATGCCCTTTGTCAACATTTTTTTCTGGATTTTGAGATACAATACTCTCCGATGGTATTTTTTTTATCCAGATTATAGAGATATGCATGTAGATAAGATAACACTGTACTTCAATCGTTTTATCAAATTGTAACTTTAATTTTCAAATTTTTCCTTCTTGCATAAACAAAATTTTACCTTTTTTATCTCAAGTTTATTGAAATTTTAGTGCAAATATTTGAAGGTTTTATTTTTACGTCTATGGATACGTGTACATACATACACACATCCATACGAAAAGAAACGAAAAACAATTGTCTATTTGTTTTAAAAAGATATTTGAAACAACACGTGTGCGTTGGTCTACTATCAAAACTTTTTGCGATTGGGGGCTTCTTCTTTTTGTATCTATTTAAGTATTTTCAATATTTTCTATGTAAATTTGCGTATTTATATTTTGTCGTTCAGACACATTTTTGGTAACATCTCTTCATTACATTCGAGACATTTATTTTATTTTTTCATTTTAATTTTTTTTGTGTTGCAATTTGTGTACTTTTTTCTTTTTATTTGCTTTTTTACATTTTGCGGAAATTGTATTTTAACCCATCTTTGCAGCTTTCAATAAAATTTATTTGTTTCGTACAAACGATTGAAAGGATAATGAAAACATTTTGTATTTAATATAAAGAGTTTCAGTACATTTAACATTTTCGGTTAACAACACAATATCGTGCAATATAAGAATATTGTTTAAAAATGTAAAAAAAAAAAGTTTTTACTTTTTTGTTTCATTGAAAAAGAACACAAGGAAAAACAAATAAAACTCTAGGATTGTCAATTATGTTTAAGGAGTAGACACATTTTACAAATTTCCTGTGGCTTTTTTTCGAAATGAATTCAACGTGAAATATTTGTAAATATGAATAGTGAAATTTTCTATTCGACAATTTGAAAAAGTTTGCCAAAAGTAATAGTCTTTTTAAACGTTGACAGATTTAATTTATTGATTTGTCTAAGATTACATTTAGGAATTATTTTTATATTATACTAACGATTTATTTATTTACTTACTAATTCTTTTGGTAAGAAGAGCACTATGCATTTGTTTTAACTTACCTGAAAATAAAACCAAAAACAATTGTTAATTAATTACAGAAAATAATAATGAAATCAAAGGGAAAACATTGAAGAAGATGAATAAATAAATAAAATAAGATTTAAAAAAAAACACGTTCAAGAATGTATACTTGTCGAATTATAAACACTTTGAAGACATCATCAATTCAGAATGAAAAAGAAAATATATAACTTTAATGATTATACGCCACACATATTCATATGGCCAACAAATTATTTTACTACTGTCAAGTTTTAATAAAGCTTGAGGGAAAATATTTCACATATAAATTAAGAAAAATAAGCGATGCAACATAAAAATCAGTTAGTTAAGAGAAAAATCAAACAGCCAGCCAGTATCACAAAATAGAAGGAACCCAATTGAAAGAAGGAAAAAAAAAACATTTCTTGTCAATTGACGTCAGCAAAAAATAAGAAAAAATGCGACAAATTTTGTGCACTTCATAACCAAATACACATTAGAAACTGCCATTTGAGTACGAACATATTGTATTCCATTTGCGACTTGTAAAAAATAAAAGCTGAATGTTTAGAATACAAAATGAAAATTAATGTTCATTTACTGCAAAAAAAGAATGAATGCAATTTCTTATAGTTTTTGAGTATAAATTAGAAAATATATTAAAACATGGCATAATAACGTGTGCATGTAAAAACATTAGCGGCGTTCAGTGTTTAATGCAAATGGCCTTGCAAAAGTGCAAATGCAAATTATCGCAACTATTTTATGAAGTTGAACAAAAGTTTGTGTATTTTATTTTTCTAAGATTTTCGAGAAAAAAGCTGCAAGACCATTTGCATCAGCTACTGAACTCTGCTATTGAAAAGTTCTTGTATATTTGAATGTGTGAGCAAAATATAAATATGTACAAATGAAGAAACAAAATATAAGATAAAAAATTAGATACAATCTTGGAGAGAACAGTTTCTTTTTTTTTCCTGGCAATTCATAACTAAGACTAGGGCTTCCAGCAGGGTTACCGTTGGGATTTTTTGAAAAGTCGAACAAAAGGTCGTTTTAAAAAAATAAAGTCGCACAAAAAAGTCGTTTGAGAAAGTAAAAGTCGCACATCTTTTTTTTAAACTTTTCTTGTCAATAAAAAGTATAACCAAATAAAAAAACAATTGAAACAAAACAAAAAGCTTATTGTAGAATCCATTTTTATCATATTTCATAACCAGTGCGACCAGATCCAAAAAATTATTGCAGCTAAATTGACACCAAAATAGTGCTAAAAAGTGCTAAAAAAAATTTAAGTGCTAAAACATTGTGCTAAAATTTAAATGTCTTAAGGCAGAATTAGCGGAGCGTACCCGTACCGTACTGTATCAGCTGTTCGTCTATGTTATGGGAAAAGCAATACAAAAGCTTACCGAATTTAAATGTACCGCAGTTGCAACGTACCAACCTGTATAAAATAGAAATTTCTAATGTTTTTACGTGACATTTGTAAGCCAGTGATGGGCTGTTTCTTTGGCACAAGTTAAGGGGGTATTTCCGCTCTTATATTTGTGTACTTTTGACAAAACAACTTCAAATAATGTATATTTGCATATATATGTACATACATATCGTCATATAAAATGCAAAACGGCCTATCTGTTTTTTTTTAATTTTTCAGGAGAGACAAAAAGCTTAATAAATAGCAAACTATTTTTTCTAGGTAGTATCATTAATAAAATATGAATTAATGATACTATGCTGAAAAAGATAATATTTTTTATCACAATAGTTTGCTTTTTATTAAGTTTTTTATTTCTAGTGAAAATTTTGCATTTGATAAGACGATAAACATGTTGAGATGCATATAATAAACAAATACATATATTATATAAATGTGATATGTACGTCTGTATATACATACATATAAAATAATTTAAATAATTTAATTTGTTGTTTATTTTTTATATTATAATTTTATAATATGAATGTGAAATAATAAATAATTTTTATATACATACATACACAAAGTAAAGTTCTGATAAGATTTAAATATCTTAGGTACTTTTTCTGCACAAGTCACCAATTGAAATTTTTAATACCCATCACTGTGTTGTAAACAGCTGTTCCTTTTTGCTGGCAATAAAACAAACAATAGAAAACAAACGTACGTTTTTAAATTATCTTTAAGTGGACCAACGTGCTAACAGTACGGTGCGCTACGGTACGGCTACAGCAACGCTCGGCTAACGGGGCCTTTATTTTTAAGCAAATATTTTTTTGAGAGTTCATAGTTTTATCAGTTATGCTTATGTTGCCTTAGAAATATTTACTTCCATTAAATAAAACAAAATTTTTTAAAACAATAAATTATTTTTTAAACATAAAAAGTTTAAAAACACAACAAAAATAATAATTTTATGGGTAAATTTGCGATCCAGTGCACATGTGTACATATGTACATACATATATAATGTCAAAAGGATCCAAGTTTAGATTTAAACGGCTAAAATGAAGGATGAATTAGTAAAATAAAAAAAATATTCAAATCTTAGATTTTTTATCAAATAATGACAGAATTTTAACAGACTTTTAAGCGACTTAGATGTACTTCTTTTGAAGTGTTGAAAGGTATTTAATGAAAAAATTAACAACTGGAAAGCGCTAAAAAAAGTGCTAAGTGCTAAATCGAAAATATTGACGCTAAATCAACAAAAGAAGTGCTAAATCTAGCACCGAAAGTGCTAAAATGGGCACACTGTTCATAACATATGCAGTTGCATTATATATTCTTCTATACATGTTTTCATGTATACTGAACAACAAGTTCAGTTAAATTTAATAAACTTGTCTGTCGTATGCTGCCAGTGTGAAAAGAGTAGGTCTTCTGTTTAAAACCAAGCCAAGAAAAAAATTATTGTTTTGGTTCACTAAAAGCTTTTTACAAACAATACAAAAAGGGCGCTTTGACTCCATGTCTTGCTTCAGATATTTGTACTGCAGTTCCCATTCTCTCGAACAGTATTGCGAAATATTACGTATCTTGAAAGGACCTGCAGCGTTATCCCTCTCAGACTCCGTGGTTTCTTCTGCCTCTAAACATGTATTTCTAGTTTCACATTCTTTTTCGTTTTCAGACTTTCTTTTCGTCTTAACAGGAAATCTTATTTTAAAGAATGTTCATGTTTCACCACAAATTTTGTAAAATAAGCGCTGTTCTTTGACACATTTACCGAAAATTTGTGAACAATTTCTTGAATATATTGTGTACATGACAAGCTTGCAAAAAAGGGATAAAAGTGTTTCCAAATGAACAATAATCTGAAAAAAAAAGTAGCAGACCGCTAAAAAAGGGTAAAATTGCGACTTTAGTCTGGTGAACGATAACACTGGCTACCAGTAATATTTTCAGAAAAATCGTCAAATTTTTTAAATAAAATTGTCAGTATTAAAGAAAACAAAAATGTCGTTAAAAATCGTCACTTAAAAATCTTCTGTTTTATAGAACAATCTTTCATTTAAAAATTAACAATTTAAAAGATTTATTAAAAACAACAAAAACTTTAAAGATTTTATTCAATTCAAAGCAAGATTTGAAGAGATATTGTGTCGAAAAAGTTTATATACTTTCCAAAATAAACCTTAATTTTTTATATATGTATTATATTTTAAAGATTTTCAAAAACCCTCAACGAACAAAAGTTTTTGAAAATCTTTGAAAAAAGATATCGAGACAATCTCGACAAATAAATTTAAAAAAAAAAATATTTTATATTTTAATTTAAACATAAATTCAAAGGCAGATCCATGAATTCGCCTTGCAGAAATTCATAAAATATACTATTATACAGATTTTTATAAACTTGCAATTCATGTGTAGAGTCCAATTATTTTTTTTTTATTTTTTCGATTTCATACGCGTACAAACATATGTACATATAAAGTACGAAAGAAGGACATACGATATTGATTTAAATTTGGTAGTTACAAAATAAAAATACTATACATTTATATCATAATTATGTTTTTTAAAATATTTTTTGCAATGCTAACATTGTAAAATTCAGAGAAATTAATTTTTTAAATAATCTTTTAAAAAAAGAATCCCGTCAAGGGTTCCTGTTTCCAATGTTTCTTCAACATTAGTTGAAGAAGAGTTTGGCAAATTCATTAAGTTATTTACAAATTCTCATGAATTTGCAAAAATAGGTTTATTGTCTGATAGATTAATTGGCTTTCCTCTTTTCCAAAATACTCGTATATCTACATTTAATGTGCTGTCTCCAAAATACAAAAAACTTAGTTCTCTTATTTCATGCTCAATATCTTGATATTTTTCTTTAGATACGAGATTAGGAAAACCTTTTAATAAGGGAAGAATTTCGGAGTTTTTTTTTCAAAATCACAGATGGTGTAATTAAATTTAAACTTTTTATCAATTTATCATTGAAATCAAATGTCTTTTTTCGTAAAATGATACACAATTATCAATAAATTCATTGAAAGTTTCAACATCAATTGTATATTGTCTTAACATTTCCTTTACATTTACTTCAATAAAAACTTCTTCCTTTTTTAAAAAAATTTTACGTTTATGGAAATCAATTTGATTTGGAGGCGTATTTTTTATACAATCATCTACTAAAAAGTGTATTTAAATATTTTAAAAAAGTTTCGTCATTTCATAGCGCATGTTGTCAAATTGATTGAATTCCTTCAATTTTGTTTAGATTATTCATCAAAATAAGTACATATTTTAAAAAACAAGAGTAAAGCTCGTTCACATTTTTAAATATTTCTTTAGCAGCATCAATATCATCGATATTGACCGCAAAACCAAAATATATTTTCAGAGCTTGACATTTTGCCATACGTAGAGTTGAGCAAAAAGTAGCGAAGTCAAAAAATCGTCAAAGTATAAGGGAGGATACTAACAAGAAATAGTCAAAAGTCATTTTGTGAAATTCGCTATAAAAAATCGTCAAAATTATGTAAAATCGTCACGTTTGGCACCCCTGACTGCGACTAAAAATAGACACAATGAAGTAAACTTGCGTTGGTATTTTGAATACATATTGGAAGCTTGACATGAAATTCTTGTTCTATAAAAAATTTATTTTTATCTCAAGAATAAAAAAAAATCTTTTAGCGGAAAATTGTATACTATCTTTGGCTTCCCGTCGAACTAATACCAACTAATTTTTCGCTTCTCCGAAAGCTGTTGGCAATAGCAGAAGCTTCAATCAATCATCATATGAAGATCTTCTGACCATAATATCGGGCCGTGAGGTTTATTGGTTAGGACTCTGGTCAGCAGCAAGTAAAAAGAGCAATATGCCTCCGGGAAGTCGCTAGACATCCTGTAATGACAGTAGTCACTAGCAGCCCCGTATCATAGATACACGTAAGTATTTTATAAATTTTACCAAACTGGTCACCAATCTTCTCCAGAAATTTCCCAAAAAAATTAATTTTTTCAGTTTCCAAATTTATTGCAGATATGCTACCAATCGGGTGCCATTAGAGACCCTTTGGTCTACCCTACTTATATGGTGTAATACGTGTGCAATTCCATATTTGCCACCAATCTTCTTCTAAATAAAATTAAAAAAATGAATAACAAATATTTAATAAAAACACATGAAATAAATAAAAGAGAAATAAAAATAAAGTTTTGTTTTCATACTTTTATAAAAAGAGATATAAAGTACTTTAAGTAGAAACCACTCATTCAATAACTCTCTCACACAGTCAATCTGTCAGTCAGTCAGTCATAGACAGTGTAGATAATAAAAAAGAGTATTTGTATATATATATTTTTTTTATTGAAATAGTTTTATTTTTGTATTTGAACACAATAGTTTGCGTTGTTGTTGTTTCATAAAACTGAAAATCATCGTTGGAAATAATCCAACATATTTAAATTTTACTCATTTATTTATAGTATAAGTTCTTGTTTTAAGTACACACTTTTTTTGGCATTAAATTAAATGCCAGGCTACAAAAAAATATATATTTATTTATCGAGGGACGTACACGTGTTCTGTTCTTAACAAGTTGCACAAAGTTGTGAGAGATTTTAATTTATAGATTGTAATCATTTATTTTTCAAACAATTTTATTAGCTGTTCTTGTTTTAAGTAATAAAAATTCTTTAAAAAAAAACAATCCAATACTTTTTGCACATCCCACGCTTGTCAAAAAGAAAGAAAAAAGAAAACAAATGTAAAAACAATATAGATTTGGGAACCATGAAAACAAATAACAACTCCTCTCTGGAGTATTTATCAATTTAAAGAAGAGCTAAAGGACGAGTAAATAGCACCAGCAATATTCGGTGTAAAATTTGCACAATTGAATATTTAATGTATCGATTGAAACATTTTTCATTTTATTCTGTTTTATGGTATTTTCAGTTGTTGCTGAATGAATGATTGAATGAATGCATAAATAAATATATAAATGCAGATTACAACACACTCCAATCTGTCGAAAATATACATAAATAAATAAATAAATGAATGTATACGGCTGTTATCAGTGTCACCATCTGCAGGTTCAAACTTCAAATTTAAATTTAATATAATTTTTTTTTACTTAATTAATTTCAGTTGCTCATGATTCAGTTTATCAGGGGTTTTCGGTAAATGCAGCCAATTTAAATGGACATAAATTGAGAAAACTAATTCGGCTTTTACCTCTAATTTAGAAAAGATCAGTGGCGTTTTTTTTATTTAATTCATAAAAATAGATTTTTTAAATACACTCGGTTTATGGGCCCAGTCCGCATATTTTATTATTGCGGTCAAAGCGAATAGTTTGAAGAAATCTTATTGAAGTTTTTCTTTAATTTTTCTAAGATTAATATGAGAAATAAACTTAAAAAAACTTTATATTTTCTTGCTAGACTCGCTTTTTTCTAGAGTATATGATATAAACAGTTGGCATTATTAGGGCTACAACTACAATAATACAAGAAAAAAAAAAAGGAATTTTTGTTTGTGTAAAGTCTAAGCCCTTGTCAAAAATTATTGCAAACAAAAATTAAATAAAATAAGTTAACAGAAACCATTTTGAAATTTTTTGGGCTTCTACAACTGAGCAAGACAAGGAAGTGTGGATTACTGTGAAACTATTTGCGGTCCATATAGAAGGTAGTGCCACTCTCAAAACAAGCACAAATGTATAAGTACCTATAAGAAATTATTGAAAATTTTAATAAAAAAATAAACACAGATTGAATAAACAAAAGCTTGGATATTTTGTAATGATAAACTAGAAATGGGATTCCTCACTCACGCTCACGATAAAAAATTTTGCTCATGCACGTCCTTATATTTTTGGCAAAAAAAGTTACGCACAATCACGAAAACTCACACTCACGAAATAATCACGAAAAAAAATTTTAAATAATTAAAAAAATATTATTATCACTGATCCATTCTGCTAGACTGTTCCAATAATACTTTCTTAGTAAAAATAATATAGTATCCACCGTCAAAAGTGGTGAAATCGGACAACAAAAAAAGAACGCTGATGAGATGGTGTAGCGACCTCGAAATCAGTACTGATCCGTTCTGCTAGTCTGATGAATAAATTGATTCAAATAAAAAAGTACTCTCTTAATAAAATATAAATTTGTACAAAAATATTTCGTAAATTAAAAAGATATGGGTAAAACTCAGATTTGAACGCAAGCCATAAAAATTTCATTTCAAAAATAATTCTAGTTTATCAAAAAAATTTCTAAAATTAATAAAGAAATGAGTAAAGTAAGATTTGAACTTAAGCCAAACAATTCATTTCAACATACAACAATTTAAAGGCAGAATTAGTTTGTACGTTCTGTGCTGTTACGGATCAGTTGTTTTGTTGCTATTCAATTGAAAAACTGTATGTGTGGTTTGTTGTTACTTTTTCGTTCTGTTCTGTTGCGGACTATTCTGTAGAAAATAGAATACAACGTTAAGTGACAGTTTGTTTTGATAAAAAATATTAAAATTTTTTTGTTAAAAGTCAGAAATTTTAGTTGCAATTCAAGATTTTGTAAATATTTAAATATTTTTTCAATTAAAAAATAATGGAAGATGAAAAGCTAATTATTTTAGTGGAAGAGAGTTGTATATTGTATAACAAATTCAACAAATTCTACAGATTGCCAGAAAAAAAGCGGGCCGTATTGTCACAAATTTCTATGGAAATGTGTTTACAGGACTGTTATTGACAGTCTTTCCTCAGGAGATATACGCTGGCCAGGCTTTCTTAGAGGTTTTTATTAACGAAAGTAAAAGCTCGTAAGCATCCTCTGTCATTCGTGTGTGTAGGAAAAAATGTTCTTCATCCATATCCTTAATTCTTTTAAACACTTTCTGGTAGTATCCTGATGATAACCAGTCATTGTTAGCAGGTCTGGCGTACCACCTCCGCTGACGACGCTTCTTCCGATACTTAATTGTTTGGTACATTTTGCACACATTTATAAAATTCATTCCCACAATTACATCGTTCAAATCCGAAAGTTCAGAGTAAGAATCAAACAAAATATTAATTTTTGTTTATTAATTTGTTTCTTTTTGTTTGTTATGGAAAAAAATTTACGAATGTAACCAATTTCAATATTTTTCTTTTGTTTTTCAAAACAGCTGACTCCTTTTACAGAACAAGTAATTAAAAAAAAATTCCTACAGAAAAGAACTGCACAGAACGGCAACGAAAAGTAAAAACTAATGAGGCCTTAAGTAATTACGTAGAAATATTACTTAAAAAGTATACGAAAAAATAACAATATAGCAAAAAAATCACGTAGCAATCACGTCGAAAATCTACTTATGCACGCTCAATTTCTTTATACTCGCGTTCGTGCACGCTCACGTAATTGAAACACGTGAGCGAATCACGTGAGCGGTGCCCATCTCTAATATAAACAAAACTGACATAAGATTGGAAAAACAATGTTAGAGCAAACAATTATCATATCGCGTAGTAATGCCACCTGTTTATTTCACCATGAGAGCAACGGGGTTCAAAATTTGTATTTTTATCTGACCATATTATTTATTATATGACACTTATATCAACAATATGGACATCATATTCAATGAAGTACGTTGAAAGACCACTGGACTGGTATTAGAGTAACAAAAGAACGGACTATTTTAAGAAATCGTGTTTCGAATTAGTCAAAAAAAAAATACTTTTTCAAAAACCCCAGTTTCGAACACGGGTTTGTGCAGAAAAATTGAATTAATTAGTATTTATAACACGTACGTTTATGTATTTTATTTTATATGTACATGCTACTCCATTTCGATTTCCCCGGATACCTGCGCCAATTTTCAAAGTTCAATTAAGGGATAATGCGTGTTAGTAATTAAAATGAAAGGAACATCTACTAAATAATTAAATAATATTTGGATTAGAAAGCAAAACCTTTGTATGTTTATTTTGCAAACATCAAATGTCCCTAATAATTTTTCCAGACATATTTTTTTCATTACATTAATTTTTCGAATATAGCAGGACTGTTAATATTTATATTATTTATATTTTAGTTTTCGATGTAGTTATATTAGATTATCTTTAGTTTAATATATTTAAATATAATTTCATTTATGTAAAACTAAATAAAAACTTAAGAAAATATAAAAAAATTGTGTATGTTCCTATTATTATTTCCGACATGTATGTATGTATGTATGTATATAAAAGTGTGCACAGTATACATTGACAACTCCATATTACATATACCGACAATTCACTACGATAAAATTGGTTACTGCATCATACTCGTATGATAAAGTTTCAAAGTCGTAACGTGCACTGTCTACGTGAGCCTTATTGAGGACCCACTGTATCATAGCAGGTGTAAAACCAATTGCGGCTTTCCCTATAGATGGCAGCGGAGTTATCAAATTATTCGTCTTGTAATGACATTTTTTCTCTACCGTTTTTGTGAAGTAATTTTAAGCGCGTCGTTGTAAAGGCATTTGTTTTTTGTGACTCGAGGCCTGTGCCGTAATATAGCACGTTTTGTAACATTACCCAATTGTGGAAATAATACACTCAACTGAAAAGATTTTTCCGGTGGTTTCACATTGCTGGAAGAAATTTCCCCTGCCTTACCCTTGAGTTGCAGAAACATTTGGTCCTTCGAGCCGGATTCTTGTCATCAAAAGAAGCAAAAAGCTCAATTTTGCAAAAAGGACCGTCCAACAAAATTGTTTGGTTAAATAATTTAACTTCACAAAAAAGGTATAAACAAATGTCATTACAAGTCGAATAATTTGATAACTCCGCTGCCATCTATAGGGAAAGCCGCAATTGGTTTTACACCTGCTATGATACAGTGGGTCCTCAATAAGGCTCACGTAGACATGCGCCGTAACGGAAATACAGCAAAATTAATTTCATCTTAAATGTATTTCACCTTTAAATTTTTATATTTAAAATTTTTGTAACGACAGTGTTGGTGAAGATAAATTTCTATTCTTCAAGTAAAACGAAACAAGCGGAATACCAGAAGAATAATAAGGAGTTAAAAATCAGTTTGTAGCAACAATTTTAACTTATTTGGAATTAATACATTTTTCATGATATCAAAGAAATTTAACCCAACGGACATATTATCTGATGGGGCAGTGCAATTAAACTAATAGCAGTATAAGTATTAATTTTAAAAATAATTTTTAAAGCAAATTTCGATTTAAAACAAGAATAGTAAAAAGAAGCTGCTGCTGTAATATGTTTGTGATTTAAGATTTTCTTGCTGTTAAGGCTCTAAATATGTATGCGGCTCTTTTTAAATAAATATTTACATATGGATAACGATATACCCAATTCGAAATTAGATTTTTGATTTCAGATATATTACTACTATGAAATATTAAAAAACTTATTTTGCTGGTATTGCCAAAAACTCACAATTTTTCTCTGTTTCAATTTTTAATTTCTTAATGAACTACATTGACGTACATTTTATATGGGAATACCAAATTTCAAATGTTGCACTATAATGTTTTTAATTAGATAACCGAATAAACAAATGAAATGTTCATAAATACCTGCCGTTTGTTGGTTGTGTGCAAAATATACTTCCAATTGTTTATTTAATTTATTTTTTTTTATTTATAAATAAAAAAAGCTCTATGTATTTAACTGAATAATTGTTATTGTAATATGCCGGCTTATTGCTAACATCTACAAATAATTTTATACATATTTAGCAAATGAATTAAGTGGTAAAATTAAATGTGTTTTTTTATGATTAAACAATGTTTTTTAACACCTTGTTAGTTGTAGCAGAAAGTGTGCTAGAACAAAGTGATTGTGTTGTTAATTCATTTTCAATTTTAATTGCGACCACATTTCATTTTATTCGTACAAAATCTTTCAGATGGAATTTATAAATCTGCTTAAAATAAAAAGTCTTACTTCTTTACACAAAATCATAACATCGCAACAACCGTCTTATCTATACAATAGAATTATTTTTGCCAGGTCCAACCGTGAAAAGAAAATAATTCAACAAAAATGTGAGTCTTTTGTCTTGGCAGACGATATCCAATTACTATTTAAGGGTCATCGTCAGCTCCTGGATGTATTCGAATATGATATCAATACTTTATTGTATAATGTGTCACGTTGGATGAGAAATTGTAATTTTCGTATTAACTCTTCTAAGACTGAGGTGTTAATTTTTAAACCGCCAAGCACTACGATTGATCTATCTATAACAATCGATGGCCAGGCTATTGCCTTTGTTGATCGTATGAAATGACTTGGTATGTTACTAGACAATAATCTCAGATTTGATCACCATATTAGTGGATTAATTTCTAAAATCAATTTCACCCTAAGGAAATTATATGCATTGAATATATGTTTACCCCTTCACATCAGAAAGATTGTAGCTCACTCCTTATTGATGTCTAATTTATTGTATTGTATAGAAGTCTTTTCGGGTTGTAGTGCTGAAGACTTAGATAGGTGTATCTTACTTTTTAACAGAATAATTCGTTTTGTTTACAATTTAAAAATTCATAATCATGTTTCTATATATGTGAGGGATTTTTTTGGCAGTAGCTTTAAAAGCTTCGTAAACATTAGATCACTTCTATTCTTTTATAAAGTTATGGTCTCTGATTGCTCTGAGTATGTTCGGAAACATTTTGTATTTTTGCAGACTGATAGAAACCCTCAGCTTTTATTCCCAGCTAGAAATCGCGTTATATATGACAGATCCTTTCATGTATCAGTTGCCAAGTGTTGGAATTCTTTACCACGCTCATTAAGAGTATTTCACTTTAATCGTAATTCATTCAAGATCAAGCTTGTTAAATATTTTTCCTTGCTGTTGAACTGATCTAATGCAAGGTCACACAGGTTAATGTACGCGCAAAATAGAAACTTTGTATATTTGCATTATTTTTTGCTTTTTTACCTTTTACTATTTTGAATTTGCTATGTATTATGGTTAGTAATTTATAAGTTGTCGCCTCTATATGAATTTAATATTGTAATCCACCAGCTATATGAAGCCCTAAGAGCTCGGCTGGTTACTTTAATAAATAAAAATAAAATATAGAAGTCTCTTACCACAACGACAATATTTGGAACGCTTTATCCAATTCTATACAAGCAATAAGCAAAGCAATTATATTTTAAAGGGAGCTGTGTAAATTAGTTGCATAAAGTACTAATATATATATATATATATATTACATAAATATGTAATTTTTTTCTTTTTAATTATTCCTTTACATACATACATATGTATATACTTTTATTTCTTTTTTTCGATCTTTTAATATTTGAATAATTGTCAAGCTAGGGGCACTTGTCATGACGTGCTATTTTAAAATATTGTTCAAACATGAAAATTTTATAACAAAAACAACTACATCCATAAATTTTTAGTACATTTTGACAATATGACACTCAGCACATCTTATGAATATCATAATCGTATTATCTTAATTTTTTGTCATTCTATTCCATAAAAATAATGTCACTAACAAGTTCCATTTTTGTCTGAAAAACTGCGTAAGATCAGACTCTACCAATTTTTATAGAACAAAAAAAAATATTTTTATATATTTAAAAAAAATGTTTAATATAAATACCTACATTTAATTTCATATCGTTTCCCGACGAATATAAAATTCAACTCCAGCAAAACTTAATGTTTATTCCACTTTTACAAAGACCGCATCTCTTAAATCAAGAAATTCTACATATTTTGAATAGAAAATGGTATTTTGTCAAAAATTAGAGGCTAAGACCGATCCATGCCAAGGATTAAAACATTGATTTGAGGAAAACGATATAGATGATAAAAGCTACACTCCATCAAGTTCTTTTTGTATTGGATAATTTTGGAAATAAATTGAAATCTTCACATAACAAGACTGGAGTACTGTAATGTGCCTATTTACTTGTAATGCTACAAAATATGTTAATAGAATTAGTAAAAATATTAATTGGATAAAGTATGAATTCTTTTACTAAAAACACCACATTTAATTTGACTATTGAGGAGTACTGCTAGTTCCTGTGCGCGTTTCACTGTTTCTACTGCAGATCGTCAAGGAGCCTTATGCTTTACTGGACTCTAGCTGGAATCTTTAGTATTTCAAAGAATTAATGAATTCATTTATTTTAACTGCTGCGTGAGACCTACTTGTATCATAATCTTTTACTTTTAAGTTTTCCAAGGCCCCATGGCATTAATAAATATTTCTACTAAAATTTACTCAAGAACATATTAAACTAAATAACAATATCTATGGTTTATTAGTAATTATAAACAACTTACCATCTTTAGAATTTGTTGTAGCCGCAGAAGCCATTGTTGTTGTTTGGCCTGAAGCGTTAGTAGTGTCACCAGCTGATATGCTACGCTCCATGGAACAGTGCATTAGTCACGTTTATGTTATTATAAATATAAAATATCAAATATGTAGAAAAATAAATACTTTTAAAGAAAAGCAAAATAACGAACGTAAGGAATTTATAGTTAAAAGACTTTTCCTTCTACAAACCGAAAACACATGCAGTTGAATATTTTTTAAACTTTTTTTCGACTTATTTTTACTTTAAATATTTTACTCAATTTGAAGTCGAATAAATGCTCATGTAGAATTTATAATTTTTACTTTGTTTAATTCTTTTATTTTAAGCAAATTTAAGCGTATCAATTATAAACAAATAAAGTACACATTTAATTTAAATTTATTTTTTGTGTTTAATAAATGAAGACAAAACCAACGAAGATAACTGACCGACCAACGAAAATATACGACAAGTTTGATACAAAAAAAATAGTTTTGCAAAATTTTAATTACAATAACAACACAAATAATCTTCACATTATTTTTTGCACAAATCGTAGAAAATTGTTTTAAGGAAGTTCGGTTATTTATTTAAAAATTTATATATATTTATTTTGATTACTTCCCTTTGAGTTAAAGAATTGCAATAGTTTTAACTTGTTTTATTTCTATTTAATTTAACACTTTATTTCTCACTAAACAAGAAGAAATAGTCCAATTGGGATTGTAGTTCCAATTTGAAAAATGAAATGCAAAAGCAAAACATCAAACACACACAGGAACAAGAAGATGAAGAGGAAAACAATAAAGAACAAGTTATGAAAAATGCACTGAGAGCGGTACACGTTTTCCTTTTGTAAAATAGTCTATGTTGGTCTCTTTCTAGCATACGTTGTTATTATGTCAAACAAAACAAATACAAAAGTGACAATTGCTGTCAAGTGTTTTTGTCTCCTCTTTAAGAATACGAGTAGGCAGCAAAATAGTAAATTTTTATTTAACTTCACTTTAACAAAAATTATTAAATTTCCTTTACTTATAGTAATTTAAAAAATGCAAAGATCTGCCTCAAACGAAATTCTTTGAATCTGATACCTTCAAGATGGTTTGTTTACGTGAATGTTTGTTGCAGTTGCAAATTGTTGTTGTTTTAATTTTATGCTCTCAATTACAGCATGAAATTTCTTCTGATAGTTGAACTCAAAATTCCAAAACATTTCTTTTATACTGTAATTTTAGGCATTAAAAACTATTACAGTTAATTATTTTGTAATAATATTCGTTTTATAATGATTTCGTATATTCTTAATAAGTATTTAAACAAAATTTTCATTGATTTCAAGCAATTATATTTATTGAAACCGTCCGTCGCACATACAATTTAGTTGATCTTTTGATAAAAGAAGAAGGAAAACTGAGGAAGACAATCAAGACCACTGAATAAGGTGGTAGCCATGTATTATTATAATGGCTAATTCGTGAATTAGATGATGTCGAATTCTATATGAAAAATAAATATTAACGTTTCATATATTGAACTTGACGTCAGTAATTCTCTACAGCTGCGCCCTTGCATCTTCTTTTTTGATTAGACCGACCAAAGTACGATAATTTTACAAGGTAGTATCGCGGGTACAACAAATTAAAATAGAGGCTGTTCACATAACACGTAACCCTAACATTTTGATATACATATGCCGTTTTCTGAAGCAATACATACTAAAAGTATTATGCAATCAATAACATCAATATACTAATATATTCAATTACAAATTTACAGTCACTTACATACTGAAAGTTTGTGGCAGAATATGAAAACCGCGAATGTAAGGCCGGCGCCCTTGTCGTCGTATAAGATTTATTTTAGGTGGTTATTTCTGCTCTCCCTGAATTTTCGTAATGACTTGTTGGCACATTTTATCCACGTTTTTCTGCAATTATTGTAAAACTTTTAAGCTTTTTTTGACATTGGAAAAATATTATTCCAAACTAACCATGGTGAAATAATTAATACAGGTGGTGTCGAAGCTACAACAACGCTACTTTTAGGTTTAAAGCTGTCAAAAAGTTCAAAAGAAAAATGGCAAAATGGTTGCATTTTCAGTTCTATAAAGAATTTTGTTTCTTTTCCTTTTCTTATTTGCTTTTGAAACAAGTGATAAAGTGTGCTTTTTTAAGCAGTGTGGGTGTGTGTTAGTAATACATAATCAAATTTTGACAGACTGAAGTGTGACATTTTCTTCAAAAAGTGGTGACCCAGTTCTAATGTTTTGACAATTAATTTAATTTTTATTGTATTGTTGTAAAGATGCTACTACCTGTTAGGGTATCTTAGAATTAAAAAGATTTTATTGGCGCCACCTAGTTGTCAGCTCATCTCTACGACAACTTTAATTGCAACTGAAAAGCGCTGCCAGAAGAAATTTTTTATAATACCAATTTGTGTGCTGACATGCTGCCATTAAAATATCTACAGCCGTTAACTTAAACCGTATTCTATCTGTAAAACCGTAATGATTAAAATAATATTGAATAATTATTAATAGGAATTCTCCTTTTAATAAATTCGTATATAGACATTGTAATAACAATTTATTTTATTTTCTTCTTGATTTTAATTTTACTTAGTTCCCGTGAAAAATTATCAAATTATAGAGATATGAATACTTCCCAATTATTATATTTAATATACAATATGAACATTTTTGAATGTATTACCATTTGAACTAATTTATTCACGGATAAGAAGTGTGCAAGATAAACATTGCAAAATTGCATGACGAAAGGTGTCTTGGGACACCGTTTAGAGCTATATTACGGAGGGTTAATAAATCAGTGCAAGTTGATCTCTTTTTTTTTTGGTTAAAATTATGTTTAAGCCAGTAAATATATA
The DNA here is from genome assembly GCA_956483585.1 of Gymnocheta viridis. Classification (NCBI taxonomy): domain Eukaryota; kingdom Metazoa; phylum Arthropoda; class Insecta; order Diptera; family Tachinidae; genus Gymnocheta; species Gymnocheta viridis. The sequence goes on from OY101442.1 coordinate 113,355,484, forward strand.
ATTATACCCCGATAACCTTTAATACATTTTCAAACGAATAAATTTGGGTGATTTAGCTGCCACTACAGACCATGTGAGTTCGTCAACTGTAAGTTCAATCATAAAAAATATATTATTGCAGAATTTTCCAAACACAGTTTCTGCTCAATATGAAAACAAAGCTTTCTTTTTAGTGACTGAACTATAGACAAGGTGTTTTTTATATATGTATTTATTGTAATATTGCTACATCATTATTCTGATTTATTCAACCTTTTTATTAAATTTTATTAAATAATTTATTCAACCTTTAGGTCCAGAAAATAAATATAAATGATTTATTTAATCCGATATTTCGCTTTCTCAATGGAAAGCTTCTTTAGGGATATATTTAATTAAAAATGAATAATAACAGTTATTGTTTTCACAAACCAATAAAAACTTATTCTAAATTTGTTTGAAAAAATAATAAAAAATTGTAAAAAAATTTGATAATTCAATTACACAAAAATACAAAATTACTTAAATCTATTACAAAGGCATAAAAAATATTCAATTTCCTGTTTTATTTTTATTAATTAAATGTCTGTAATTTTGAGCTACATTATCTGTATCTATTTTAAAGTTAATTCTTTGTTCTGTTGGTGTATTTATAATCTGTAGCATTTCTAGCATGAAACGACGTTTGTAGTTGTTTCTGTGTTCAAAACTGTTGAGTTTTCAAAATCTGCTGTATGGTGAAACATTGCACAATGTGATGTTAATGCAGTTTTCTGAGTTGATCTGTATTTGCATTTCTGATCAGATTTATGTCCGGTTAATATAGTTTTTAGTTTATTTTTAGTAGTGCCTATATATACTTTATTACACCCTCCGTTATTATTTCCCTTACATGGTATTTTGTAAACTACATTAAATATGTCTAATATTTCTGTCTTATCCTTAATTTTACTGAATAAACTTCCTAATGTATTATATGTATGTCTTATGAGCCATCCTATAATTATTAAAATCGTAGATTTTAGAATTCTCCAACCTTTCCGAAATTATCGGAACATAAGTCAAAGACTTATACATTTTTGGCTCATTCCCAGTGGTCGTACAATCTATCCTCTGTCTTTTGTATTGTCTAATTAATTTATTAGAAAGTTGATTAGGGAAGTCAATATCATCCAATATATTTCTAATTCTCCCCACATTCTTCCTATAAAATTCAATGTCACTTATATTCAGTACTCAATGAGATTTTTTGCCGTATTAATAATAACTCTTTTAGGATATTTTGAATAATAGTTAATTATTCTCCCCGATGATGTAGGTTTCTGGTACCAATCTACTAATAAGTTAATTACCCTTTCTTATTATTAAAGTATCTCAATATAATAATTTATAGTCACATTCCCTTTCAATTGTAAATTGAATGTCTGGATGAAAAGAATTAAACATAGTTAACAATTCTTCGATTTCAGATTCTGAAATAATACAAAATATTGATGTATTTTGTATTGTAGTCGAAGAATTGTTAACTAGACATCCAGACATTCAATTTATAATTGAAAGGGAATGTGACTATAAATTATTATATTGAGATACTTTGATAGTAAGAAAGAGTAATAAGTGTTGCTGTCAAATTTCCCAGTGTGAAATACAGACACGGTGTGTAAGGGATAAGAAATTTTTATTCTGTAAATGTCAGCCTGCATTCACAGTGCAAAAATGTTAAATTAGAGCGTGGTATATTTTCAACTGATAAAGTAACTGACATCAGCTGTTTTGCAAGTAAATTTTTTATGGCGCCAAGAACGTCACAGTATTTGTGATTCGGCAAGTTTACAATACATACGCAAGTACATACATACATACAAAAATATCTTTATGTACTTTTTTATAACTAATGCCATTTCTTTTCTAACAATATGTAACATTTCTTTTACTCTTTATCAAAAAAAATTGCTATACAAAGTTTTCTTAACAGCCATACCTAAACAAGACAATACAAAAATTTTGCGTCGTGAGTGATGGATGATACAATGATTTCTAATAAACTCTCTATTTCAAAAAATCGTTATATTGCAAATTTTCAACAAAAAGGGTAAAAAATTGTGCACTTTTTTCTAGAAAAGAAAACGGCATAAGTATGAGATAATAAGTTTTAAGTTGTTTATTTATAATGTTATTTGTTTTTTATATTGTAGTAGTCCCAACAACGGGCGCATACACATACATATTTCATTGGCATGTGTGTATGTAAGAACAGTGGACTATTTTGTGGAGCCAACCCAAAAAGGCTTAATTAAGTTTGTGTTTGTTAACAATAAAAAAGTATCACGTCTGAATAAATGTTCATTCAGAATTTTTTACCAAACAACAGAATACGAATTTGTTAATAACTATGCCCAGATTGTTCATTTACTGAAACAACGCAGAGGAGTATTTGTGCCAAAAAGGCAAAAATGAATTTATAGAAATCTTAAAAACTAAGTACGCAGATCGATACACAACAAAATTCTACATCATATTGTAAATTTTCAAGACTTTATGTTGCGGTTTGTAGCTCTGAGACAATACTGTAGTCAGGAAAGTGATGAAAATTACATGGCGCTTTTAATGTTTTTTTCGGTTTCAAGATGTTTATATGATATATTTTTTTGTGGCTAAACGAACAAAGGTATTAACAATGATTTTTTTTCACTGAAAGATTTGTTCAAAAGCTATTTTTGATATTTAAAAAAGAAATTATCTTGAATGTTAATGTTGAAACAATTCGTTTAAAAATTAAAAAAAAAATAAAATTTGTGCACTTTTTTGCAAAAAGAAAAAAAAGTTTTTAAAAGTGAAAGTACCAAAGTATAAATTATGTTTTATACCACAATAAAATTTAGAATCTCTAATTTTAGACAAAAAAAAAGTTTGCGCAAGTTTGCGCCATTATTTTTAACGATTTTTTTTAAATTTTCAAATTTAATTTTTTTTTTTTGCTCATCAGACACTTCTTCAAATACTTTTTTTGACCTACATAATAATCTTTTGTGTCTGTTAAATTATTGATTTTAAATGTTATTCACATCACTTTTGATACTTCACAATTTGATTACCTGCCTATAAAAATGAATTTGCAAAATGCTTGTAATCGCCAATAGTTATAAGGGAGTGTCCCAGAGCGCCATTAAGCCGTTGTTATTTATCTGCGACCTATACAACATTATTTGTTAGAGAAATAATTGTATGTACATGCAAAACTAAAGTAATTTTTAAAAGCATTAATTACAAAAATTAGATTAAAAAAAATACATGGGTCACCCAGGTACCAGACTGCTCACTCACTAATTTACGCATAAAATCATACGTATAAAAATACATATCCATATGCGTGTTATTGCATACAATTTTTCTCAGAACCGTTTTGTAAGTTCGAGAGATAACATGAAAAAAATTGTTGGAAAAACATCCAAAAATCTGTCACTATATTTTTTATATCAAATTACACCTAAAACTATCAAAAATCTCAATCTTCCAATTCAGAAAACACGTTTAATAATTTTGGCCAGCTTTTTGGCTCAAATACTCCTTCCTCTGTGCAACGGCCAGTTGCATTACATTTCCACAATGTCACGTTTGTATTCCCAAGCGCAAACGTGCAAAATTTGACAAAGTATGGCATTCCTCAAGTCATATGTTACGCAGCTAAAATGCAAATAAACGCAACTAGCGCATCGCTGATGCCAACTTAAAGTCTGTGTTTATACTCGTCATGTCTTACTGACATGATTGCTACTTTATTGGTGAGGAGACGAGGGGAAAAGGAACGAGTACTCAGATGCATGTACTGTCATTACTTTTCGTTTTCTCATTCGTAATTTTAAGCCTGAAGGTACTTTCAAGTAAATCTCGTCAACATGACATTATTTGTGTAAACAACAATGAAAGACGGCCTTTCCACAGTCAAAGTTTACTTTGCAAAGTTTTAATTCAGCTGAGAGAAAGACAGAGAGACGAATATTTGCTTATTCTATCTTTCTCCCACCTGAATTAAATTTTGCAAAGTAAACTTTGACTGTGGAAAAGCCGTATGTGTGAACCGGGGCTAGCTGAGTACATGACCACGAATGTTACTGCGCAGTCGCAGTCTTCTCTGCGCTTATGCATTTGTATATGTAGTTATGTATATGTAAAATGAATTTTAGTCCCGTTTCACACACTTCAACTTCTCTTGATCAAGCCGTAATTCAGCTTTAAGAAGGATATACAAATATATCTTTTTTTCTTGCAGCTGAATTACGAGTTGATCAACAAATGTTGAAGTGTGTGAACCGGGACTTAGTGCAAAATAAACCAATAGTTTTGCGACACGTCTGTAAAAAGTTAAGATAAAGTAGCATGCGAAAACAAATGATTATTAAGTGTTAATAATTATACAAGGTTTTTCTTGACATGCTTAAATCCTGATTAGCGGTACAATTTGCGTCAGAAGGTCTTAAGTAGCAGACGAATAATAAGATAATTGAAATTCATTTATGCTTATTAGGGTTTGGGATTTCGTAGACATTTTCACTTCTCGGGAAAGGAAGGCATTCCCGGGAATATGACTTATCCAAAATACATAAATTAATTTATCAACTGAAAACTAGTGAGAAACTCATTTTCTTATTAAAATAAGCATTCTTTTTAAACAAAAATTAATAATTAATTTATGTACATAATTATATACCTACAATGTAAAAGTTTGAATTTCAAGTAAATAAATAAATATCGAAAATTCGATCGGTTTCAAATAGTTCCATATGCATCAAAATCAATTTCGCTGTCACTTACATACATAATTTTTAGTTTCTATAATGTCGGCTAAAATTTTATTTAAATTTAAGATGATATTTAGAGGGCAAATAATATAATATATACTTTTGTTGTCCCCCATTTTCCGGGGAAATGTTTGTGGGTATTGTTTTTCCCCAGAACTACCGACTTCCAAACCATTCTTTTTATACATATTATAAAAAATTATGATTCTCATTCACAAACTGCGTGTGCTATAATATATTTTTTATAACTCACTAAACTACGAGTATGAAAACAAAATAAAATAAATAAAAATTAAGACAAATAAATAGTGGTCAATGTTTAAAAAACAAGTTCTTATATGAGCAGACAAAACTAAAGAAAACTCATTGAGTTCCAAGTGTTCATCGAGCAATAATTACTTCTACGAAACGAGCAAGTCTAAGAAGATGTTTCGATCGAGAAACTGTTCCCATTTACTGCTGCTAATATTATTTAGCTGCATACAATGTTTCGGGGCGTACGAAGTGCCGGCAGCCACCTTTAAGGCCTATCCTAAAGGCTTCGACGTTTTCATACCGCATGAAGAAGGCATAACATCTTTTGAATTTTTTGGCAATTTAAATGAAGAAATAGATAATCTATTTGATTCTGCCATATGGTCCGGCAATATTACAAAGCCTGAGAACGGACGTTGGATATACCGTAATCGTGATGTGGTGCTTAATCCTGGTGCTGATAAAATTTACTACAGCACTCGTGTTTTATACAATGGTTATAAGTATTATGGATACAGTTTTAGTGTATTTGAAGTTCAAGATTATTATTCAGAATGTAAGGTAACAGGCACAGATATAGTCAATGGTCAAATAGTGAGATATACACTTTGTTCGTTAAGCGGCGGCCCAGATAGCAAATAAAATATCCATCAGTATTCAAGAAATAAAACTTAATTCTTTCATAAGGCTAACAGTTATTTCTATACTTGTACTATATAGTTTTGATTAAAACAAATATATATTTATTTCCCCAGAGTCTAAAATATTTTTATATCCAATAAATCTTTACATGCTGAATCTAACATGAACATTTTTCATTCTGGCTGAGAAGTTTTTAATAGAAAACATGAGCTGAACAAAAGGTTTGTTTAAAAAAAATAAAATTGATAAAAATAAAGTTTTTCTTCATATAGTATCCAGTTTGAGATGTTTACGAGTGAGTAGTTCTGGGAAAATATACTAACTTCAAATACTCAGTACTTTTCTTTTGAGTAATCGTTGCTTTTAGTGCTTTAGTTGCGGTCGTTAACTCATTAAGGACGATTGGGTATTTAAATACCCATTTACATTATGCACAGTGTGCTGAGCAAGTGTGTTTACAAACTACATTTTACATTAGGGACGGGATGTTTAAAGCTATCTATAATGGGCGGGTGTTTTAAAGTTTTCGCGTTTTCTTTTGGTTGGCAAATCTTTTTCCCTTTTGGGGAAATTTATTACCAAAATAAGTTTTTAAAAATTTTGCTAAATTAATCAATTTTTAAAGCCAAAAGAATAAAATTATTAATTTTAATCAATCAATATTAAGTGAGTCTTTAAAATAAAATTTTATTAATTAAGGAAAATTCCCTAAAGCGAAATTAATTTGATTTGGGATATTTTCAACAGAAAAATTTCATTAGAGTTGAATTACAATTAGAGTTGAAAAAAAAGTCAGCCTAGGTAGTAATGGTAAAGTAAGAAAACATTTTTTTTCATTTTCATTTGTTTTAATGAAAGCTTAATATAATATCTCCAGTTGTTCTAAGAAATATTTGGGTAAAGTTCCCTGATGACCTGCATTAGCAACAGTGAAATGCGCATAGAAACAAGCTACACCCCTCAATAATTAATTTCAATTTGTTTTAAACAAATTGGTTAATATTTTACTGAATAAGTAAAATATTGTTTAAAGTGTTTTCTTTTAAATTAAAGTGTTTTTTTTTAATTAATGTGATTTTTTATTAAAAGTGTTTTCTTAAATTAATGTGATTTTTTAATTAAATTACATATTTATTATTATTATTATTATTTATTCTTTAAAAATATGAATACACAAAAAAATAATTTTTATTAAAAGAGTCCTACACGAACCTGTTTCCGCACATCGTAGAAGACTCACTACGGGGATTAATTCAAGGCTCGTTTGAAGTAAGAATAAAAGAGCCTTACACGATTCTATTAGGAGCATCGTAGGCGACACATATGTATGTATGTATGAAAGAGTCGCCGTCTAGACACAGTTTCTGCGGTTGTATTGAACTTGCACAATTGGAATACGACATCGCGGACTATTAATTTAATCGCTCCCTCCGATCCCTCTACGATCGAAAATGATAGCTGCGATAAAAGACGCGGCGGACTTTGCCGTTTATGTTGTACATTTATGTATGTATGTATATACATATGTATGTATGTATATGTATTATATAAATAAGTAAAGAACAATTTTTGGATCCATTTTGCTACTTTGTTTGCCTACTGATTTCCTTCATTCTTTTACCAAATGTTAGACATTGTTGAGCTTTAGTGACCCGGTTATATATTATTTAAATCGGTTCAGTATCAAAGGAACAAAATGCTCCTAAAGTTGGCACCACTTCAAATTGTAAAAGTACACACGTACATTCACTTACATATGTACTTAAGTATCGGTTCAAGTAAAAACATAAGCAAAGCAATTATAGTGTTTAAGAGTACCTACATACATACATACATATGTATGTATGTATATGCACGAATCAAGAAAACAAAACTGCGCACTCAGCCGTAAAAAAAATTTATACTGCGCATCTACGTCATCATAGAATACAAATGAGTTTTTGTTGTTAAAAGTGTAAGAGATTTATGGCACAAAACTGAAAATAACTAAATAACTTCTAAACGGGTGCATCGATTTGAACTAAATGTTAATTGGACAGAAAAGAAATGCAGTCGAGTAACTGCTTTTGGGTTTGAAGGTACATATTTGAAGAAGAGCTTCCTCGGGCAACAAAAATTTTACATTTCGGCTTACTTTCCATACAAAAATGTACTTTTGTTTACAGCACATATTCTATGTCTACGTCACAACATAACAAAATAACGGACCTGCGCAGTCTTGTTTTTTTGATTCATGTATGTACACACATACATATGTATGTATATGAGTAATAAAATTTTTTCTCCTCAATTGAGTGAAATTGAAAAAGATAAAGAGATCGGAATTAAATATGGATGAAGTACATTTTAATATTTAAGTAATGATAGCTAGAATACGGTCAATTGCGTCGGCCATAGGATATACTAGTACATAATAATAAACATACTAGCCCTTGTCACTGAAAATGTTTTATAGAAGATAATGTGAAAGATAGAACACGTCAACCAATATTTGACGACAAACTTTAAGACGTAGTGGCTTTGACGTCAAAAATGTTTAAAAAAAGTCAACAATACCAGACTTTGTCGTGAACGACAATTTCCTTTAAATTTTCGAAAACAATATCACGAGAGATAATCTCACGATAATTTCTGAATCACAAAATCATGGTAGAATAATACAGGTAGTGTAAATTTACAAAGTAGAAGAGAATTTGGGAATTGCATTATTTAAATGTTTAATAATATTTAATAAAATATAAAAGTATTTAAAAAATATTTTTATATTATTTTTAAACTTTTTGTTCCTTTGAAATAAATTTTGCAGAAAATGTAATAAAAAAAACTTATATTTTATTAATATTAAATTAACTTTGGCCATTTCAGTATTATTGAATTGTATTTTATAAAATCACTTCAATTTCTTTAAACGTTCCCTGCTTATCTACTGATTATATATTTTTCAATCATTTCATGATGGTTTTTGAATACTGAACATACGAAATGAAATTAAATACATTTTATTAGACATCTTTGAAAGCATATTTGATGAATTATAAATTGAAAGCATGGATGGCATGATAATCAGTACTCCGAATTGTCATCAAAATTTCATATCTGCTGTGAATTTACAATTAATTTCTTTCTTCTTTACAAACATTTTACAGCCATTGAGAGAAAAGACAGATTAAAAATGCACTGTAAGTTGTGTAAATAAATAAAAATACGGATAAATTAAATAAAGCACGTTTTTTATTTGTTTATCTAATAGAGAAGGAAAATATTGCATGTAAATTTTATTTCTCTAATTTGTTGACAGTAACTTAATATTGATGAATACGAGGGCAGTTCGGAATTAACCGATTTGTAATTGTAAACTTTCGGTCATACAACTAAATCTTTTCAAAATTAGATGAATTTGAAATTTTACTTTTTTTTCCAAAAAAAAAAATGTTAGTTTTTAAGGCCGAAAAATTTTTTTATGTTTATCCTATTTGCGAACTGAATTTTTTCCATTTGCCTCGAAATGCCTCGAAAATAAGATTTCAATGAGTGCATAAAATTTTTCGCTGTCAAAAATTAATTTTACTTTGAAATTTCGAAACAAGGCTGAAATTTCAAAACAAAATAAAAAACTCTAAATTTTCATATTTCTGGTATAGATAATAAGTTTTTGTGAACATTTAAGTTCTAATATCGATATTGTACTCAAATTAGAAATTTCGAAAATGCTTTGAAAATACTTAATAAATAATCGTTTTTTGCATAAATTTTCTTATGTTTATCAGACTTTAAAGTTAAATGCTTTTCTTATATGGAGAATTCGAACTTAAGACCGAATCTTCAGGCATAATAAGACTTCATCAGAACGGTTTGATTTTGTTAAAAAACACTGTGTGTAATTTTTTAAGTCATGGAAAAATATCCATATACGGACACCACTACGTGATAAAAGACCAAAAAAAAAAGACCCGTGTCTCCAAGTTTAGCCCAAAAGTCATGCACTTTTTATTATGGAACCTCAAAGACTTGGGGCCTCGGTGTCATTTTTGCAAAATACTGATCATTTTCTCAGGCTCATATCTTGCAAATCGTTCGGAATCTTGATTTACTTTCTGAGGCAAAGTTGTAGATCTTGTCATAAAAAACATATAAAATCAAAAAATCTTCATCTTCAAGATAAAAATCGCAAAAATGTTAAAAATATGGTTTTTTACCTTTTTCCACTGTTCAGGTCCATAGGTAGCAAACCGTTAAAAATTAAAGAAAACAATAAACTTCAAAAATGTACCTAAGACCTCAGTAAACAACTTTCTAGAACGTATGAACTTCCTAGGAATGATTCTTAATACCGTTTAGGTAGCGCTCAGGTAGTCGTAAAAGTGAAAAATTTTCCCGAAAATTTTTTAATTTTATTTGTTTTTTTTTTTGCTTCAACATTGATATTTTTATTTGCTTATGCAATTTTACGATCAATTCCCAATAAATTAGGAGGAGTAATTGCTCTAATTTTATCATTTATATATTTTATTTATTATACCATTATATCATTTAAGAAAATTTCGAGGAATTCAATTTTATCCAATTAACCAAATTATATTTTGATTAATAACAACAACAGTAATTTTATTACCATGAATTGGAGCACGACCAGTAGAAGACCCATAATTTATTTTAATTGGTCAAATTTTAACTGTAATTTATTTCTCTTATTATATATTCAATCCAATGATTATTAAATGATGAGATAATTTATTAAATTAGTTAATGAGCTTGAACAAGCATTTGTTTTGAAAACATAAAATAGAAATTAAATTTTCTATTAACTTTACTAAAAAAAATTAATTAAATTAAATAAAATAAAAAAGTTTTAAATCCAATAAAAAACAACAAAAAATTCAATGAAAAAGGTAAAAATCTCTTTCAAGCCAAATATATTAATTTATCATAACGAAATCGAGGTAATGTACCACGAACTCAAATAAATAAAGAAGATAAAAAAGATAATTTTATATAAAATAAAAAAGAAAATAAATCTCTACCTAAAAATATTACACAAAACAACATTCTTATAAATGAAATACTTGCATATTCAGCTAAAAAAAATTAAAGCAAAGCCACCACTCCGATATTCAACATTAAATCCAGATACTAATTCCGATTCACCTTCTGCAAAATCAAATGGTGTACGATTAGTTTCAGCTAAAGAAATTCTAAATCAAACTAAAGCTATAGGAAATATAATAAATAAAATAATAATTGATATTTATAAAATATTAATATATTATAACCTCCAATTAAAAAAACAAATCTTAATAAAACCAAAGCTAAGCTAACTTCATAAGAAATAGTTTGAGCAACAGCTCGAAGACCTCCTAACAAAGCATAATTAGAATTAGAAGAGCAACCAGCAATTATTACTGTATAAACACCTAATCTTGTACAACATAAAAAAATAACAAACCTAAATTAAAAGAAAATAATTTAACAAAAAGAGGTATTCTTACATGCATACTATGCACTGTGAAATACAATTTAATGAAATTCTGTCTATGAACTACTTCTTGTGCTTAAATACCAAAATATGTTGGAAGTTTCGGGCATATTTCGAAAATTATTAATTTGGAGTTTTTGAACAAAATAATTTTTCTCTTTTCTGAAATCTTCTGTACATGAAAGATTGAGCATAAAAAAATAGGCTGCCAACTGGCCCTTAAATTGATCTTGGTACTCTTCACGGCCGTCCTTTCTAGATAGGAACTTGGATTTAATTTTACGTTTATATTTTTGTGCGCATATGAATTACATACAACACACAAATTTCTTAAGACGCTTCTTGCGGGACCATCCTCGTAAACTTTTACTTTAAACAGTAAATAATTACAAAACGTTTAAACAAATTCATGGTCACTTTACGATTTTTTTTGGTTTCTCAAAAAGGGGCTTTTATTTATTTTGTATTTTTTGTTTTAATTTTGAAGACGTTTTAAAATAATTTTAACTTTTTAACTTGTTTAATTTTTTATGATTCTGTAGAGTATGTGTGTGTGTGCGTGTGTGCGTTTACTGATTGATGCTGGGAACACAATTGGGATGAACGACGAATTCGTCGCTAAAAGTTCGCTGCTTAAATTCGTAGTGTTGCACGCAATTAGGACAAAAATATTACAGCTGTCATAATTAGCAAAGTTGATTGTTGTCGGTGACAAAAAATAGACATTGTAATAAAATGAATGCAAGAATTTTGCGAAAATTACATATCGCACTTGTTTAACAATACAGACGGTATTAACTCAAAATTTTAAAATTACCAATAGAAGAAAATGACTTTTAGATTTTATATTGAAGATTATATGAAAAATAATTTTGAAATCTTGAATTTTGCTACCAAAAATTTAGAGACAAAACAATACGAATTTGTTACATAAATATTATCTGTAAATTTTTCATAATAAGTGAAAGACTAAAGTGTGATATGTTTGTTTGCAAAGTATAATTAAACAAGTACGCTTGATTCTACAACAACAAAAACAACAGGCATTTTGTTATTGTTATAACTATTTAATCTAAATGTCAAAAACAACAGACAGGAACATAAAGAAGTAATAGGTCTGTTCGTTTACTTAAAATTATTAAGAATTTGTAACAGTTGTTAGTACAATGTGTTTGTTTATTAACTCCAAAAGTCTTCAAGAAGGTTGCATCAAAAGAGAGTAACAAATTGAAATAAAATGTACTTGTACGACAGAAAATCAATTTTAGCTTAAGTTAGGAACAACAGGACCAAATTAAGTACATCAGGGTCAGAGGAAGCTGCAGCAAATGTATTTTCTATATAAAAATCAGTAAATTTTCCCAGATCAGCTGATAGGTTTAGTATTGTACCAAGTACAAAGGGTACACTTGAGAATCGGTACTTTACGTTATGGATGGTAAAGTGTTCATTTATTGTAGTATTGTTGAGAGCAACTTTAGAAAATTTCATTTTAATATCTCGTTGAGAGTTTTTGATGAAAAATAATAATAATTTAATAATTTTGAAAAACAAAGCAAAACAAAAGTAATTAAAAAATATATTTATGTATGTATGTTTATATATTTAAAAAATAATTACATATAAACAAATATAATTGCACAATTCATGTGTAGATGCATTAGATGTGTCCGCATAACCCACAAAAGGTCACGAGTAGTCCAGAAATATCCCAAAGAAGCATGGTTCATTTATGATTTCGATTTCCTAGGGTTGGACTATGTATGTACATATGTATCTAGTTCAGGTTTGCATTACATCGAACTAATCCAAAAAATAATAATTATTTTTTTTTTCTTGAAAATTTCCGCACAACCAAAATTATTTAAATGTTTTATTTTTCTTTCTATTTTATTATTTGTCCAATTCTTGAAAATTTTAATTTGATAACAAATTTATATAAAGTAGAATACGCCTAGAGGTCGAAATTCGACCGCCAGCACCAATGAAATGCATGTATATAGACTACCTAAAAAACCCTCAACAAACAAAATTTTTCGAAAATCTTTAAAATCTAAAACATATCATATTAAAAAATTAAAGTTTATTTTGGAAAGTATATAAACTTTTTCGACACAAAATGTCTTCAAATCTTGCTTTGAACTGAATAAAATGTTTAAAGTTTTTGTTGTTTTTAATAAATCTGTTGAATTCTTAATTTTTAAATGAAAGATTGTTGTATAAAACAAAAGATTTTTGAGTGATGATTTTTTTACGACTTTTTTTTTTTTAAATATTTACAAAATTTTAAGATTTTTTTGAAAATATTACCGGCAGCCCTGCTGGTGGTTCACACCAATAAAAATTCAAAGAAGAATAAGTGAGTAAGAATATTTTCAATAAGACATGTCTCGTCTGAACGCAGATAAAGTATACTTTGCGCACGAAAGAGCTCTAAATGTGTTTTATTTCTCATGACAAAAGTTCGCAACGAAAAATTCCGTAGTTCGTATCAATTGTGTTTTCAGCATGTTGTATTGAGTTTTTTAATTGTTATTTTTTTTGTTGTTGCTGCAAATAGAGTGAAAGTGTTTTAAAATTTAAATGTTTACTGAGCCACGCATACATACATATGTACATATGTATGTACGCGTATGCGTCTTATCATGATGCATGTGATTTGAATTTGATGTTTTCAGTTTGTTTGCTGTCTCATTAAAACTTTCCTGAATGAATGAATGAACCGATCGAGAGCAGTTTGTTTTATTTTTTTGCTCAAGCTTTATGTACTTTTAAATATGTGACGGAGGTGTTAAATACTTTATTATTTGATTTAAGTTTTTTTTTTCGTTAAAGTATAAAAATGCCAATTTGCCAATAACATTCAACTCAATATCAGTTGCAATGTTTTTTTCTTCATCTCTCTGTCATCGCCACAATGGGTGGACAGTTATTAAAGTCAGTGCATAAATATTTACATGCATGTACAAATGTTTGTTATGTAATATTTAATATTATGTGCCTTTTCTTTCTTGGTTTTAATAATTTATTTTAGAAATAATGGATTCATGTTAAAAAACGATACAAACATTTGTTTATAGTGGAGTTGCAGTTACCTACTTTTTCCAATAAAACTAGAGATTAAAGTGAATTATGCGTGATTAGTTTTTTTTCGTTTTCAATCCTGTGAGCGTACATGAACGTGAACATGAATAAAAAATTCAGCGTAAGTAGCTTTTGGGAGTGACTGTATCGTGGTTTTTTTTTGCTTTATTGTAATTTTTCCATTTTATATTTTTTAATTATTTTATAGTTTTTTTTTCGTAAATATTTCGTGAGCCTGAGTTTTCGTGAAAGTGACTAAGTTTCTTTTTTCACTCAGGTGAGCGTGCATGAACGTGACCCATGAGTAAAATTTTGTTTATCGTGAGCGTGAGTGAAAAGCCACTCACGATCTCATCTCTTAATCAGACCATTAAATACATGAATATTATTGTTATTTTTTATAAAACTTAAAACAAAATGCTCACATTTTGTTTTGATGTTAAAAAATAGTTCTGATAATAAGTAAATAAAATTTATTTATAATTATTATTAATAAGGCAAAACGTTTTGCCTTATTAAATACTTTTATTGTCACCCAATGGGCGTATAATTGTATAAATGTTGTAAAGAAAATAAAATAGATTCATATCGAATAATATAATTTGTTTGTTGGGATTTTTGAATAAGTTTCAAAGCCTACTATGCTTATTTATACTTTTGTAGTTTTTGGAAATTCTCATTTCTTTTTTTTAAGTTTTTGTATAAGATGAGAGGTTTGAAACATTTAAAAAATATGGTTTATGGTCTACAGATGATTTGGCATTAGCACAAATGAATTACATGTATGTATATAGACTAGCTAAAATAACCCTCAACAAACTAAAGTTTTTGAAAATTATTTATAATTATTATTATAATCTATATTATTAATCCATCTTATGGCCGTAATAATGAACCGATTTTGGAAAGATTTATATGTTTTAAAACGGGAGTTTAAACTTAATTTGATTTAAGTCGGATCGATATTTAGGGAAGTTACAAGCGCTTAAAGTTGCTACTAACACATGCACAGTTATTACACATGCATGTATTATCAGCTTTAACTTGAAAAATAAACAAAGTGTGCATGTGTGTTTGTTCAATTTGCTTTTGCATAGAAATTAGACAGAGTTTTAAGTTGTTTATTTAGAATGTTTTGTATTTTTGTATTTTATCGTATGTATTTATTTATTGTTTAATAATAATTTCTAGAATGCGGCCAATTGAGTGTACTGACCTCAATTGGCCGTCCAGAACGTTTGGCTTAGTTGATATCCAGGGTCCGAAACTGTGATTTAAAAAAAAAATACTAAAAATTTTTTAGCAAGATTTTATATTGTTGAATGTATGAAAAGAAATTTTATACATTCTTGTTTTATACATTTATTTTGTCAAACTTACATCTTGTTCAAAATAAAGTTGTGCAACTAGACATTTTGCAGCAGTTTTTATGTGATCAAACCAGTCTTGAAATCTCTTATTTTGTTCTTTTGCTTTTATAAATTTAATAAGCCAACTACTTTTTACTGAGCTAACTTGGCTTTTGCCGTTTTTTCTTTAGATTACTGGTTGGATTTTGGGTAAGAAGAAAAAGTGATTCTGCCGAGCATCAGAAGCCAATTGAACTTGTTGTGTTTTTTTCGCATGCATTTGCTTACAGGGTTTGTTTTGCAGACACCATAAGCAGTCATTGAACTTGACTCAACAGAAGCAAAAAGTCAAATGGAAGAGCCATTATCCTCTTTAAAAAAAACTTAACCCTTTATGGCCCCATGGCATTATAAGATTTCACATTTTGAAAATAAATTACTAAACAATAAGATACAAGATCTAATCCATCTCAACCTTATAAAATACTAATTAAATTAGAACTAATAATTAATAATATAATAGAACTAACAAACATGAAAACTAAGATAATAAAACGATTAATTTTATAATCAGTTTCTATATATTCTTTTCTATAAAAAAATAACTAAACAAGAAATTAATAAAACAAAAGATATAAAAATTAAACTTATTCAATCAAATAATAAAGTTATAACAATATTTATAGAATTAAATGAAAAAACCTCTCCGTCAATAAAAACTCTATAATTTATTATAATAAAAAAAAATTGAAAAATAATAATAAACTTATAAAAAATAAAACAATAAAGCTAATTTTACAAATTGATAAATATTTCACAGTTTGAAAAGACAACCAATCAATCAATATTTTTATTAAACTAATTAAATATAATCATAATATAAACACAGCACTCTTTAAAATTAACAAATTCAAAGGAAATCATTGTAAAAATAACAAACCTTTCAAACAAACAGGAAAAAAATGCTGCTCGCGAGCATATCTTCATTTAATTGTTTCGTTTTTAAATAAAACTTGCGAACAGAAAATATAAATACTTTTTATATTGTGGAATATAAAACTCGCCGTATTCGGAATTCAAAACATTAACAGCCGTATTTATAAAAAATTAATTTGGGCTTAAAATGTATTTCAAAGAAAATGTTTATGATAATTTTGTCTTAAAATACATTTGAAATATATTTTTTTGTTTGAGGAAGGCGGGTCTAACTGCCTGATTTTCAAAATAAAATAAAAGTTTTCGGTTGGAAGTTTAAAGAACTACCTAGTCAATAGTACCAATGTCAGTAGTGGATTTTCGACGACACGCACATGTTAAATGTCTATAGTAAATAGCATTGTCTGGGGTTTATAATTCACTAGTACTGCTGACTGTGTCAATAGTAAGTCAGTGCCGTTTCACTATTGACATTTCCTGCAGAGTAGGTACTCCTAAACACTCTCAATGCTTTGCTTATATTTTTACTTGAACCAATACTTACATAAGTGAATGCGTGTGCATGTGTATTTTTTTTAGTATTTGTAGTCGTGTCAATTTTATGATCCTTTTATTCCTTTATTACAGAACCGACTTGAGTAGTATATAGTCGGGTCACTAAAGCTTGGTAAAAGAATGAAGAAAGTCGGTTGGTAAACAAAGGAGAAAAAGGAATATAAAAATTTGTCTTTGCCTATTTATATATAGATAACTGTACTGCAATATCTAGTTTCAGACCATTTACTTATTTTTTAAAAACCTATTGTATCCGTTACGGTACAACGGACTTGAAGTAATTCCTTATCGTGGTGATATTTTCTAAAAATTTATTTTACCCGCGTTTTAATTTCGTGAATTTTGTGAGTGACCCAATCAATTACTGCTTTTTATTATTAAACTGTTTTCAGTAAAATAATCATGATTTTTAAACTTTTATTGCTAAAATATTTAAGCTTCTTCCCAATTCTTTCTTTATCCACTTTCTCCGCAATAAATGCAACTTTTCAAAAGTAGTAGAACTAAAGTTTTGGCTTGTGTTATAAACTCCTGGAATCTTGGAAACAAAAAATATATATTAGCTAGATGTTGGGCTACAAAGGGTTAACAGTAAAGAAATTAGAACAACAAAACAATACACTCACTTATGCACTTTGTTTAATGATGTTTTGTTGTTGCTGTTGTTGTTGTTTTGAATTGACTTTGGTTCATTCCTGCACATAATGGTCAGCATGACAAGGGTTTCTTGCTCTCGATATAAAAAAAAAACTTTATTGCAAGAATTCTTTTTGCCATGTTAATGCAACGACGGCAATTTATATATTTAATGCATTTTATTTGCGAGTTTTTTTTTGTATTTTTGTTTTGTTTTAATCTTTTTTTTTTTTAAGAATAGCAGCTTATTTTTTTCAAACTGGTTCTGTTTGTCATGTGGCGTGAAACTTAAAAAATCGGGTTCATATAAAGGTTTAACCCTTTTCAAAGGATCAAATAATGGACTTGAAAAATGTTTGCTTGCGCTTTTCAAAGTGTTAGGAAAGGCTTCAAAAATTGCGCAGAAGCTGAAAGACTTTGCAGTTATTTTATTAGTAATCTTGCTAAATATTTTAATATGTTGTTGTTCTTTTGGTTTAAAGAAAAAGAATCACAGAAAGTGTTTATATTTTCTAGGTTTTCCTGCTTTAAATATGGAAATGTTGATATTGCAGTTGCATATTGTTAATGTAAGCGGAAATCACCCATCGTTGTACATCAGCAATTTTAGCACACATATCATAATTTTTTGCTACAAAGCGTGAGTGTCTTAATTAAAATAGCTGATTTTAGAGTTTACAGAATTGAATGAATAACTTTGCCGCACGGAACAAGCTAAGCCGCAGACAATATTTCAACCCGAACGCCGTCGATAAAATTTTCCCGCGAATCAAGCGTCCGGTTTTTGTATAAATTTTCTAAAATTAATATTTATACGTAATTTTTGAACTGTTTATGGTTTATTTTGAAAATGAAATTTTTGGCTTGAACTCAACAGTTCAACAGTTACATATAAATATTAATTATTAAAAACGAATGCACCCGTAATAAACTCCATGCTTACATTGTCACAGGTGGTTGAATACTAATGGCGTTATTTTTTTTTAATTTAACATTTCTTTTACTTTTTATGAAAGAATTTGCCAATCAAAGTTTTCTTAATATGGCATTTACACCAGACCAAAATCTAGTTGATTTCAATTGAAATCTCTATCAAAATCTCTACCGTTTATACCGGGTTATTCGTGATATTTTTGAAGATTTCGTATCCATGACAAAAACAGTTGATTGTAATTTTCCTTTTCAAATGTCAAACTCCGTACAAAAAACTATCACTCAACTGCGAAACAGCTGGCGAGCACACCCTTTAAAGCTATGTTATTAAACAGGGAAGTATTTTTCAGTACAATTTACGAAAAACCACAGTTGCATAACTAACTTCTACAAGTTTTTGAGTAGATTTTGACAAAATCTTGAACTTGGGTGACGTAGTGGATATTGCAGGTTTCCTAGAAATGAGATGATATTGTACCTCCTGCAGGACTTCTTTATCATTTCGACCTCAGTACTTTTAACGATCGCAATTTTTGTAAAGGAAATTTACATTTATGTAAATATGTACATACTAACTTATTTTTCTTATTACCAATACTAGCTTTGCTATACAGTTTTATGTTTGTATAAATTTAATAAAAACAATTTTTTTGTGTTAAAATTTGTAAGCAGAAAAAGTGATTCTACCACTAAAAGTGGTTAAAGATTCTGAAATTGATTAAATCTGTTGGATTTTTCACATGCAAGTTTTTTATTGCGGAGACCATAAACAGTCAATGAACTTGACTCAACATTTTAGTAGCAAAAGGAAAATCAACAAATGAAGATGCGTTTGGTGATATAAAATGCTCACAAAAAAAAAAACACGTAAAAAGAAGACCTTTAAACGCATTTTTATATTGTTTGCTGTTGGTTGTACAAGTACTATGGATACTCTGCTGGATATTTTGCTGGATGTTTTTTATTTCTGCTCATTGTAGTGGGCACGACGGAAGACTTCTTTCTCTTCTTTCGTGTCTAAATAACTTCATGCTAAGATTCTATGACCAGGTTGTGCCCAGCACCGACTTATGTAACAAAAATGCATTTTATTTTTAGTTTGTACTTTTAAAGTAGCGAATGAATAACAGATATATTTTTATGAAACTGGTTTCCAGATTACAAAGTTAGACAAAAAGAACAAATGAAACTAAATTAAATAGAGTCAATAAGCTAATTTGGCTTTACATTTAAATTTAAAGAAATTTTCAAAATTAAACAAGAAAAATCATAATATTAGTAGTATTATAATTATTATAATTGTCGTTAAAAGAAACCAGTTATTAAAAGTTCGTTTTCATTTATATTTTTTCGTATTAAAAATTAGCTCTGCCTTCATTATATCGTTGATGTCAGTTGTTGTTGTTATTGTTGTTAAATTTAATAACCCAAAGAAAGTGTTTAAATTAAAATTTAAGAAATTTTCTTAATTGTTATGCAAATGCTTTGTTGTTTTCTCGATACGATTTAACGACACAAAACTTATTGTTGTTAATATACATAAGTGGGTCAATAAGAAAATTGTTGTCAAATAAGACTTAATATGTAGTAGTTTTTATTCAAAGATTTTCAAAAACTTTGAAAAAAGATATCGAGGCAATTATAAATTTTAAAAAGTAATTTTTATTTTCAAGAAAGTTTTGTTTTTGTCAAAACTTATGTTTTAGGTACAAAAGCAAAGTTGTGGAAAGATTCTTTAATGTTCACCAAAAATCAATTTACCAATTTATCTTTGCGCTGCATTGGAAGGTATTTTCTTTTTTTATAAAAGGCATATTTTTGTGTTCGAAAAATATTTTACATGGGCTCGCGAATGTTCAATGTTGTGTCAGCTAATGAACACGTTTGTATTGTTTTTTGGTGGCCCCGCAGACTAATGGACATCATCCTGGACTATTAGTCGAGGTGTCGCAGGTGCCTGTGCTGCACATATGTCAAAAAGAGAAAAGATTCCTTTAAGCACAAGTACTTTTGAAAGGTACAAAAGTACTTTTAAAAAACGCATATCGTAATATGATTTCAATAAAGCCTTAAGTTTCAGAAAATTCAAAAACGACTTCTTGGTAGATTTCGATCCACCATATCAAAATGCATGTCCCTGGAAAATTTTATTTATTAAAATTGTACTAATTCGTCAATAAGAAATAAACTTAAACTAAAAAAATGTTGAAAAATATTGCATAAATTTTCATATTAGAGAGTTTTTTGCTGGTCCTCTAAAATTTTTTCAATGTAACTTAGGGCTTTTATGAATTCATATGACGATATCTAAATTTAGAAAGTCCACCTCAAAAAAAATCTATTCTTGATAAAAATATCATGTTAAATAAATATAAAAAAATTAATTAAAAACGTTAAGAAAGCATACTTCAAAAAGTAACTTTTAGAAAGTCTTTCTAAGATGTTCCCCCTGTTTTGAAAGTACCGCGTCAATTCTAGATCGAGTGTTTTCTATGCACCGAATAATTTTTAATTTGGTGTTCCCTACTGCAGTAGAGTAGTAACACAAGCCAATAATTTGTAGTCACAGAATAAAAATTATAAATTATTAAAATACAATAATAATTAAAAATAAAAATTGCTTTATTTTATCCAATTTAATTTTGATCATGTTCGCAGTAAAAATGAATAATTTTGAAAAGCCCCTCTTAAAAGATTTTTTTTGAGAACAAATTTCTATAAAAATATATAAATGTTTTTACTATTACATACATGCATAAGGGCTATTTCAACCCACAAAATATACAAAACTTTTTTAATTAAAATAAATAAAAAAAAAATTAATTAATATTTATTCGTAATTGTTGAACTGTTTAAGGTTTATATTGAAATGAAATTTTTTTGGCTTAAGTTCAAATCTGAGTTTACCCATATCTTCTTAATTTAAGAAATTATATTTAGATAAATTCATTATATTTTATTAAGAGAGTACTATTTTATTTGAAACAATCTATTCATCAGACTAGCAGAACGGAGATCAGTACTGATTTCGAGGTCGCTACACCATCTCATCAGCGTTCTTTGTTCGATTTTACCACTTTTGACGGTGGATACTAGTAACTAGGAATATCAACTATTTAACTGTATTATTTAACGATAATGGGAAACTGCTTGATCTCAAAGCCAATGGCTTTGGAAAAAGCAAGAGAGTATGAAATATTTGGAATAATTAAAAATCAGAGATGGAATTTCGTATTAACCGAAATTGATTTAACTTGTAAGAAATGAATAAGTTGCACTTTTCGTATTCTATTCTAATTTTTTATTTTTATTAATTTATTTTTCCAATATTTCGACCAACTTTGTTGGTCATCTTCAGGGAATTAATATTTTTTTTATATGTGTTGTAGTGTTGTCAGCTGTTTATGCTTGTAAACTTTTTCACCTACTGTCTTTTTAAAATTAAATTGGCGGAAATATCTCGAATTATAAAATTCCTTAATAATTTAGTTTCAAGTTTATTTTCTTATAATTACTTAAGGTTCTTCCCGATTGCAAATCTGAATCTGCATCTGAATCTAATCAAACTTGCAGGTTTTGTTCTTAAGTCTTACGTTTTAGTACTCATTGATTTATTTTTCCTTTTAATAATACAAATGGGTATTTACACATATAGAAGCATAAAACTAATTTTCAAAAGATTCTTTTACACTTCTAAGTATTTTTGTCAATTGCAATTTTTTACTCCACCAAAGCATGTTGCATTTAAGAAAATGACAAAATATTTTTTAACAGAATACATTCTGCAGTTTTCTTCATTTACAACTTCAAAAATTTTTTAATACATACATATTTTTATTCCCATCGATACAATTCAAGTTGAATACTCGTACATAAATATTCATACAGTAAATAACTAAGTGAAAAAATAAAAATAAATAAAAAAAACGCACCGAGGAAATAATTCAATTCAAAGCCAAGTGCAAACGATGACGAACACGATGACGATCAGTGGTGGTGGTGGTGGTGATGGTAGCAGTGTTTGTGGTGGACGCTTAAGAAAACACATACAACAAAAACAAATTCAACACAAAATCAATTCAATGCATGTTGTAACAAGCCGGGTATAAATGCGCTTCTTCCAAAGAAGTTTCAAACAGTTTGTAAAGTGATTTTCAAGTTTTAACTACGATCGGACGAAAGCACGCATAAAATTTGAACAGAAGCGAAATTGGTTGGATTAAATCTGATTTAGAAGCACTATTAGTGGACTATTAAATAACTTAATTAACAAAATACAAGCAGTTACAATGCGTTTCTTTGCTGCCTTCATAGGATTTTCTCTAGTGCTCTCACTGTGTAATGCTGCCACAGTACAGAGGCGGACGTATCGCAATACAGAAGAGATACTTGTACCAGTGACCATTATACAAGATGACATCAAAAAGTCCGCGGGCTTAAAAGAAAATCTAAATGAAGTTCAAATTAAGAATTTAGTGCCCGAAGTAATTGCTGAAGATATTGCCACAGCTGTGGATGAAGAACAAAAACTGGAGGCCGTTGTAGCTGCTGTACAGGCTGAGCGTCGTATCGATGAAGCCATTGTTGAGGAGGAAATTAAAGAAGCTGTACAAGAAGAGCAAGATAAGGAAATTATACAGGCAATAGAAAAGGATAATGAATTGGGAGCAACATTAGTTGAAGTACGACCTGAAAATATTGAAGCCGTTAAAGAGCCTGCCAAAGAAGCGCAAACACAAGCATCCAATAATGTTGTATTAATAGAAGATGCGAGCCGCGCATCTGCAAATGAAGTAGTCCAGCAGCCTGAAGGCACCGTACGTCAAGCTACACAAGCCACGCCTACGCAAACTAGCACCCAACAAAATCTTATACAATTGTTTCAAAACTCACCTATTGGACAATTTTTAAATGGTTCTGCGCCAACTCCCACATTTAATCCCGTTGCAGCTGCCACCCAGGCTTTTCAAGGACTACAACAATTTACCTCCAATATAGCTACTCAATTTCAAAATCCCTTTGCCGCCTTTGGAGGACAGCAACAAGATCCAGCGGTTAATGCTACGACTACTGTTAGACCACCAGGTCCATTACAACAACTTTTCGGTGTCTCCAATCAACAAGGTACCCTTCAAGGTTTAATAAACTTTTTCCAAGGTAGACCTCAGGAGTCGGCCGCCACTACAAATCCGGAATCGCAGCCCTCTAGAGAACCAGAAATCCTCGAGCAAGCCTCTGAAGCAGTAGCTGCTACGGATGATTCAGCTAACAATATCGCCGATCAAGCAAGCAGTGCTGAAGCAAACGATTCGTTTGAGCAATCTGTACAACCCAATGAATTAATTGTGGTCAATGATGATGCTTCCGAAATAGAAAATGATCAGGCACAGGAAGTTGCAAATGTTCCACACTAATATGTAGATAGATTTATTGTCTCTTCATCTAGTTTTTAATTGTAAAATGTGCTTTTTTTTGGGTAAAAAAGGATTTCTTTGGTTTAGTTTAAAAAAATTAATTTATTTGCCGCGCTGCCATTATATCATCGCCATTATTTTCAGTTAATATAAAGAAATCTAAAACATTATTTATAAGAATCATGAACAAAAACAAAAACTATTTATTTTTTATTTTATATACTATTTTATTGAGTAATAAAAATCAAAATTAAAAAAAAATATCTTCGACTTTTCAAAGTGTCTATTATTTAGAGAACTGTTTTACGAACGAATATCTCTGTTCCGTGAAACAGTTTGGTATTAAGTCAACTTTAATAAAAATATTTATTATAATTTGGAAACAAAAATTTACAAACTCGGGGTGATTTTTTTTCTTCTTCATATCTCACTTGTTTCGCAAAACATTAAATCAAAATTTTTCAATTTGGATTTTACATTGAAAAATTTATGAAAAATAGTTTTTAAATATTTCATTTTGCTACAAAAGACAAAACAATACGATTTTTTACCGCGGGGTAGATATAAATATTATCAAAAACTTTTGTTTGTTGAGGGTTTTTTAGGTAGTCTAAATACATGCTAAAAAACCCTCAACAAACAAAAGTTTTTGAAAATCTTTGAAAGAAGATATCGAGGCAATCTCGATTAATAAATTAAAAAAATATAAATATTATCTTTAAATTTTTCATAATAAGTGAAAAAGTGAAAATTTCGAGTCGAACAAGTGCGATTTATTAATTTATTTCAAATTTCAATAGTAAAAAGTCTGCTCTTTTTTTTGGAATATGTATGTGAAAGGTGTCCCAAAATTATTGATATTTGAATTAAATAGAAAACAGGATCTGGGTGTTGTTGGCAAATACAAAGCAAATAATGATTAAGAACGTATTTTCTTCAACATTTTTTTATTTATTCTCCAACAAGAAACAGTTTGTCTGATGCTACATTAAGAAATCTGATATTTTTGAAAGGAAACAATTATTTTGCTGCTTAGTTTTATCTAATGTATTTTTTGGTTTGAATAAAAATTGTATATTTTGTATTTTAAATACATACATGACGTGGAAGTATTTTGTATTTTAAATACCGCAAACCATGTATTTTTCCCAACTATGTCTATACTAAAGTAAAACAGTTTACAAATTTTCGTACTTACCAATAAATTAGAACGTTAACAAATGAATTTATAATATCGATAATGTTCAATTCACACAATTAAAATTCGTTTAAGAAAGTTAAATCAGCATAATTGAAAACCTTTTATTCAGTTTTGAATGAATTAATTCAAATCAAATGTGGCTGTTACCGATAGATAACATTGTTATAAAGCATAATTTAACTCCCACCGGATTATTAAATAATACATAGAAAATTTAAATGAATTGATTTTTTTTTGCGGAATAAGAAAACAAAACAACACTTTTTCAGTTTCTTTTTTTATATTTCGATACATACAGTCGCAGTTTATTATTCATATTTTGTTTTTAATTATTATTATATATAATTATTATTGTTTAATTATACATTAATATTGTTTTGTGTAAGTATGTATGTATGTAAGTTTTGTTTACTATTAATTTTTTATTTTGTTGTATTTATAAGTATTTAGTCTTATACAATAAGGTGGCATTTTTTAATTTTAATTTATTTTTAATCAGAGCAGGTAAAAATACATTAATTTATTATATGTATGTATGTATGTAAATAGTTGTGGCTTTTATTAGAATTTATATATATATGTATGTATGTATCTCATCTTTACTTTTCCTTTAAAGAAAACAACTGTCATCAAATAAACAAAACTTAAGAAAACGAACAACAATTAGCCAACTTAATTATGAATTTACACAAGTTGCAAATAGTATTTGTTGTAGTTTTAATAATAGTCATTCGTTCTTGTTCTATTAGCAAATTAATTTAAAATTAATAACAATAGATTTTGATTTTTGTCTTCCTGTTGAATTTGCAAATGAGTTTTTTTTGTTGTTTTTTAGTATCAAGTAAAATAAATATTTTGTTGTAGAATTAAAAAGCACTAGAATTGTTTTTGTTCTGTAAGTTTGCCGTTATGTGAGTACATTTTTGAGAGGTAGAGAAATAGAGAAGAAAATAAATATTAGGCGGACTCATGGTTACCATATCTGAAGATTTATGTTACTTTCGAAGTTTTTGAGGTGCCCTAAAGACATACGATTTTTATTTAGAGGAACAATATTTTCGCTTTTTTAATTATTTTTTTTAAAGTTTTAGTACGATAGTTGAAGTTATATCAGGCAAATATGTTTATAGTTTTAACTAAAATAATTATTTTAGTTTTATTAGAAGTGTTTAATTTTAGGTTAGGGCTCCAAGGAGGTTTGGAGAACAAAAAAAAGAGACTGAAATGATCATGATATTACTCAAGAATAAAAGGTAGATTTTCTAGTAAGAATGTGTGAATAAGGGAGTTAAGTTAAGTATATTATTCAGGAGAAAGAACAATAAATTAGTAATAAATTCTCTTTCTTTTGTATTAATAATTAACACCAGCAGAATTATTTCTTTTATAAATAAACTTACATTTATTTCGGAATTCAGATGCAAAAATTAACGCTGAGTCTCACGGAGTTTGTGCGGATGTAGCAGATTCATTATAATGAAATACTAGTCACCCCGGAAGTCCCGAAGGTGGCTCGTTTTCAAGCAAAAACTGAACCGAACACACATAAGTTTGACTTTTATATGCTTACTTAACATACATTCATAGTTCAGATATATATATGTATATATATATTTATAATCTGGTACAAAGCAGGTTTGGCTCTTCCATATTTAACTATAAAATATATAAAAATTGAATTGAATTCATTTCATTATGATAAAAATGTAAAAGGATATGTAATTTAAAAAAAGTATGAAAGCCGGTGATATTAGCTTAAACAAGAAGTACGCATAAAAAGTACGGATGTAACCGATACCGATATATGGGTGATAGTTCAGGTTTGTCGACATATCTTTATTTATTTTATTTATTTACAAACAATTCAATTTTCAACGCCTTTTTTGCATAACAACATCAAAGTAGAACATAAAATCAAAACAGAATAATGAAATTGTTTATAAAATGAATCTAATTTATCTCGAGCTATAGGTCGATTTTGTATAAAAAACGTTTGTAAAATTTTATTAGTTAGCCGATATTTCGCCACTTCCTTGTGTGGCTTCTTCAGTGAAATAAAATTTTTTTGTTCACAATAATCAAAAAACAAAAAATACAAAAAATTCTCAAAATTAAAATATTAAAAAATTAACAACTTAATAAATACGTATGTACACAAAAATATAATATTATAAAAACCAAATATTCAATTTCCGTTTCCGTTCTTATATAATAAATATCTATATGCATGAGCAACACTAGCTGTATCTGCTTTAAAATTAATTCTGTTTCCCATTGGAACATTAATAATTTGAAGCATCTGTAACATATACCGGCTTTTGCAGTTATTTTCCGTATTCAAAACTGTTATATTACTAAAATCAGGATTGTGATTAAAATTAACACAATACGATACTACTGCTGTATTTTGTGAAGAAATTTTATTTTTGTATTTTTGATCTGATCTAATCTGATCAGCTAATCTAGTTTTTAATTTAATGTCCGTCAACAAAGTACTCATTGTGTCAACCTCCTTCGCCGATAACGTATGACGGATTCTATGTGCCTCGGCGTATACAGTGACCGTCGTCAACTGCGTTGAGTAGTGTTTCCACTAAAACATTCCCTCCTCCTTTTCTAGTGAGAGTGTCTTCAAGGAACTGCTTTCTATATTACTTCGATAACTAATCAAGTTGGGTATTTTGCCCACAAACCATATAATTTAGTGTACAAATAAACTAAAATCAGGGTAATCAGGGTGACTAGATTTTTTAAAAGTTATACAAATAAAATAAGTGCCGTTTTCCGCGGGCAAAACTTACTTCGCAAAGTCTTGCGTTTGATTGGGATTAGCGAAAGAAGAGTGGGGGAGGGGAGGGGTAATACAGATATTGATGTACTTGCAAAATTGATTTTTTCTTCTTCGTTCGCCCTTTACACATAATTGTCTTTGATTGCATGTGTGTGTTTGGTTTGCATGTTCATCCAATAAAAGAACACAAAACTTGTCAAAGTGAACTTTACGTTTAAAAGAAAATTTAAAAGCAATTGTCAAAGTAGACTTGATCTGCAGAAGAGGTCTCTAACTAAGAAAATGTAAAACACACTGAACATTTTTATAAAATTGTTCTTCCTTAAATAATTGCTGAGAGCACTTTTCCACATGCAAAGTTTTGTGTTCTTTTGTTGGATCAAACTTCAAACCAAGCACAAAAATATGCAACCAAATAGAGCTTGTATAAACGACGAACGAATAAGAAAGCAACTTTGCGAGTACATCCTTTCTCTCATACAAGCTCAAGAATTTGCAAAGTAACCTTTGTGAAGGCAAAAGCTCTGAAATCTGACAGTCGAGATGCTACCGAAATGATGCAGACCGTAATTGAGTATATTTGAATGTAACTATGAATAGATTATACATACATATATACCCAATTATGTAGAAACATACATATGCATGTGTGTGTATGTAAATATGTATGAGAAAATACTGAAGATGAAATTTCATGCGTACGCGCATACATATTTGGATTAAGCAGTTATTAGAAATAATTAGATATAAAATAGTCGGAACATTTTTATCAAGAAAATATCACAATTATCAAAAAGAAGTTTAAAGCTCGATTCGAGGTAAAACTCGGAATTTTTCATTGAAAAAGTATTTTAATAAAGCTTCTCTGATTTGATTCCACATTTAATAAAAGCGTGCTTTAAATGAAAACTTAGTATGTTTCATTCGTTTTTGAAAACTATTTATATATTAATTAGGTTCATATATTTTTTTATATAAATAACTGATGTCAGTTTAATTAAAAATATAGAAATCATTGTACATATGATTCAGTCTAATTCACAACCTATTGCATGGTATGAATTTTATGTTGTATAAATGTTGTTAGTTGTTTTCAAATGCAAATGCTTATAAAGAAATTACCCACAAATTTTATACAGCATACAACTCGTACAATAGGCTGTGAACTGAGCAAATATATAAGTTTTGTTTGGTTTGTTTAATGTAATTTTCTTTCATTCAGATTTTTTATTATATATTTTTTTTCGTTATTGAGCAAACATTTTTTATTATTTGTTGAAGGATTATTATCACAAATAACTGAAAATAATAACAAATGCGCACATGTACGTACATAATGTTAAAATATTTAAGGTTTTGTTTGTAATACAAGTTAAGTGTTCTGCTGTTCTAAATTATATAAAATGTTAATTATATAATATGTTTTGTTATATGGGTTAAGGCAAAAAATTATATAAATAATTTATGAATAGATTTCGTTTTTATCTTTTAATTATATCAAATACACAAATTACATATATACACATATGTACATATGTTTGATTTTTGGTATGAATAAAATATAAATATATATAAATATATTTTTATAATTTATTTTAAATATAATTGGACCAAAATATTTTAATTTATTAATATAAATGAAGCCGTTTAAATGATTTGTTTTCGATTTCTTTCATTATTTTTAGAAAGTTTTAATATATATTTTTATTTTTATAACATTTCCTTTATAAGCTATAAATAAATTGTTGTTATTTTTAATATTTGTTTAAATATGTTTAGGGCGTTCTAAAAGCGATATGAATTTTTGTTTTATATATCTTTTAGCTTGATAAGACAATTAAATTATTGAATGAAAAAAAATTTTTTAAACTTAGTAAATTTACAAAAAACTTTATAGAAATCCTTTTTTAAAAATTCTCTTCAGAAGAAATACATTTTAAAAATAAAGTTAAAAATGTGTGCTTTTAAAAAGTGCACTTTAAAAAATCATCTTTTTAAAAAAGTTCTATTTTGGAAAACACCTTAATTAAAAAATTTTATTTTTAAAAAGAACTTATTTAAATTACATTACATTTAAAAAACAAGTACATTGAAAATTTAACCTTTTGAAAGTACGCACATACTTTCGCAACCTAAGGCCCCACTATAAATTTAGCATCCAAAGCTCACTTTAAGATTTTTATGAACATGCAAGGTTAAAGGGCAAAGCTTTATTTGCTGCTTCTAATAGTATGTATACAGATTTTTTACTATTTAATGTATATAAAGGTACTTTGTCAATTCTACTTCGGTAATTGAAAGTGGTTTGTTAGATTTCGGAAATTTGTCGTTTTCTGATGAAATGGAACTACACATGAGACAACTTTGCTTGTACGTTATTTATATTTCATTTCAAAAATACTTACTTCCACGCGAATTGCAAGGTAATCCCATAATCATCTAATTTCGTCAAATAAAATGCAAAATAACGTAACATCACTTTTCATAATTTTACAGGAGAAGCAATAAACTGTATAATATGGAAACTGTTTGAGATATTGAAATCACTTTTTTCACGGCCTAAAGAGCGTTAAAGCGCTTCCTAGCGAATTTTGAGCAAAAGGACAGCATGTTTTTTATGTTAATAGTTGACAACACTGATAATGATACGTTTTTTTGTTTAATAAAATCATTCACTTGATGATACGTTATTTTGAATTTGGAGTTTTATTTAAATCGCTTCGATATCTAGGGAGCTATAAGCATTTAAAGTTGCTACTAACACATGCACGCCTATAACACATGCATGTATTATCGCTTTCAACTTGAAAAGTAAACAAAGTATGCATGTGCGTTTGTGCAATTTGCTTTTGTATAGAAATGAGACAGAGTTTTGAGTTGTTTATTTACCATTATTGGTTGCCCGGAACTTGTTACAGTAGTTTTGATTTTGCTGCCTTTTAGTTAAGAGCACTTTTGACTTAACTGCATTTAATTAATAATTTCGGTCACTATTCTCTAAAATCCCATACAAATTTATTTGTTAGGTGCCTTTTTGTACCTTCTCTAATTATTCTTCCTAAACCTTGTTTAAGTGCATTTTGTATACCTGCATATTTACCATATTTTTTGGCAGTTTAAAAATATTTTCATATGAAAAATCAAAGTTAGCTGCACACATTAAAAAAAATATGAACTTATGCCATTTATAATTTTGAAAAATCGCATACAAGTCACACAAATCGCAAGTTGTCATCATTAAAATTCATCTACATATTTTCTTTGCATGTATGTACATACACACAAACATACTCGTACATTAAGATAACAGCATTTTTGACTTATCTGCACAAAAAATCGTACAAAGTGGATTGTGCAGCTAAATCAAAATTACTGTATTTCCCTAAAAGTTTGATTTTGTGTAGTGTTTTTTGTCGCTCCAAAACTATGCCCCTCAACTTGTTTTGCTGTTTGAAACTGAAAATTTTTGTTTGGGAATGATTCAAAAATGATTTTGTTTTAAATATGAAATCCCAACCGAAAATGTTGATTTATTTTATTTTCAAAAACATGCAGTTAATATTTTTTCTTTCAAATATTTCCAAAATATCATTTTCATCTTAATATTCTAGCGCAGAATTGAAAAGGCAAAAGTATTAGTATTTCTTGTTTTCTAGAGCAGTTCGCTTTCATTTTTAATTTCGTACGAATTTGGTTTTAGCTTTAACAATTTTAATAAACTAATTTTATTCCTTATGAGCCTGCTTGGCTTCAATATGAATATTCTTTGTTTTTTGTGAAGTGAGTTTTTAATTTTTTTGTTGAGCATATATGAATAATAGGGCCGTTTTGTCTTACAAAAGTTTTCTTTTTTTTAATTTCTAATAGCAATAATAATATTTTTCATATTAGTATAGGAAGCTTTGTATTATGTTAGAGAGTATATTTTGTTGCAATTATAGTGTTTTTTTGTTTATTTGTTTGGTCTAGGTATTCATTCTTACAGAAAGGATTTGAGTTTTGTTACATTATTTTCATATAAATACTGTGGTTTCTATAGAAGAAGGTACTGCTTTAAATAGTTTTCATAAATACTTTATAATATGTAGCGAGAGAAAAAGCTCAAATATTCAAAAGAATTAAAACCAAAAAAAAAAATTAAAAATTGTCGTTAAAAACAGAAATAACAAAATTTATCAAATTGTTTTTACTTGCTGTAAGTTTTTCATACGATATCGGGTTGCTTATAGGTTTGTATGCAATTTGTTTTTAACATTTCAACTACATGAGTTTGGAAAATCTATTGTAAATACAATCTGTGTACTAATCTATCTAGTAGGAATGTATAAGCAGTACATGCGTACGTATGTACATGCTTTACTATTGCTTTATAACTTTAATTTAATTATTATACAACTGCATATGAAATTATATGCTTTTATGCATATTTATTTGTATCTTAATTAAATTCATTGATTACAATTTTAACTTAAATGCATTTCTTGTTTGGCGCTGACATCGAGTAGCTGCTACTGTTCACATTTTATATAAATTTTCTTATGAAGTATTTTTTATTTTCATAAATTTTACATATGTAAGTAACTATGTTATAATATGCCTTTTAATTGCTTGTAGATTTTTATATGTATTTTTTATTTAACTTTTGGATTTTGTTTTTTTTTTGCAGTTATTTGAACAAACGAAAACGGATAAAATTTTAATGCAATAATAAAAACAAGTATTTCCTATGGCCGATGCAAACGACCATATTCTAGTAATTAAATATTTATTAAGCATTTACATAAATGTATACTATAGAGTTGCATGAACGTGGTCATCACATCCTACATATTTAACTTAAAATAAAAAGCCAACCTAAAATTTGATATTTTTCCGAAGTGACTTACTTGCCTCACTTTCAAAGTAAACGGCTTCTACTAGATTCGAAATCAATATGCAAAAGCTGCAACATTTCAACGGCTTATTTGGAATTCAAGCTTAATTTTGAAAAAGTCAATATTATAGCTAAATAACACAACATAATTTTAATATTTATGGTAAATAGCAAAATATACTGAAGGCCATTATTAGAACTTGCCGTTAGATGAAGGCAGGCAGGATTTTGTCGAACCGATAAATGGCGTTGCATTATAAAACCTCGCAAAACTAGTAAAACAAAAAACTATAACACATTTTAAGTTGTTTTCTTGACAAAGATATTTTGAATAATCAAAATGCTCTAAAATTGCGGGCAGCCTACGTTATAGCAATCAATTTAAATTAATTTTGATACGAAGTATGTGTGAAAAACTTGACAGAAAAACTTGAGCGTGATGCTGCAGGGTTCGAAAAGAAACCGCCATTATTTGAATTTATTGATTTTTTCATAGGCCAGAGTTTACGTTTTACAGTTTTTTTTACTAAAGGTTCGAAAAAGGAGAGAGAGAGCGGGAGTTGGTTCGTATTTATTACACAAATCAAGGTGTATTTAACTAGGTGGCAGTATTAGTAAAACAATTACAACAATACAAGAATAACAGGCATTTTGGTTTGTGTAGTTTCATTGCGTATGTCAAAAACAAAATAACCCATAAAAAAAAAGATACGGAAAAAAGTTTAAAAAGACAAAAGTATTTTGTATGTATTTTGACGTTCGCAACGTAAAACATAAGCAAAGCAAAAAATAGTCAGCTGCTGTAATGCTGCCTCCTGGTTAAATACGCCTTGATACAAATGATATTAAATATACATTTCTCTTTCCTTTTTCTCCCATAAAAAAAAGATTTAAAAATGCAAGATGATAAGTAAAATTTTTCTAGGTAGGTAAATTTTCAAGTTGGTTAAAACTGCAATTCACAAAAGTTTTTTAACTTGTTTTTATTTTTGTGGAATATTGGCTGCATTTACGCGATGAAATGATTCATTATTAGTTTTATGATTTTTTAAGCTATTGCATAGCTTTTATCACGAGCTTTAAGCGCGCAGACCGAATCAAGAAATTCCGTAACGAAAATAAAACCTAACACTAATTTTGTTTCTTAAGTCTTTTGTGTTTTTAAGTATTTGAATCGCCTAGTGTATGTTAACCCCTAAAGTATGCTACTAGTTTCATTAACTTACAGTATTGCCAGAATAGATTTTTACATGTAGGAAAACACAAAATTCCTGAATAATCTACATGTATTGTAAGATAATAAAAATATTTTAAACGACATTAACTTCTCATTTATTCAATAAAAGAAAAAAAAATTGTTTTCTTATCGGTCACCACGCTCAAAAAGTGTAACTTGAATTAATATCAAAGCAAAAAAAATACTCCATAAATAAAAAATAAATAAATAATTATAATTGCATAAGTTGATAAAAAAAAATGCTATGCAATAGCTTTGCCGCGGCAGTCCCCGAGTGCCACACGTATTTTTTTTATTTGGCGATAACAGATGTTTCATGAAATATAATTTATAATCCCGCTTGCTTCTCTGTACTATTTATTGGCGCATAACAAACTCGTTTTAAAACAAAATTGAATTGAAAATCTCATCGAGTAAATGTGGTATATGCAAGTGGCTATGAATGTATGCATGTATGTATGTATGTATATAAAATTTAGTTTGGCGGCTTTTCCACTGTCAAAGTTTACTTTGCAAAGTTTCAATTCAGCTGCGAGAAAGATAGAATCAGAAAATATTCGTCTCTCTGACTTGACTGTGGAAATGCCGCCTTTTAAAGATTATTTCAAATATATGTATGTATGTATATGTATATTAATATAAGTACATACGAGTATGTATGTATATGATTATTATTTGTTTTACATTTAATTAAGGCTAAAATTTACATTAATACTAAGTACTGATTGGTTATAAATATTTCTTTGAAATACACAATTCTAATACTATGTATTAGAATATAAATATCATCGGAATAATGAACTAAAGACATGTTTGTTTCCTCTATAACTTTTCTATAACGTTTATTCGCATTCGATTCTAACTACAAGATATTTGGTAAGAAAATATTTATGTATTTAATTTTCATATGGTCACGGAAATAATTTATGTATGTATTTGCTTGTGAGATTATATTTTTGAATAATTTTTATTTTTGATTTTGATTTTGGTTTTTTATAAATTCGTTTCAGTTCTTTGGGGCATTGTACCATTTTTTGTCGTAGTTGTGGTTGTTGTTATTGTGTGATTATTAATTGAAGTAGAACTAACGTTTGAGGTGGAGGAGGCAATCGTATTTGTTTGATTTGAGACCACCGTGCTGGTATTGTGCTGATTGATGGTAGTTCTTATTCGTTCGCCCTTCCCCGGTCCTATGCCAGCTGTAGAAGATGTAAACAGCTTGATGTGTCTTATGGTAGGCTGCCTGTTTGTAGGGCCGGCCGTTGTAGAGGCCATTTGATTAGAATTCGTAATGTGATTTTGAGCTCTAGTGGTGCGCATGGACCATTCGTTTTGTTTCAACAGGAATTGTTTCACATTGTATTCCATTTGAGCGATATCGACATTTTGTGTGGTCGTATGTAGTTCGGCTTTAATGGCTCTAGTTTTATCATTGTCATTGGGATAATATTTATAGTTCAGTATATCACATGTGGGTTGTTCGGGCATAATTTGGGAACACTGAGAGCTAGAGTCTTGAGCATCTTGTGGGTTAGCGGTGTAGGCTACGGGTAGACCAGAACGTGAGGTACGCCGGTAGTAAGTTTGGGGAATTGTATAGCTTTGTGTGTTTGTAGTTAGTTCCGGTTGTTGCTGTTTTGGAGAAGATGTATTCGAATCTGAAGTGGCTTGCAAGGGACTTTGATTGTTTAAATCTGATTTAGGTGACAAAGAATCTTTGGAAGTTTTTATTGTTTCATCCTGACTGGAATTTGTTATGGGCTGTAGCTGAGGCGTGGTCTTGTAGCCCGAGTCCATCGATAATTTTTCCACTGAAACTGAGTCCAATTGGTCTAACGTGGCAAATGTGCACTGATGATCCGTAGCTGATGAATCACAGTGATTTATAGTATTTAAATGTTCTTGCTGTTGCTGTTCTATTTCCATTTGTTGTGTATTGTTTTGGACCCATTCGGCAACACGACTTAATTGCTGCCGCCTTAATATGACGGTCTCCTGAAAATCTATAGTTTCACTAATGGAACTTGACTGGGTGCCCGACATTTTTGATGTATTATCATAATTAATAATTGTTGTGGTTTGTAGGCAGGGTTTGGCTGCTTCCATCTTAGTTTCTAATAAATTGTCAGTCTTTTCATTACCACATACTAAAATTGTTTCTTCGTTTGGTTTGGGTTCTTGCAAATCATTTACACTTTCAGTTGGGGTTTCTTCTATTGACAACACACCATCTGCTGGCTTTAGTACCTCCGTTATCGTCTCCGCTTCTATGTCTTCTTTAGCTGCTTCTATTGACGTGTGGGTTTCCAATGAAGTTTTCGAGGTTATCACTTCTTTGCCGTCTTCTAGTTCCTCGTCAAGCAATCGTTCACGTCGCCTGTAGATGACTGGAGTATTAGCATCAATGGACTCGATATTGTCTAGTAGGATATTGCTTTGACCATTTTGTTGTATACGCATTGCACATAGACGTGGCCCTCGGTATTTGGGATTTTCAGCCTTAAAGAAAAATGCTTTATTAGAGACTTTTTCCAAAAAGAATTCACATAAAATCATTATGGCGAAATTTGCAAAAAAAACTTAAAAATTCGAACTGTCGTTGACAAAAAAAATTCTAAACGCGATTTTCGGCCTAAACAAACATATTGCTCCTGTATTGCAACATAGTCATATCTCAAAAAATGTAATTTTTGAGTTAAGAATGCCGTCCTTTGTGAAAAATTCATACAAAGATATTGTTTACTCACCTCTTGAAAGGAGAATATTTTTTTATTTTTCCATTAACAACTTTAAACTCATTTTCTGAAGAACGAGTTTTTTCAAGATATGACTACGTTACAATAAAGGAGCGATATGAAACGATAATTCTTTCTTTCATCACAAAATATATTAAAAACTGAACACAATATTTGAACTGTCGCAAAAATGTCCTGTCAATCGGTAGTATTCTATCGACTTAATTGAAAGTCATTAATCTGGCTGGAGGTCGAGGATTGGATTTAAGAAATTCAGTTAATAATTTTTTAAAATTATTATTATTAAGAAAGGAATGAGGAGAAACTATTTACACTAGCGGAATGAACAGTACTGTAACGACGGTCGCACAACCATCATGATCAGCCGGATGCCAGAAGCTAAGAAAATATTATCTATTTAATCGAATGTATGAGAAAAGTTCACAGGAAGCAAAACATTTCTTTAAGATCCATTTTCTATACGATAACTGAATTCGGTTAGTAAAAATATCCCCGTCTCTGATAATTAGCTTTTCGCCTCCTTTTTTCCATTCTCCAAACAATTAGCAGAATGTAGAATGCTAATGCAGTTAGCTTCTCCTCATTGCTTTTATAATAACAATAATTAAAGAAAATATTAACAGAATTTTCAACATTTTCAGTGCCCGTTCTCGACCCAGATTAATAACAGTTCGAAAAATTATGCGAACTTTATAACAAAAATTCTATTGACTTTTTGAAACAACTAATTTAATTATACTCATCAATTTACCTTTATTGTTTTTATTAAATTTCTGTTGAAGTTTTCAAATATTTTAGCACCTTCACAACTGCTGGTCTTACTCCACACACTATTGACGCTGCCCGATATTTGTGTCTTTATTAAACTATTTGAAACTTTGAGATCTAAAGCACTTCTAGTGCTGGCCGTTGGCGATTTAACATGATCCCTGGCCCCCCTAAGTTCACAAGAACTTTCAGTTCTTAGTTTTGTTTTAACTTTGAGCGGCTCTCTGGTACCTTCTGTAACGTAATTTAAAATATTTGTATGCATTAAGTTGCTGCCACCCAGTAAAGGCTTTTGCTCATCTTCGACATCATCGTTGCCATTGGGCTCTTCGGTGGCGCTCAGCTTGATTAAATGCTGTTTAGGATTCAATAGCTTAGAACGTTCTTCTAACAATTCCAGAGCTGTACCACCGCCATCTATAAAACGCCTTTGATAGCCATTTAAGGATTTCATGTTGTCCAAAATTGTATTGTACGAAGTCCTGTTAGCGCCTGTTTGCCCACTGACACCTTTTAGTAAAGATGTACGTTCGCACAAACGATGATGCCCCAATATGGGATTGACCACCAAATCGTCTTTTTTTGCGGGCGTAAATAATTTGTCCATATCATTGAGATCGGAAACCGAACTTTTTGTTTCCGATATCACTGAATCACTGGATTTCAGGAGATTTTTCGTAAATGGACTATTAGTGCGTGATGGTGAATTCAAATTACTGTAACACCGCAGACATAATTGGGTCATGGAATCGTTAAGATTTCCATTACTGCTGTTTGGGTTGATGGCAAAGGGTGTTTGTGTGGCCACGGAATAGGAGCGTGAAACATCGGCCAAAACTGTCAGATCTGTGGAACATTGGCAGGTGTCGCAATGCCTTATTTCACCAGCCTTTAGTTCATCTTGTAAAAATTTTGTAATGGCAACTGATGAAATCATTTCATTGCCATTGATGACACAAGTTGTGGTGTTTGTTGTATTTAAAGATGTTGAGGAGTTACAAATTGCGGTATTATTGCCCGACTGATTATCATTGTTATTGTTGTTGCTGTTGTTGTTATTGTTAAGCGCATCATTTGTGCTGTTGTTATTGTTATTATTTGTAAGATTTAATGAGGACTCGGAATTTTGTTTAGCATCTAGGGTTTGAAAATATGTTAAAAAAAATAAAGAGTTAATAGAGACGAACAATTCAAGTTGTATGGACAAAAACAGTGGAACCAAATGACAGCGTTCGATATTGATAGCCATTTCAATAGAATTTATATGAAAATTACGATCGATATCGAAAGCCGTAAAAGAAGCAGCAGAAACAATATTGATGTCATTTTTATTTTCATCTTCAAAGCAACATGTTATTACAGAGATCTTTTAATACATTGTTAATGATGAAACAGAACAAATCTGCAACTTCAGGAACAAACGCTGATGGACCATAATAAAATCGACGGCAGTAACTTCGAATTCTCTCTTATTATTGTTTAATTTTCTTTTGTTTGCATTTTTCGTATGAAAAATGTAAGTATGTGATTTCATGAAAACACGGTAACATTGTTGAGAGAATGAGTGTCTAAAATTGAGAGGATAAGAAAAAACGCTGCAAAATTAAAATAGATTCTATTTCATGACCACATTCTCTGGCAGAATTTTATGTCAAACTGTATGGTAAATATTGTTCAGCCTGAAGTTGCAGTTTGTTCTGTTTAATCATTTACTCTGGAAAATATTCATGTTGTAGATATTCTGCTTTAATAGCTCACACTTCCAAAACATTAAGTTTGACCTTTATTATGATACAAAATCAAGAAGAGTAATAATGCTTCTGCTTCTTTTTTTAATCTTTAAATAAAATATTTACGTTTTATATAATATTCTGCAAAATAAGAGTATAAAAAATAAATAGTTATAAAAATAAAGAAAAAATAAAACAATTGAAAAAATAAACAAAACAGCAAGCCGCATTTTTTTCTAAAAAAATAAATGTTTTAAAATTACACTGTGCTACAAAAAATATTATTTTATACCTAGAAAATTTCATTTATGGTCCTTAGAGTGTAAAATTTGCATAGTTAAATTTGTGACATATTTAATAATATGACATTGTGTCATTATATCGCCATTTTACTAGAAAAACGTTGTTTGATTTAGAAGAAAAATTATTTGAAGTTTAAATGAATGATTGTGTAATATTAAATTAAAAAGGTTCATCCGTTAGGCTAGTGTTTGTGCGCTGCTGTATTTGTCTTGGGTAGTGTGTTCTAATTCAGCCAAAGAATCTGCAAAAGAGAAACATCCTGACTTTATAACACTTTCGGAAAGGAAGGATCACAGGCTTCAGGGGTGGCTTAAGTAACAGTTTTGCGTTGTTTTTAAATCATATATTTATATGCATATGTGTTATTGATTATTCGTTATTTTTTAAAGACAACAGTATTTTTAAATTCGAAATCAAAGTTAATTTTGAGTTTTCAAATAACATTATAATTATAATTTTGCTGTGGAAAAATCACACTTTAAACTATGTTCGAGTTTTCGAACATAACTTCGAATTTTCGAATACATATGTACAAACATACACACATATTGTATTGTGGAGTGCCCCAAGGATCAATACTTAGTCCACTGTTGTGGAACGTCATGTACGACGGAGTTTTGAGATTAAATCTACCTGAGTATGCGAAACAAACGAGTTACTAGAGGCGGCAACCAATGCAAGCGCCAGTATTCAGATCGTACGATATTGGCTTAGATCAATGGGTCTTAGCTCCAGCTGACCATAAAACAGAAACCATTAGAATAAATATTGGCACGTGTAGTATAGAAGCCAAGGAGTGACTGATATATTATTGGAGTCATGATTGACAGTCGTAGTATATTGGTTTCAAAGCGTCAAAAAAATACTTAGCGCTGTCCCGGATCATGCGGAATACAAGAGGTCCCAATATCTGCAGAGGAAATCGCTCACTAGTGTAGTAAGGAGCATTATCCAATATCCATTCCCTATATGGTCAGGCGCACTGAGATATTCTACATATGGAAGTCTGATATACCCTGTGAATGTGCTGGCTAACTTGCGATTATGTAGCTCATTCCGAACTCTATCGGACGAGGCCGATGCGGCCTTGCGAACATAAAACGTCATATACCGTTTGACATTTTCCAAAGAAAATAAGAAAAAAGAAAAATAAAACAAGAAAGAGAAGAAATTTGTTTGCAAAAGAATTAAATAAATTATTGAAAGATAAATTAAGAAGAACAAAAAAAGGTAAATTAAGAAGAAAATCTTTAATAATATACATAAAAATGCAAAATTTCTTATTTCAGGATGAGTTTTTCAGATGAAAATTTAAAAAGTCTTTCAGTTTTTTCTTCTTTGTTAGCGAAAATTTCTTTTTGAAATTTTGTATATTGTGTGGTAAAATAATTACGATTTCGCATAGCAAAGCAATAAGTAATATTTTTCCGTTGTTCTGTCGCCTTTATTGCTTTATTTCCAACATATTTATTGCCAGTCTAGACGGCGGGTAAGTACAAACTGAGTAAAGGATCGTTCAGAAAAAATACAACAATTTCCTTTTTTTGTAACTATTTGACGATGTCACATTAAGTCAACACTACAGAATTATCACGTGCCCACTCGTTGTCGACAAACATTTACTACAATTAAAGCCTCTTATTACTCTCTAAGGGTCTGTTCACACATCAAGTCACTCCCTCTCCCATATCGTAACGTATTTTAAAACTTGTTCAGTATAATATCTATATGCCGTAATAAGTTTTCAACCTCCTCCCCACCCCTCACAGTGTTTTATTTAATATTTGAACAGCCCATAAGTCCTAGAAAGTGGTAACAGAATATTAAAATTAGTCAAATGTTGTCGACGGCGTATAAGACAGAGCTCGTTTTTGTTTGTTAACTTGATGTTGCATCGACAACTAATTACAGAATAGGGGGAAGGAATGAATGAATAATTACATAAATAGATCAGCTTGATTACCAGTGTCGTATTTCGACTTCAATATTTTTCTAATAAGTTAGAGAATAATATTGTGCGTTATCTTTAATTTAGGACAAAAATAGCTAAGTCGAAATAGAATGCTTGCAGCTGAACATTGAAATGCTTGTTTTATAGAATTATAAAGCGAAGGACATGGAAATTACAAGCCAGCTGTAAGCAATTCTTTGTAATTTGGCCAGTCTTCTTTTTTCTCCGTAGCACAGTGCTTCCAAATACCTTTCAAAAATCAAGCATGCACAGTGGGATTAAAGTTAAATAATGTAAACACATACATACAAACCAAAAATTTTGTTTAAAAAAAATGTAACGAAAATTCCCCACAGCAAAGAAAGTGCTAATACATAATTTATTTGTAAGAAAAAACTAACTGCCAGGTTGGAAATAAACAATTCAATGAAATAGATAAAAATAAATTAAGAAAAATAATAAAAAAAGAAAAGAAAATGATAAAAAAAGCTCGGTCTACTAACACTTACCAAGGCCCCTCATTGAATATACCATGGCTGTGGGTGGAAAGGGGCAGGGTGCCGGTGGTGGTGAGTCTGTTGCTGGAAGCACTTTATAGGCAGCTGTTGTTGAAATACCAATGCCCGTTACACTACTCTCCGAATCGGAATGGGAATTTGTATCCAAGCGCATATATGAGGATACTTTTGATTGTATATCAATTGGAAGCTAAATTCATTTTGTATAAATAATTGAACAAAATTATTTTAAATTTTTAAAAAAGAAAAAAAAAGACACTTACAGAAGATATTTTTTGTGGCACAAATCCATCGGGTTTGCATTGCAACAATTGTATGGCTAAATTGATGTCAGTTTTGTAACGATCCTGCAAATATAAAGAGAAAGATAGATAATTTCTTGAATGTTTCCTTTGTTCTATTTTTGTGTGTGTGTTTTTTTTGTTGTGTACCATACATGTTTACACGGTGCAGGAGTATAGAAAAACAATTATTAAAGTAACAAAAACAATACACATTCGATTGAGTGCCTTCCAAGTATTTAATCTTTTGATTGGTTAATACAGAAAACTAATAAGATCCTCCATATTTCCGCATGAAACAAACACTTCACTTAACTTTTCATGAATAATATTTTTCAAGCGATTTTTCTTCCTTTTCAGCAGGCGACCTGAATAAAATCATCATGTAATTATAAAATTTTTCTTCCAATTAAATCTTAAAGCTTATAAATATTTGTTTCTAGTACAAGATCAGTAAATAGTGTTCATTAATAATTATTGATTAATTCATTATAATGAAACAGAACAAACTGCAACTTCAGGCTGAACAATGTCTTCCATACAGTTTGACATAAAATTTTGCCAGAAATTGTGGTCAAGATATATAATCTATTAAATAGATTAATTTTTAATATTTTAAACTTTTACTGCTGCCGATATCAATAATTCATGCAATTGTACTGAAAACAAGCCATAAATATTATGTCATGTAATTCCAAAATATGTGAAAAATGCAACAAAATTGGTCAACGGTGACGGATTTTTCTATCACCAATGACAGTCATATTTTTATTCAAATGTTAAATTCCTATAAATGTACTCGTATTAGTATGATAATTGTGTATGTATTAGTTTCGGTCATCCATTTCTTGTAGGGATGTTTCATACGAAAAATGTAAACAAAAGAAAATCAAACAATAATAAGAGAGAATTTGAAGTTCTGCCATCGATTTTATTATGGGCCATCAGCGATTGTTCCTGAAGCTGCGGATTTGTTCTATTTTATCATTTGGTCTTAATAATTACAGAGAAACTTAGAATATTTAAAAACACACATTTTTATTTACCCTAAAAAATGTGTATTTCTTTATTACTAAATTAAAATTTGTTTAATATTTTTTATCTTTACAAATCTTCTGCCCTTTCTTACATTCGCTGAGAGATGATAGCGCGAAGAAAAGTTCACGTGAACTTTACGATACCGAGTGAATGAAGAGTTCATGGGAACAAAAATTTCACATCTTGTTCAGGAAAGGATAAGTTAGAAAGGCTAGATATAAAAAGTGGATAGACTTTGACTTGATAGACAACATCGGCAACATCGTTTTAATTAGTGAAGTCAAAGACATGCTTTCGGTTTTAGTTGCAACTCTTTCAGCTGTTTAAAATAAATAAAAAGGCCATTGGGAAAATATTCTACAATAAAAAATATTAAACTATTGAATTTCTTATTATTATATTTCAAAGAAGTTATTTCTTCATGCTGATGAAGAGGCAATATTTTATTGAAATTCAATAAAATTTTCTGAAGATAAATATGACTAAAAAATGTTAAAAATGTTGTTTTAGAAATCCATGCAACTTAAAGCAAATAAAATAAATCTGATTTGATTTCTGTTTTGAGATTGCTCTTGTTTTTTTTTTTTTGAAGCTTTTGTTTTTTATTAAAAATATATATTTTTTTAATATTTATTTGGAGTTGTCAAACCCTACGATTACAGTTGCTGGTGAATTAAGTTTTCCAATTCATTGTTAACGCTTTTAAGAATTTGCACAATGCGTGACCCGGCATATGTGATATTAAAGAAAAAAATTATGAACATATTATTTATGTACATGAATAGCAACGACCCAGTAGAAATTAGAGATAAATATCGTTCACGGGATTAGAGTGAAGCATTGTTGATCACGAATGATCGTAAGTGATAGTGATTTTCGTAAGTATTTCATAAGCTTGAGTGTTCGTAGGTAAGTAAGTTCTTTTTCACTCACGTGAGCGTGCATGAACATAAGCTAAAAATGTAAAGTCCTGCTTAACACTGCATGAGTAAAATATTTTTTTTTGTCGTGAGCGTGCATGAGCTTGAGTGAAAAGTTACGCCCGATACCATCTCTATTAAAAATTGCAGATACACATGTGGCCAATAATATAGGTATCAAAATCGCATGTTTGTCGATTGG
The DNA here is from genome assembly GCA_956483585.1 of Gymnocheta viridis. NCBI lineage: Eukaryota > Metazoa > Arthropoda > Insecta > Diptera > Tachinidae > Gymnocheta > Gymnocheta viridis. The sequence continues at coordinate 113,400,108 of OY101442.1, forward strand.
AAAAAAATTGTTTCTGATTAATTTTTATTGCAAGAGAAATAACAATTGAAAGTTAAAAAATTCAAATAAACAAAAATTCGATGTTCAGTTGGCTAATAAAATAGGTACTGGGAGAAAGAAGTGCATATTATAACAGAAGAAAGACTACAAAAGAAGTATTACTGCATCAGTGGCCATTATGTCCAGCATAACAATAACTAAGAGAAATTACACATGAAAAAGCAGAGCGTAAAATCAGAACAGAATACTAAAATAACTTCCTCTAATGTTGCAGCAGATTAAAAAATATACTTGCTTTTATACATTCGATTTAACTTTCCATGGAGAAAGCGAAATATTGGTTTTTATATTGTTATCTGTTGACCTTAATGATGAAGCAGATCAAAGTATGCAACTTCAGGAAAAATCAGGAATTCAAGGATATTCTGGAGTTTATTTTTTAATTTTAATTTAATTTTGTCACAACACAACACAAAAAGCTTAATAAAAACAAACGAAAAAAAAGTGATATTTGTCAAACTACTCATCGTACGTCAAAAGTTGCCCAACTTTAGTACTTTGCGTTGACGGATACGTGCGGAATGGGACAAAGCTCATAAGAAAACCTGTATTTCAACTTAGTTGTCAGTTGAAAAAAGCAACGTATAACGCACGACGGATTCTATGTGCCTCGGCCTTAAGAAAAAACGCTGTAAAAATAAAATAGATTCTATTTCATGACCACATTCTCTTGCAAAATTTTAAATCAAACTGTATGGAAAATATTGTTCAGCCTGAAGTTGCAGTTTGTTCTGTTTCATCATTTAAGTTTGGAGAAGTTTTTTTAAATGAAATATTAACGAAAAGTTCGAAAAATAAAAATAAATTTTATTAGAGAATCCTAGGAAGATGGGCATCTGCCCATTCTAATGGGTGGTTCTGCTAAAGAAGAAGTCGAGGTATATCTAGAGACGCAGAACCGCTTGTTTACTGGCACAATGACACCTCCTCCTACCCAAATTTGAAGAAAATGGAGCAGAACTATTTAAGTTTTAAATGAGTTCTGTCGCATCTGAGAGACTATTTTTCGTGCAAGTCTCGTTAAAACAAAGAGGTTGCTGTCTTCTTTAAAGTTGCATTTGCGTTTATATTGCGCAATTTTTTTGCAGGCATTTTTTGCGGATGTAAAGATTTGTATTTCTGCAAAAGATTATTTTTGGTTCCAGGCATGTGTTTTTCTCCAAAAAGAGATCTCACTACTAATATATCCATTTCACAGTACCGCACGCTGACAACTTGTCAATTTGTGCTGGGCTAAGACTCGCGGGTTTGGGTGGTGGTGGTGGTTCGTCGCAGTACTAAAAAGTTAGCATGACAGTAAAGTTTGTACACACAACTCATCGCAGGCAGTGATGCAATTAATTTCATGTAGTGGTCCCTCCGCTATCCGTGGTATTCCATATAAGAGTTTCAGAAAACATTCCACTCTCGCCGACAAAGTAAGAATTGAAGCGAAAAAAGTTGAATAATGTAAACGGACTTGTGAAATCGCCTTTCTTCGCAAAAATTTTTTTCAAACAAACATCTTATCATTTTAGGTCATTTTAAATAATCTTTTACGCTGTAATTTATATGCATTACTAATAATTACTTGGTTTAATGTTAAGGAAATATTTCAGCCATATTATGATTCGATTGCAACCATATCATGCTGTCATAACATGTTGTTCATTTCTTAACACAAGTGACATTCAGGCAGTTAGTGTTGATTGGCAAATCGGTGTGCTGTGAAAAACATAAAACTCTGGTTATTTTACTTCTCCGACGCACCTTCTGCGTTCCGAGGATGGGCGGATTCGCTGTGGCGTGAATTTGCATGGATCCGTGTTAATCGCTGCGAACCAGATCTACATGCTTTCTTTACTTAGACAGTCCATTTAGTTCACACTGGTGTTCATCAGAACAATTTATAATATTGATGAATTGCCTTAAACTGTTCTTGAAATCATGTTCTCAGTCATTATTTGGTTTGTAGCTGAAGATCTAACTATAAAACAAATAGCTGACATATATTATGGTTGCCTCAACCATGTTTTTTTGCGTCTTGACAATCAGACATGTGTACCTCGCAACCAAAAGCTCAGCAGGCAAACAATCACTTAATATCTACAAAACTAAATTAAATCCTTGGTTCACATATGTATGTATGTATATTCGACTTCAAAATGTATGTATCTATGTATGATACATATATGAATTTGTGTGTATGCATGTGTCTATATATTTTTGTAAAAACGTAGCGTTTACACTAAATTCCAACTAAATCGCTGTTAAAATGATTTTGATATATTCTTTAATTTTTCAATTTATCATTTGGCATGGCACGAAATTGACCTAAATGTTTGCGATGTGTTTGTTTTCAAATGCATTCCAGTTGGTCCTTTTTTTATTATTCTCTCTGAGTATGTGTATGTGTGCGTGCGTGTATGCATATGTTATACTTCTGCATGAAACTAAATAATGATGTTTATGAAACTTTCACTATAAACATTTTATTCATTCGTTTCTATTCAATATACATAGATGAATAACGATACAAGAACACAATGACCACTCGTCAATAACGAGACGAATGCCATGAAGTCAGTTAGTTTCAGTGTTGCCACCAACGAAATGTTAAATTACACATACACAATCTGCAAATGTGAGATGAGAGCGAGAACTACGAAATAAAAATCGTTTCAATCTCAATCAACAATCTCTTTGTGTTAATGAAGTGAACAAAATGTTCTCACTGATGGTATGAATAAAGTAAAAGTTTGTTTCGTGCAGCGTTCTCAGTTTTGGGGTTTTGTCGCCAAATAGGAAATATTTTTTGGGAGTGGGGATTAAAATTTCGGGATATTTCCCAGGGGTTTTTTTTGGGAAAAATCTCTTTTTTTGCTGGGGTTTTTTGGGTATAATATATTATTATAAATCTTGTTATTTAGTTTTTCATCTAAGTACATATTGACAAATCATATTTTTCTGGTTGATGAAAAAAATCACAACAGAATGCAGTATGAGTTATTAGAAGCTCCTCTTCAAATAAATATACATTTAAAAAATAATTCAGTCTGATGTACCGAATTAATATCATCTTCTCAAATGCTAATACTTTTTAATACAAGCAACATGTACAAATAAATTGCATTGGCTGATGAATCAGAAGATTTTGATTCTGAAGTTTTTAAAATGATAAACATTGACACATACTCGTAGTTGTTTTTTTTGCGTTTTTTACGCAAATACGTTACGTACATTTTAATGTAAAATATTTAGAACTCAAAGTGTAAATTAATTCTAATAATATTACACAAATGGTTTTACTTAAGTAAATAAATATATCCAAGTATTTTTAAAGATATGTGGGATGAAATTATTATAATTATTTCGACCTTTTGATTAATTTCGAATTTATGAATTAACAAATAACAAAAAGCTTTGATTATATTCAATATTTTGCGAATTTTGTTTTATATTGTTTAAAGAATTTTTAAAAATATATGTTATATATTCCAGAAGAATCTATCTGCTGTGACTGAGAAATATTGAATTTGATAGAGCTTTCTGTTATTTGTTAATTTATAAGATTGAAAATTCTTATTATTAGAGATCTATGGGGATGTTTTGGGATAAGAAGGGATTTTGGGGTATGAAAAATTGTAAATCGGGGATAAGGTATAAAATATAACCGGAAGCCCTGGCTTGGTGTTTTGATTTTTATTCGAAATAAGGTTTTAGTCAATGAAAATGTGTTCATTGATGACCACGTTCATGCAACTCTTTAGTATATGTGAATGTTTTTATCTAATAGCTTGTTGTTCGTTTCTTATTTGTATTCGTATTCGTAGTTGCGAAAATTGTTTTGATGTTTCAACTCAATGCTACACACACGCATTCATACATGCACATTTGGTTTAATAAATTGCAAACTTTGTTGCAAATCAAGTGAATTGAATTAATTTATTTAGTTTGAAAATAAAAGATATGTATGTATATGCTTTTGTTTTCTGTTTTTTGCTTTGTTTTAAAGTTCTACGAATCCTGTGTTTTTGTCACAAAAGTTAGGAATTATTTATTTCAGCTTTGAACACACTAAATTGTTATTAATCTGTTTGGAAACAGTAAACAGAAATGAAAAAAGGCAAACGGCTATTGTCTTTTATTAGCAACTAAAAGTTTTAATTTCATTACCAAGCTATTCAGATTAAATGAAAAAAGCCGAAAATGTTCAAGATAACGACGTACATATAAAACGAATGTATTCAATTTAAAACTTTTAAATTCAGTTAAGGCGAATTCGTAACAGGTGGTCATGACAGCTCAGGTGATTATTTTTTGCTCCTTGCATCTCCTTACATTTTGATCTGTTTTGTTTGCCAAAATTTGTTTGTATATGATTTTTATATAGTGATTGACGTTAGATTTTGACAAAGAAAGTAGGTATTTTTCAAAGCGATTTGAGGCGAGTCTACCTGTTATGAATTTGGCTTGGTTTTATTCAAGGCGAACTATGGATGTCAAAATTTATTTATTTCTTTTGTTTACATTCAAGTTGAAAATTTTTATAAAAAAAAATTAATTGTGAAATGAAATTGTTTAATGGTGGCTTTTTTATATCAAGTTGTAAAAGTAATTTTATTTTAATTAGAAACTACTTTCTTACATCAGTATAAATTAAGGGCCAAGAAATAAAGGTTCCATAAAAAATACTCATCTTATGAAGCTTAATAAACTGAAAAGATTGAATTCATATGTATGTACATATTATAATGTGTACGGATTAGATTTATTAACAACAGGTTTCAATCATTGGATATTTCTTAAATTAAATTACAGTGCAAAATAAAATTAATTTCCTATTCAGCACACACAGCACAGGTTATCAAAGCATTAACACTTTGTTCCTCAATGGAATTTCAATGTGTACTTACATCCGTGGAAGTTTATTGGGTGGGTGGTGAGGCAATCACCGATTGACAACGACGTTGAACGGCATTAAGGATGGTAGGAGCCAATAATTGATTAGCGGATCTTTAAAACATTTCCACGCAACAGATTTCTTCAACAAAATAATATTTGTTAAATATTTATTGTAATTGTTGTAATATTAAGTCCACCTGTTATGACTTCGGCTTGAATTCAGCTGAGAATTTATTTAGAGCGCAAAGAATAATTTGTCAAGGCAACTAATTGGTTTTCACCAGGCGTATTAATCAGGTGGCATTACGGCAGCTGACTATATTTTGCCTTCGTTGTTCTTGTATTGTTGTAATTGTTGTACTAATAATTTCACCAAGTTAATACGCCTTGGTTTCACAAAAAAAAAATCGTTTTAGAAATTGAATAAAACATACGTATGCAAGTATGTATGCACTACTTATTTATGTATGTTAGAATTGCTTTAAAGTCTGCTAACGCATTGCAACGCTGTTAAGAACGTATGAGTATTACTAAAAACTATTGCAACTCATCCGCAAAGTGTTCTTAAGCAGGGGCAGACACGATCTTAATTGACGATCTTAATTCATCAAGCATGGCGATAATATTTCGGTGTGTTACACCGATAGTGCCGGATGAGAAGTAAAAAATAAATATTTATTTGTTATCCGGCACACAATTCTCAAATACTATCAGAATGCCTGATGAATGTGTTCGAAGGTCTCGCCCGCTAAAGATTTTCAAATCAATTAAAGTTGTTGCTCTTTGAGAGTAATTCAGAGGGTTGTATGTAATTTCACATTGAAATCTTATTTCATTTGTCGGAACTGGTAATGAACGGATACTCTTTGTTGATTTTCGCGTTTGTATCTGGAAGCCCGTTCTATGGCATAGACTTCAAATCGGTAACAGGAAATTTATCTTTTTAAAATGTAGCGTTTGCAATCAGGAAAAAGGGTTGTAAGCAGCGTTGCCGTTTTATGTAGTTTTAACCAAAATTGTTTTTTTTTAATGTGTACATGTGTATTCTTTATATTTTGGTTACTTCTTTCCATATGCTGTATTTTCTATATGCATTACATGCCATCTACATTAGACATAAGCTATAAACACATTCACGACAGCAAGCTACATGACTACCTGACTGCATATGTCGCTGGCTGCATATGACTCCTTGTTGCCAGCTTCTTAATTATTTTGAAAACGACAGCTACACAACAAGACATAGTCTTATATTTATAGTAAAGGAACGCATTGTGTTTTGAAAATATTAGCATTACTATTATACTGTTGATATGGTGGAAGAAGGTTCCAAAGAGGAGTAGAATGAATATAGAATTGCCATTCGGAAAATAGGCAGTGATGACGAGGTATAATAATATTTCGGTTGCGTGGTGATTGAGAAAATCTTATTTTTTTTATATAAGAATTTCGGAGATTTGTTACTAATTATTTTACGCAAAAATGCAAGCGTGTGAATCTTTAACAGACTTTCAAATGAAACTCCATAAAGATGATACATGATCAAATCGCCTTAGTCCGTAAACGTATCTTATAATATTGTTGTACAAAATATTCAATTTTCTTCTGATACCTGAGTTACAACTTTCACAGAGTTCACATCCATAAATTAGTCCGGGGATAATGTATGTTTTGGCAAGTAAAGTTCTTATACTACGTGGTGTGAAGCATTGTGAGGACAAGAGAGCTCTTAGCTTTATATACGTTTGACCAACCAAGCAGTCAATATGATTAGTCCATGTTAAATTATTATTAAAAACTATTCCGAGATTTTTAGCTGCATTAACAATTAAAATTTTCTCATCATTTATAACAATGTCTCGAGAAATGGGAGGATAACAGTACATTTTGATTTGCGCGGATTCAAACAAATTCCATTGGCAGTGGCCCAAAGGTAAATTTTGTGCAAATCTTCATTTAGGGACGATATGCCTGCCACAATATTGCTGACTGGGCTACTTAGAGTAAGTTGCACATCATCTTCGTATAAATGAATTTTGCAATTTGAAAGATGTGTTGGCAAATCATTTGCATAGGAAGGGTCTGACCATACGTTATTTGTAAATACTGCTTGCGAGCGATTCGCAAGACAAGAAGCTATGAATTTAGTTGTTGTCAAAATGAAAAAAAAGTTTTGCAGTTTCTTAACAAGTATGCACAGAAAAAACAGTAATAGAAAAAACCTAATAAAATAGAACAAAATTAATAAGATATCTCTATGATTTTTTTTCAAGAAGGAAGTCTTATTATTTTAATAAGGAAAACCTTTTTGAAAAAATCAAGAAGGAAACTTAGGGTTTTTATTAGGTAGTCTTCTTGATTTTTTCAAAAAGGTTTTCTTCTTGATTTCATTAGGCTATCTTATTGATGTTTTCATTCAGGTTTTCTTCTTGATTTTATAAGGCTTTCTTATTGATATTTTCAAAAAGGGTTTCTTCTTGATTTTATTAGGCTATCTTATTGATTTTTTTAAAAAAATAATTCTTCTTGATTTTATTTGATAATTTTATTGATTTTTTATTAATAATTTTATTGATTTTTTATTAATATATTTACATAGGAATTCATTTGATATAATAATAAAAAGAAAGTGCTATTATATACCAGTATTTTTTTACTCGAATAACTTTAAGTCCATTGTTCAGTAAGTAAAAATGGATGGGCGGTCCGTCTAAATCGATCAAGTTTATCACGGCATATGTTTCGGTTGCATTGCCGATTAAATAAGATTGAAATCTTTGTGAAAGTTTCAGGTTTATAAATTTCTTATTTTATTTTAGTTAAGTTTAAATTTTATTTTAATTTTATTTTTTCAAGTTCAAAGAAAATAAAATAAAGGGGAAAAAATTGTCACTATGTTGATTTATATACATATAATCCTATTTTTACATTTTTTTTGTAAATAGCACGACAAAACTTATTAGTTTTTACATTATTTTTAATTTAATTTTAATTTAGCTGTTCCTTTTTTTTATATGATTATATACGTATGTATGTTATATAGGATTTACAATTTCCTTTATATGATTATTGTATTTTCCATTACGGTGTGTCTTTTTTTACACTATTTTTTTACACAATATTTTCTGGAACGTATGTACCGTGTAAAAAGAGGATTGGGTGAAATAACAAATATGAAATAACAAGCAACCTAATGAAATCAATAAGGAATACCTTTTTGAAAAAATCAAGTAGAATACCTAATAAAACTTAATGTAGTCAAGAAGATTTCCTTATTATTAAAATCAAGGAGATGATTTACACATGATCATATAGGAACCAAATGAAATCAATAAGGGAAACCTTTTTGAAAAAATCAATTAGGTAGCCTAATAAAATCAAAAAGAAATCCCCATTTTATACAATTCAGAAGAAAACCTAATAGAATCAAGAAGCTTTTCTCTATGGATTGTTTTTTTGGTGCCAAAAATAACGAAAATTGAGTGAAAAAATTGTGAATAACAAGTTTTCTTCTAGATTTTATGTTTTTTCCTTCTTGATAAAATCAAAAAGATTTACCACATGAAAATAATAAGGAATCTCTTCGGAAAAATCTTCTCTTCTTTCTGCTGGGATACCCCTTAGCCTAAAAACGTTTCATAGAGAAAATCTTCTTGATTCTATTAGGCAGTTTTGGCTCTGTGTGACATGGTCTATTGTATCAGATGCCTTAAAATGGTCTGAAAGGACTAAAAGGTTGATGTTTCCATTTTGTAAGCCTTGATGTATATTTTCGGTTACTTCCGCAAGAGCTGTAATGCTGCTATGGCCCTGACGAAAACAAGATTGCGCACTCGTAAATAAATTATGAGATTTCATGTATGCTGTCATTTGTTCATGTATTAGTTTTTCTAATACCTTCGATAAAAAATAGCTATGGGTCTGAATTCTCCATTTGATGCGCATGCTAACGCAACATCGTTTTGAGAAACACAACTAAGTTTAAATCTTTCAACATCCGTATGTAATGAGCCTGACGTGGAGTTTAGGAAACTGGGGTCTGCATGAATAACAGGAATATTAGTAAATGTTCTCTTTAACATGTTTACATCCATTTTGAAGTCACTACTATTATATGTTTTACCAATCCCTTAATCTTGAATGGTATTCCAAGTCAATTGCATTATGAAATCGATTAGAATAATATTGCTGTTTTGCCTGTTTGATATGTCTATTGACGTTTTTCCTGGCGTAGCAATATTGTAGTTCAAATTATGTAATTTATTTTAATTAAAAACATTTACTGAACTGGATAATTGAAAGTGTGCATATTTATCATATTCATACATATGAATTATTATTTTTATTTTTTTTTTCGCATTTGAAAGGCATTCACAGTTTGCAATTACACAATGCTAAATTATTACAAACCGAAATAATAAGCTAAATGGCATTTTCGAACATATATTTCACTGACGATTTAATTTGCTCTAATAATTTATAATATTTTTAATGACGAAAAAAGTTTTCCTTTAAAAGTTTATTGTAGTAGATAATATTTTCATTTAATATTAGAAATAATTATTTGCGTTAAAAAAAACATCTAATCAGATTAAACGGCACGTTCATGATGTTTTCTAAAAAAATGGTGTTTTGCCAAGAGATATTGCTGTGTTACTTGAGGCATGAACTGTTTCATATGGTATTCCAATTATTGTTCTATCCAGTGATGCCAAGAGTAGGGAATTTTCTCTTTTTTTGTATGGAATTCATTGGAAAATTTCAAAGGGAACGGGAAAAAGACAGTTCTCATTTTAAGAAAAACGAAGGGAATTTTTCAAACTTTGTCTTTCTTCCTTTTATATTGCGGCTAAATTGCGTAAAACACTCCACAAAAGTGTTTTTGTTACAGTATTACGCGAGATATTTCATACAGACAGAAAACAATATATAGAACTAATATATACAGACAACGAAAGGCACAAAAATTTACGATTTTCTTGGGTATAGAATTCGTATGAAAAATAATTACAAAATTGAAAATTTTCAAATTTTTTTTTTGGTTTGATATATAAATTAAGACTTTTTAAAAATATATATTAAGCTATTTTACTTTCTAAGATCTCCACATCTTTATTTTAAAACTTTAAGAAATCTACTATATTATAGTGCTGGCGAAGTATTGAGTAGTGGGTACCGAGTGTCGGGTATTTCCATATTTTTGGTTACTCAATACTCAAAATTAGTTACTCGATACTTTTAGAGTTGTATTTTTAAGCAAGTTGATTGGCTAAAATAGTGCATAAAAATACATCACTGTATAAAAAGACAATTAGGTGTAATATTCTTCAAAATCAAAACTAAATAATTTTTTTTTGAGAACAATTAAACTATTTCTTAAGTTGTTGTTAAAATTAAATTAAAAGTTAGCTTTACATTTATTTTTTATTTAATAATAAAAGACATACAAAACCAATAATAGTTGAAGATATATTTTTAATTTTTGAAGAAACTACTTAAATTTGCAGATAAAAACTATGCGTTACAAATTCAAAAAATCCGTTAAAAGTATTGAGTAGTGTTGAGTACCCAAATGAAATGTATTGAATATTATTGAGTAATGAAAAGTAGTAGTATTTACCAGCACTACTATATTAGCAACGAATGCGAAGAATTATAAAAAAATGGTGCAACAGCTCTTAAGTTAATCCAAAGAATTTCCTTAAAAATTAAATAATTTTTGAAGAAATGTAATTAGTACAGTCGTTTAAGGAATATTATAGCACAAATGCAGATATTGGATTTAATTTTTTGTCTGACGATATAAATATACACATTTCAAAATCTTAAAGAAAATGTTCAATTAATTTTTAGACTATGGAAAAATATGGGGAACTTTTTATTGTGTGTAGGGAAAAAGGGCGGAATTTTTTTCGAGACATGTTTGTTAAATTTCTGCTGGCATTACTGGCCCTATCCTACAGAGTTCTGAGCAGATTTGTTTTCAAAAATGCCACAACTAATGATTCTACCTGATCATAAAGCTTAATAATTAAAAAGTTGTATTTGCTCTAAATTCTGCTTGAGCAAATTTTTAATCCAAAGTGATTATTATTTTGGCTAAAGTTCGTTCAACACTAATTAATTTCAACTTACACGGCAGAACAGAAACAAGTCACTTTCCGCAATTAACAAGAAATTATTTATAAACAAAATTATATTCTTATACAATTTAATTTTCTTTTAAAATTATTCATTTTATTATTAAGTATACAAGACAGTTAAGATATTCAAACCAGAAAAAAAGCTGGCAGCTTGAAAGTATTTCAGTTGTAGGCACAAGTCATTGCAAAAAAAAAAAACAAAAAAAAAGTCTAGCGAACACCAGCAACTAGAAAGTCCATATGACTGTGTGTAAGGACGTAAAACAAATAATAATTATAAAATTAAATATGATAAAATTATAAAATTAACAAAATAAACCAACAAACACTTTTGCGACTACTAAACATCTCCAAGAAATCATTTGCTTTTCAACTCACAATAATTCAAACAATCGCAAAAATACGAAGCAAAACAATTGAACAAAAACAGTAAGAAATTTTAAGGGAATCAACTCATGTTTTGCTTAAAGATAATCAAAATTACTCGTAGTTATGCTATTTTAGGTTTAAGTTGAAAGGTATTGTTATTGTTTGGCTCAATTTGAAATCTGACTTTACCAATTTCATTTTAATTTAAGAAAATTTTTTCATAACTTCAAGTTATTTTTATTAAGAAAGTAATACTGGAACAATATGGAACGGACCAGTAATCTGAAGAACAGCTGTTAAGCAAAAAAAGAAAGTGCAAAAATATATTTAGAATCTAAGCGGGAAAGTTTCAAAATCGTACGAAATGTGTTACGGGAGCAACATTGTACATTAGAGGTGTGCATTTTACCAAAAATTCTACAATTATACAACTAACGTTATCATCCCTGTTTGTAAATCATTCTTGTTGCTGTCCGTTTTGTAAACTTTAAATCAAAACAGAACGCAATTTTAAAAAATATATTAAATGTTTTTAAAGACTTTGAAATGCATTTATGCAGATATAATATCATATACATACATACACACATGAGTATTTAGATAAATAAAATATTCTAGTTTCAATTGTAGTTTTAATTAACAATAATAAATAAATAAAATAAATAAAAAATGTGTATGTGTATGTGTGTATGAATGTATGGATGCAGTAGAGATGAGAACGTGAACATAATGACAAGCGCTGCAATTTACACATTTTTTGTAAAGCTGATTTAATTTAATTAAATTTATTTGTAGAAAATAATAAACAAAGTATTGCCAGGGTGAGTTCGTTGATACTATTCTGCTATTGTATCTGTATGTGTGTTCGATTCAAATTGTTTGTTTTAGGAATTTAGCCCTCATGAGTTTTCAAAATAAAATGTTGTGCCGCAAGGCGCCTCTTTAAAAATTTTTAACATCTAATTATCACTCCTAAAATTATGCATAAACATTTTTATGTTTCTTTTGTTTAAATATTGAAGATATCAATTATGCTTTGTATTTTATAAATGGAACAGAAATCATAAATTCTTTTTAAGAACCTAAATATATTTTTGTTTTTCAGGAATTTACAATTATATGTACACACACCTGTGGCCATTAAAATAGGTACCCTGATACAACTGTTACAATTTCTCTGTTTTTTTTATATAAATGTATAAGTTATTTTGCAAACTAAAATTCTCTTAATTGTCAACAATGTTTAATTTCAATACAAGAAACTCTGGTATTTATTTAATGTTCAGAGATAAACTAATTAAAACTAGGAACATTATCGTGGCCAATAAAATATGTACTTTGCCAAATAGTTTCGCGAATTCCAGAACTTAAGTTCGAACTGAACATTTTAAGGTTTATTATCTAATTATAGCAGAATAATAATCTTTGTAATATCAACATCAATGCCAGATGGGTCGCAATCAGTATTGCAATGTGGAAAGTAGTGTGTTTATGTACCTTCTGTATATTTTTTTCCCATAAGGGACAATGTAAATTGCACATCTATGCCTGGCTGGGAAACGTGATCGTTAAAAATATTTTTTGTTAGGTAATTAAGTGTATTTATTATGGAAATGCGTTTTCCATCCTTGGATGGTTGTTTGTATTAGGAGGTTTCATAAAATTTGTATTGTGTATTAAGGGGTTTCAAAAAAAATTTATATGTAAAAATTTTTTTTGTTTTCACATGCCTGATTTGAGAGTCAGTCAGGGCTTCTCTATTGAATATCACCCCTGAAACTTCTGTACGAACACCCCTACCCGGACACCTATATTGAACAACTCTGTTGAATGTTTGTCAGGAAGCTGGAAATTTTCTTCATAGATACAAAATATTTCACCGAGTTAAATATGAACCTCCCTACTAATTTTTTTTTCAGTTTTGATTGCTGAAAGAAAACGAAACTAATAAAAAAGGGCATTTCGGTCTATTTTTATTACCCTTGTCCTTTCTGTCTATTCATTAGCATTTTCTTTTTATTACATTTGGCTTTTCCGTTTATCTTTTTTATTGAGGTTGATCTTTTTATTTATTGAAAATTCTAGGATTGACATTTTTATGAGTGTCTGTCTACCGTCTGTCTTTTTTATTGCGGTCGATCTTTTTTTTATTGAAGTATTTTAAGTTGACATTTTTATGAGTGTCTGTCTACCGTCTGGCTATTTTTAATGATAAATAAGGGTGCTTGAAAATTTGTTAAACACCTGCGCATCTAGCTCTATTTTTATTACACACATTAAAAATTAGATTGGATTAGAAATTAATAAAATTGGTTATGAAAACAACATACATTTACATTACATAAGAGTATGCGTGTGATTGTATTAGTTAATTTTCTATCGGTCCCCTACCAGTAATGTTGTTGTCTCTTTTTATTTCACTAACCAATGCGTATATTTATGAGTATAAGGATATATAAATACATATATAATTCTTTGATTGATAAAACCTTGCTCTTTTAATCATTAAAACCACGCCCACAGTTTTAAGTATAAATAGATGTTTAGAAAAATAGTATAATTCATTCTTGTTCTGAAAATTTAAACAGTTTATACCATTTCGTTAAAAAAGAATTAAATTAAAACCGAAAAAATGGCCAGCTTTACTTGTGATATCTGCGGAAAATCATTTAATCGCAACTTTTCATTAAAACGTCATGTGAGGATGCAACATCAAGGTTCTTCAATGATGTGCAACGTATGTAATATACGTTTTTCAGATCAAGCAGAATGGCAACGACATTCACATTTAATAGAACATCCAAAAACAGATGGAGAAAGTAATATGTATTGCAAAGATTGTGGAGTATATGTTCTAAAAACAATTTGGCGTTATCATATACGTACAAATAAACATAAATTGAATTGCGCAGGAAAATTTGATAGTAACGTAAAATGCCTCAAGTCTGTATTTAAAAATCGTATCGTTACGTATATGATTGAAAATGCCAATAAAACAAATTTAATTCCTGAAACCTTTTTGGGTGAAATTAAACCCAAAGTGGTTGAATTGCTAAAGAATATGATCCAAAAACATTGCTCCATAAAATTTAATTGCGAACTATTTTGTGAATACGTACTGATACAAGAAGAAGAGGATGCGTGCACCATAGATATAAAATCACATCAAACTAAAATGGTTATCCTCAGTATTTCATTAACAACAGACGATATTCTCCAACACTACAGTGACCAGTGCGATGTTATTGTGAAAAAGATGAGCGAATTTCAAGAGCGTGATAGCGGATGGACATTAATTGAAATATCACGCCTTGAAATTAATATTAATGAATACAAATCCATTAAAGGATCACAATATATTCCTCTGCCATCAACAATACAAAGAAAACATGCCTGCATCAACGTGCAAAATAATGATGAGTATTGTTTCAAGTGGGCTATAATATCGGCATTGTATCCAATCGTTTACAACTCAAATATTTGCTCATCATATAAAGTTGCAAACATAAGAGATGAGGTTATTACACTGGAGAACAACATTGCTTTAAATTTTAAAAATTTAAATTTCCCTCTCGCTGTCAACAAAATTAAAGCCTTTGAAGTTAACAACCCTGATATCAGTGTAAATGTGTTTGGCTTAGAGGGTGATAATGTAGTGGGCCCATACTACTATACCACAGAGGAAAAAGCAAATCACATCAATTTATTACTTTTGGAAGATGGCGAGCGATTTCACTACGTCTGGATTAAAAATATTTCAAGGTATGTGAATAATATTTATATTGTTGAAAATTAATACTATATTAAAATGATTTTTTCTTTTAATTATAGATTGATAAAAAGTCAATTAACAAAACACAGAAGATGTGTACATATATGTAATTGCTGCCTTATTCATTTTCACACCGATTCATCACTTAAAACTCACAAGGACCAATGTAATAAGAAGGTAACCAAGATGCCCACGGCAGATAATAATTTAGTAAGTTTTAAGAATTTTAAGAAGCAAATGGATGTGCCTTTTGTTGTATATGCAGATTTTGAATGCATTTTAGAATCAGTGAATGTTCAAAATTCCTCTAATATTAAGTCGGTTCAAAAGCATATTCCATTTGCTTATAGTTATTATATTAAATGTTCATTTAATTCTAGCTTAGATATATTTAGAATATATAGTGGTGATAACTCACCAAAACACTTTTTTGATAATTTAGTTAAGGATAGTCTAGATATATATAATAATTATTTAAGTGTAGTTAAACCAATGAACTTCTTAACACCGCTTCAACAGATAAGACAAAATGTGGATACAATTTGTCACATTTGTAAAAAATATTTATCTGTTGAAGATCGGGTGGCCGACCATTGCCATTTAACTGGCGAATATAGAGGCCCCGCACATAACAAGTGCAATTTAGAGTACCAAATCGCATCCTTCATACCGATATTTTTCCATAATCTTTCGGCATACGATTGTCATTTGTTTGTACGAGAACTGTCATCTATTGAAGGCGATATAAATATAATTCCTTTGAATAAGGAATTATATGTATCCATATCAAAGAGAATCCCTGTAAATGAAAAAAATACTCTTGAATTACGTTTTCTAGATTCTTGTCGGTTTATGCCATCGAGTTTAGAAAAACTAGCAGGGTTTTTGTCCGATGATGATTTGTCAACTGTTAAATCAACTTACCGCATTGACAATGAATTCAATTTAATGAAGCGTAAAGGTGTCTTTCCGTATGACTACCTAGATTCAGTGAATCGTCTCCAAGAAAATCATCTACCACCCCGTTCATGTTTCTTTAATAAACTTTCTAATGAGTCGTGTAGTGTAGAGGATTATGAACATGCTGAAAAGGTTTGGAGTACATTCAAATGTAACACTCTGATGGACTATCTTCTATTATATTTAAAAGTAGATGTTTTATTGCTTTGTGATGTATTTGAAAATTTCCGTAAAGTTTGTAAAAACATTTACAATTTAGACCCCTGTCAATATTATACTACCCCGGGCTTATCTTGGGATGCAATGTTGAAAACAACGGAAATAGAGTTGGAATTATTAACTGATATTAATATGTACAATTTCGTTTTACGGGGTATTAGGGGAGGTATTGTTCAATGCAGTAACCGACATTCGGTAGCCAATAATAAATACGTTAGTGATTATGATCCTACAAAAGAATCTAATTACCTGATGTATTTAGATGTAAATAACTTATATGGTTATGCAATGTCTCAATACCTCCCCTTTAAAAATTTCAAGTGGGTAGAAAACTTTAAAAATTTTGATGTAAATAATGTAAAAGAAGATTCAGCATTGGGTTACATATTGGAAGTTGATTTAGAATATCCAACCACATTGCACGACTATCATAGCGACTTACCATTTTGTGCAGAAAACAAGAAAATTGAAAGCATGAAACAGCGAAAATTAATAACAGACTTAAACAACAAAACCAATTATATAATACATTATCGCAATCTTCAACAATGTATTCAACATGGACTGATTTTAAAGAAAATTCATAGAATTCTTGAATTTAGTCAGTCGAATTGGTTAAAAAAATATATTGATATAAATAATCATCACAGAACATTGGCCAAAAATTCTTTTGAGCAAAACTTTTTTAAACTCTTAAACAACGCTGTATATGGTAAGACTATGGAAAATGTCGATAAAAGGAAAGACATTAAAATAGTATGTGAATGGGAAAGTAGAGGTAAGCGATTAGGAGCTAGAGCTCTTATTGCTAGACCTAATTTTCATAGTTCCCTCAAAATTCATGACGAAATGGTTGCAATTGAAATGAGTAGAGTGCGAACTGAATATAATAAGCCCATTTACATTGGATTTTCTGTTTTAGAACTATCAAAATGGAAAATGTATAATTTTCATTACGATTACATGAAACCCAAATATTGTGAAAATATTAATTTGAATTACATGGATACTGATTCTTTTATATATAACGTTAAAACAAATGATCTATATGCAGATATTAAAAATGATATCAAGTCACATTTCGATACATCTGCATATCCGAAAGAAAATGTATTCAATTTCCCACTCATGAATAAAAAAGTATTAGGGATGATGAAAGATGAATGTAATGGTAAAGTAATTAAGGAATTCATTGGTTTGCGAGCAAAAATGTATTCTATAAAAATAGATAGGATAGACACAGAAATAAAAAAAATAAAAGGAGTAAAACAGAGTGTAACCAACAAATTATCAATTAATGATTTTAGAAAATGTTTGCTGGAGAAAAAACTATATTATAATTCAATGTATGTATTTAGATCAAAGATTCATGAAGTATATACACAATATATAAGTAAACTAACATTAAGTTATTTAGATGATAAGAGATTTATACGTGAAAATGGTGTTGATACTTATGCGTGGGGACATTATAAAATAAATTGTCACTCAACAGTACCAACATCAACAAATTTAAATATTTATAAAGAAATTATGGAAGAGGATGATGATATTTTTATACAAATCGATTATATAAATAATCAAACCTCAAATAATTTTATACATCAGTTTTTAAATGATTCTGATGACGATATTTTTAAAGAAATTGCATGTTAACTTTTCTATATAATAACAAACAATTGTAAAATAAAATGATTATGAAAAAAAAGATATAAACTGTTGTTTTATTTCATATGATATTTATTGAATAGAAATTTTAAACATAAATGTCCACAATTAAATGTATTAAATTTTTGTTTTTGTTCATAATTATATTCAATTGGAGTTTTAAGATAGTTAACTATTTCAACTGGTGGTTGTAAGTTTCCAAAGCTATCAAAATATTCTTTATAGTTATAATTTTTATAATAGGCTACCCAATGTGTTCCAGGACCGGTGGAATTATCTAAATTAACAATACCACTTTCCTGAGTTAATGCTTTTTTAGGCAAACAATTACGCATAAAAACACCTCTAAAATGTTTGAGTTGCTTAGCATATTTCATTAAATCTAGATCCGTTAAAGGTCGATTGGGTAGACTGTCTAAAAGTTTTTTGGAGCTGGGTTATAATAAAGGCCATAGCCAGATTTGTACGGTTTACGATATAAACCTTTTCCCAAAGCAATTGATTCCATATGCCTGTTATGTCTAGTAGCCTCTGCTAGTTGTTGTTTTCCATTTTTAATATCATTAACGGCTTTAACAATAGCTGATCCTCCGGTAGCTAATCCTCCCAAAGCTGATAGAGCTGTTAAAACAGGAATTAATGGTAGAAATCCACCAATTTTTGGTACTGGAATAACTCTTGGTATACTAATATTAGCTTTCCTCTTCCTTTTAAAATTTGAATGAACATATTTTTGGGTAATCTTAACAGCATCACTTATATTATCAGGTTTCTCATTTTTCAAAAGTTTTAAAGCATGTTTGACAGTAGATGAAAACAATTTGTTATTGCAAACTTTGCGTGTTTTCTTTTTCACATTATTCTTAATTTTCTTTGATACACGAGGCTTAGTATTCTTCATGCCTAATCCAAATTTAACTTTTGCTTTCATTGCGTTTGTTACGAACCAAGCGTGTGCTCGCTCTTTGAAACCGCTATCTTTAGATATTACTCGTTGCCAAGCTTTTTCAGATAATATTTTATCTGCTTGATGTCTTTTATTAATATCGCTTGTTCGTGAATATTCAATATCGTGCTCTCTACAAGCTGCATCCAATAAATTTATACCTTTATCTCCTCTTGTTAAACGTTTTGCAAGTTTTGTTCCAGGTCCACAAAACTGATAACCAGGTAAATGCAGTTCAACCGGCAATTTATCTATTAAGTTGTTTACAAAACCGCTTCCAGCCTTACACTGATTTAGTTTATTTCCTTTGGTGTAGTTTATAACCATTTTATTTATTTTTTCTTTAACATACGTGTATGATGTGTTTTATACTATACTAAAAATGGAAATGGTGAGATTTCCTTATATAAGATTGTATTTATAGATAAGACACATCAGTTATCAATATGCGATTAATAGAGCAAGCCAAACAAATTGTTGTAAGAAATGTGGACATATCACAAAAAAAGAAAGCTAAAATTAAACATAGCACATTATTACCAAATTCAATACGAGCACTAATTGTGGGACCTTCAAACTGTGGAAAAACTAACGTCATGATTAGTCTAATAGAAAGTCCTAATGGTCTTAGCTTCAGAAACTTATATATATATTCAAAGTCTTTATATCAACCTAAATACTGCTACCTTAAGAAACTGATCGATCCAATAAAAGGAATTAATCTTTTTACATTTTCGGAAAACGAAAAAGTTCTAAGTCCAGCTGAGGCAAATTCTAATTCTATAATAATATTTGATGACGTCATTTGTGGCAAACAAGATAATATTAGAGATTACTTTTGTATGGGAAGACATAAACATATTGATTGCTTTTATTTATGTCAAACGTATACGAAAATTCCAAAGCATCTAATACGTGACAATGCGAATATGATTATAATTTTTAAACAAGATGAAATGAATTTACGACATATATACAATGACCATGTTATTGGAGATATGACATTTAAAGAATTTACAGATATATGTAGTGAGTGCTGGAAAGACAAATATGGGTTCGTTGTTGTCAGTAAGGACGATTCAATAAATACAGGGCGATATAGAAAAGGTTTTGATAAATTCATACAACTGTAAGTGAGATTTGTTTAGAGCAGATACAAATTAGATAAAAAGCAGATACAGAGCAGATACAAACCAGATAAAAGCAGATAAAAAGCAGTTCATAACCAGATAAAAGCAGATACAGAGCAGATAAAAGCAGATACAAACCAGATAAAAAGCAGATACAAACCAGATAAAAGCAGATACAGAGCAGATACAAACCAGATAAAAAGCAGATACAAACCAGATAAAAAGCAGTTCATAACCAGATACAAAGCAGTTCACAACAGATACAAACCGGTTCGATATGAATAATAACAAATTATTAAAAGATATTGTTAAGACAAGAACGATATTAAAAGAAAAGCTGAAAAATATAAAATTACATGAAGCAGATAGGTTTAATTTATTGGAAGATACATTTAAACCTGTAACAAAACCCCTGAATAAGATAATTAAAAAAATTGATGATTATCAATCCGATGATTTATCGAAAGATACATTTACAACTGAAACAAAACCTATAAATAAGATAATTAAAAAAACTCAGGATTACAAATCAGATGATTATCAATCAAATAATGACATATCAGATTCAGAACTTCCATCACTACCATCCGATCGCAGTTCTGATAATTTTGATGATGCTGAGGGATATGATGATAATATAACTATTTACAGTCCTATCAACAAAATAAAAAAGTTGGATGTAAAAATAGATAGTGATGATAATGATTATGATAAGAGCAAACATCAAGTGTCCGTTATTAATAAGTCCTCATTAGTTGAAAATATAGAATTGCTCCTGAGTAATAAAAAGTTAGATATGGTTTATGGTTTCAATATAGATGAAAGCGGAAAGTGGCGATATGGAAATAATGAGCTAAATTTTAATGTAGATAATTCTATTCAAATAGGAAATACAACATGGAAAATGACTCCAGGATTATTCGAATTAGTCTTTCATTCAAAGCCTCTACATTACACCAAAAATGATTTGAAAAATTATAAAGAACTTTTAAAGAGTACAAATGCACACAAGCGTCAATATCAATCAAAAGGTCAAATTAAAGGTACTCGAGCATATAAATATGTCAATATAATAAAACAGTTATTTACTGCGAAACCAAATATTTTAAAGGAAGGCAGTGGATTGTCGTTAAAATCTGTAGACAACTGTAAGCCAAGCTATATATATTGGGATGATCCGAATGAATTAGTTGACAGATTACGTTTACTTCTTTCATCGGAAAGTGCTGGTCATAATAATCACAAAAACGAAATAATTTCCATTGTTGAAGAATTGAGAGAAGCTAATATAATATATTAAAAATGAGTTACATAAATAAATTTGGAGAAAGTTCGATTAAGAATAATCTAAAAAATTCGAAAATAAAAACATACAAGTATAATTTACAAATAAATAACATAACAAGAGATATGCAACAAATATATACCACGATAAAGATTTTTAAGGAGCAGTTTCACAATGAAAATATTAACTTTTCAAATAAAATTGAAGAACTTAAAAATGGATATGACGCTAAATTAAATATTATTGGAAGTGAAATAAAAAAATTACAAAAAACGATTACAAAAGAAATTGATGAAGATGTTCAACTTATTGAAAAAGTAGTAGAGAACCAAATACACTTTGCAAATAAAGACTTTATAAAAAATATTGAAGAAAGATTTAATAAAATTGAAGATTTTATGTTCAAAAGGATTAATAAAAATGTTGGTGTAGATGATGTAAAAAAACGAAAGCTTGAATGGCCTAAAATTAAGGCAGCCAAGTGATTGTCATACATATATAATATAAGAAGATCGTCGACATACACTATCATATACAAAATGAACGTGGATAAGAGAGAAATAGTTAACGAGCTGCACAAACAAGCGCGAAAAAATTTTAAAAGAAGACGAGTTATAATGAAAGGAATTAATGATTTATGGCAGGCGGACTTGGTTGAAATGGGGAACTATGCAATACATAATAATGGATATCGATACCTTCTAACAGTAATAGATACCTTTTCCAAAAAAGCATGGGCTGTAGCCATAAAAAATAAAACTGCATGCAACGTAACGAATGCTATGAAAAGTATTTTCACTAATAACAACAGAAAACCAAAGAATTTACAAACAGATGATGGCAAAGAATTTTTTAATAATCAATTTCATCAACTTATGCAATCTAATCAAATTAATCACTATTCAACTTATAGTGTTCTAAAGGCATCCATAGTAGAACGATTTAATAGAACTTTAAAAGGAATGATGTGGAAAGAGTTTAGTTACCAGGGATCATACAAATGGATAAACAAATATCAAGAACTTGTTGATAAATATAATAATACATTTCATAGAACAATACAGATGACCCCAAATGAAGTAAATTCTTCAAATGAAACTTTTTTATTGAATACAGTCTACAACAATTTAAAAGTATTTAAAAAACCAAAGTTTAAGGTAAATGATAACGTTCGAATAAGTAAATATAAGCATACATTTGAAAAAGGTTACACACCAAATTGGACTACAGAAATATTTAAAATTAAAACTATAAAAAATACAAATCCTAATACCTATATATTGCAAGACTATCAAGGACATGAAATTAAAGGTGGCTTTTACGAGCATGAGCTAATGAAAACTAAATTTCCAGAAACATATTTAGTTGAAAAAATTTTAAAAAGAAGAAGAAATATGGTTTACGTTAAATGGTTGGGATTTTCGTCAGAATACAACTCTTGGATTAATATCGACATTGGTTCATTATAAAAACCGATACAGTTTTTAATAATAAACTATTCACTCATCAAACGTTAAAATGTCAATTACATTAACATTAAACGGAGACTCTTCAAATCTTGTTGCAAACTATTTTCCACCAATCGAACTAAATGAAAATTATGTTTGCGGCCTAATAAGTTTTGACACATATCACTCAATTCCGAATGTTGATGTAGAAAACAATTTATTTCATATTGGTAACCACGAGATAGAAGTTCCAGTTGGATCATACGAATTATCAGATATAGCTGAAGTACTAGAAAATAAATACCATACTATAATCGCAAATGGAACCCTTGATGTACGAGCAAATTATAATACTTTGCAAACATGCATAAAAAGCACTACAGACACAATTTATTTCAATAAAACGAGATCAATCGGATCCTTATTAGGTTTTAGTACCAGAGTATTGAAGCCTGGTATAGAACATTACTCCGATAAAACAATTGATATAACTAAAATTAATACAGTAATCGTTGAATGTAATATTGTCAGCGGATCATATATAAATAACATGTCCGCACATATTTTGCATCAGTTTTCACTTAACGTTAGCCCAGGTTACAAAATAACTGAGGCTCCGACTAATGTAATATATCTACCTGTAAATGCAAAAACAATAAATAGTCTTGTTTTGAAAGTTATTGATCAAGACGGAAACTTAATAAATTTTCGTGGTGAAAAAATTACAATACGATTACATTTGAAGCCTATGAGAGAATGATTATATATAATAAAACTGAATTGCAGAAGCGTTCGCCATTCATTTTATCTTTGCCAACGGAAGACGAAACCAGAAAGCAACCAAATTTTAATAATCAGACAAAAAAGAAAAAACAACATATTAAAGGAACCATAAAGAAGCAAAAATATAATAATCTTCGTGAGGACAATAAGGAGCTTTTAAGAAATTTGGGATTTCATCTAAAAAAATAAGAAACGTTGAACGAGCAATGAGTAATATTATTAATATTTTACAAAAACCACATTTTGATAATTCAATTATTAAAAAAGAATATCATAGCTATACATCATATTTGCAGTCATTTAAAAATAATGATGAAATTCGTATCACAATTCAAAATCAAGATTTGTATGTTTTACCAAGCGAAAGTCTTCTCTATATCGAGGGACTTGCAACAAAGGAAGACTCAACAGTTTCAACATCTATACAACTTTTAAACAATTGTGTAGGACATCTATTTGATGAGATTCGATATGAAATCAATGGAGTAGAAATTGATCGCACTCGTCACTTGGGTATTGCAACAGAATTAAAGAACTATGTATCATTGAGTAAAGCTGAAAGTGATAATTTACTAAACGCAGGATGGTCACCATTCAAAAATGATGATCTTACACTTGTAGACGGCTATTTCAATTTTTGTGTTCCACTAAAACTATTGCTTGGATTTGCTGAAGATTTCAATAAAATAATAGTTAATTCTAAACATGAATTGATTCTTTTGCGATCTAAAGATGACAAACAGGTTTTTAAATCTAAACTATCAACCGAAAAAACTAAGTTGTCGATTCTAAATGTTACTTGGAAAGTACCACACATCCAACTTGCTGATGCTTATAAATTGGAAATGTTTAAAGCAATTAACAATCGTCATCCATTAAGCATTGCTTTTAGGAGTTGGGATATGTATTACTATCCTTCACTTCCAGAAAGTACAACAGTTTTATGGAATGTTAAGCTAGCCACTGAAAACGAAAGACCACGCTTCCTGCTCTTAGGACTTCGAAATAGCGAGAACAAGTTTCAGCATTGTGATTTGACCGATATAAAAGTACATCTTAACTCTGATACATATCCGTATGATGATTTAAACCTTAAATTTGACAGAAATCGTTTTGCAATTCTATATGATATGTATTTAAAGTTTCAACAAAGTTATTATTCACGCGATCCACAACCACTATTAACAAGAGAAAATTTTAAAACTATGGCGCCAATAATTGTCTTGGATGTTACTCATCAAAATGAAACAGTGAAAACTGGACCAATCGATATTAGAATTGAACTAAAAACCTTGAAAAACATTCCAGCTAATACATCAGCCTATTGTTTAATTATACATGATAAAATGTTTGAATATATTCCTCTTACAAACGAAATAAGAAAACTATTGTAACCATTTTAATTATATATATACATATATATTTTATAGATAGTTTAAGAAAATAATTTTAATAAATTTAATAATAAAGCTAAAGAAATTATTTATATATTTTTTTTTTGATGTATGTATGTAAGTAAGTAATTTCACATTTGCTTTCAAAACTATAAATAACCAATCCATCATGAATTATAACTATTCATAAACTTTTTGTTGAAGTATATAGTCATAAACACTAGTAAAAATGATTATATTAAAAGAAATATATGATTTCTTAAAGAAATGTTCCCATATTGTTTCTGATGAAGATAAATACAAACTCATCAATATTCAATCACATCTTGAGAGTGCAAATAGCTTGAAAACAAAGAAAAATAAATTTGGAGAACATTATGAAGACTGTTCTTGGTCGAATGATAATACAACATGTGGAGCAGACACTTGCTCATGCTCATACTACCGAAGAAGAAATATGGAAATAGAAGAAGAGGCAAAAAAGCTAATACAAACATACTATAATATATACAATATAACTAAATGTAAAAATTGTAATTTCAATAATATGTAAAACACTAAAAAAGGATTTTTTTTTATTTATATCACTCAATAAAGAGAACAATTAAAACACCTCAACATTTTTTTTTACTCATTTTAATAACATCTTTATAATAAATAGTCTTTGACTGTGAAATTACAATTAGTTATTTAGTCATACTGTTGCGAGCTACATCAACTCTATTAAAAATGGTTTCGTCAGCTGAATTAAAGGAGCTAGTAGATGGATACAGTAATCATATCGACAAGGAACACAAGAAATTATTTCTGAGAATGATTGAGGAATTAAGAATGTATAGTAATGTCTATACTCCTTTCATATATTTTCATAATAAATTACATAAATATGATTGTGATATAATAACAAAGGATTGCGTTCAGGATGTTAATATATGCGCATGTAACTTATATTATAATGAATATATATTAACACAAAAACTTTTTAATTTATATAAAAGAATTTTTAACTATAAACCTGTATCTGAAAAGTAAAATAAATGTAAATATTTTTAATTGTTATGTAATCTGAAAAAAAATTCCTAATAAAATAAATAAAAACACATCATATATATTTCTGTATATCAATTAGTTTTATTTTTTAATATTTATTTTAGTTTGTATTTTATTAGATTAAGCTGAAAAGAGAAAGAATGCTATTGATTGTTCTAAGCTTTGTTTAAAAAAATTTCTGAAAAACACTCGCATTTATACTAAATTATGCTAGCGCATGTCTTAAGAAAAAGCAATATTATAAAACCATGAAGAAAATATTTATTTTTCATAGTAAACAAATTTCTTTAAATTTACAACATTCGGTCATACAATTTTCACATCTGTATGCTGATAAACAGTTACATGTTGAATTCGTTTATACAGCTGCAAAAACCATATACATTTTTCTATTAGTTTCATTTTCTTTCAACAATCAAAACTGCAAAAAAATCAAAACAAAAATCACAACTATTTACGTTATAAGAAATTTCTCGGTATCCCAACATTTATTTTGTCGATAAATGAAAGCGACCAACAAGAAAGTTGGTAGAGGAGCAGACACTCATGAAAATGCCAACTCAAAATTTTTCAATAAAAAAAGATGAACTGCAATAAAAAAAACGTAGACAGCAAAGAAAAACAGAAAGGACAAGTGTAATAAAAAAGAGATAGATCGGCACAGGTGTTTAACTTTGCTTGAGAATTTTCCATGTATCTCATACATTTATGTAATGCAAGTGCATGTTGGTTTTGTAACCTCTTTTTAAATTTCTGATCCTTTTTCTTTGAAAAAAAAATAAGAAATATGTATGTGTAATGAAATTGTGTATCCTTATACACATAAATATACGCACTGGGGTGTGAAATAGGTAGAGATAACAAGCTAGACGGTAGAGAAGGACAGACAGAAAATGATTCAATGCAAACACACGCACACATGCGCAATATAATAAAATATTCTAACGAGCTCACTCAAACTGACCAATAGTGATATAAATGTGCACACATATGTACATACACGACATATGAATGCATTTAAAAATAGACAATGTTTCACTTTCTCGCACCCTTATTTTTCATTAAAAATAGACAGACAATAGAGGACACACTCAAACATTTATGGTTTACTTTAAACATAAGAAAAAACACAAGCCCTAAGTTAATGCATCTTATCAAGTGCAATAAAAAGAAAATGCTAATGAATAGACAGAAAGGACAAGGGTAATAAAAATAGACCGAAATGCCCTTTTTTATTAGTTTCGTTTTCTTTCAGCAATCAAAACTCAAAAAAAAATTAGTAGGGAAGTTAATATTTAACTCGGTGAAATATTTTGTATCTATAAAGAAAATTTCCAGCTTTCTGACAAACATTCAACAGAGTTGTTCAATATAGGTGTCCGGGTAGGGGTGTTCGTACAGAAGTTTCAGGGGTGATATTCAATAGAGAAGCCCTGACTGACTCTCAAATCAGGCATGTGAAAACAAAAAAAATTTTTACATATAAATTTTTTTTGAAACCCCTTAATACACAATACAAATTTTATGAAACCTCCTAATACAAACAACCATCCAAGGATGGAAAACGCATTTCCATAATAAATACACTTAATTACCTAACAAAATATATTTTTAACGATCACGTTTCCCAGCCAGGCATAGATGTGCAATTTACATTGTCCCTTATGGGAAAAAAATATACAGAAGGTACATAAACACACTACTGTGGAAGAGCAGGAACAGAAGAAATTCTTCAAATTTATAGCAATTTCAATTAATTTATCGGGGCTTAAGGCTTGAAACACACAACAGAAAGGCGTGGTGCAGTGAACAAAAACAAACCCATCTAAGGTGATTACAACTGAAATAAATAATCAACTTGCGGGAAAACTGTGCGTCGCCGGCGGACATCTATCTTCTATATAATTAATAGGCAAACACGTTTTCTAGATCCCTTTTACGCTCGTAATATTGAACCGATGCTGGAAATATTTATATGTTTTTAATTGGATTTGTACACATATGTGCACAATCTATATTTTGTTAAAATTTTCTTCTAAAGATGCTACTATTCCATGCACACTTATTACATATATGTACAAGTAACAGCTTCAAGTTGAAAACTAAACAAAATGTGCATGTGTATTTGTCCATTTTGTAAGTCGGCATAAGACGTGTTGTAACCCAGAGGGAACTAAAAAATGGCATAATATACTCTGGATCGATGAAACTAAAATGAAGCTGCTTGTTACGTACTCGCCCCACTGTGCAAATGGAATTTCGTCGTTACACTCTCTTTTTATGCAGATGCATACATTATATACATAACTGCAGTAAATAATTTGGATCACACACATAATGTACATAAGTAGTTATGATTAAAATCAATTACGATATACACGCCAATAACATCACACGTTTGCTTGTTACATTAATTTTTGTAGAATATAAAATGTTGTCACAAATGAATAAAATAAGAATTGAATTATAACTGTGTAAAGCGACTTGTTTGATTAAATCAATACAGATTTAATAATGCTTGAGAATGATACTCGTCGAAATGTAACAAGACCAAGGTTAGATTAAAAAACTAATTTTTCAAGTTCTTAACAACTCCAACAACTTTTGAATTTCAAAAAGCACTCAAGTCAAGCAAAAAAGGTATTTGAAAAGTTCTACATATTAATTTTTCCTTTTGGTTTAATGAATTTATACGTCACATGTAAAAATTACATTTATCTTTAAGATCGCCATCTAATTGGTAGGAATTAATTTAAAATATTTACGGGATGATCTTAAAGATCTTATAAAACACTAAATCGAAAACATACATATTTCATTTGTGAATCGTGCAGTGAGTTAAATCAATTTCGTTCTAACAATAAAACTATGCTGCGCTAGAACTTAAAATTAGATTTCAAAAATAATAGTCTATCTAACATTCTACCTGGGCGAGTGATAGAATCGATATACAACAGCTTTTTAGAAATAAGTAAACAAATAAATAAAAATAAAAATAGTTTCATAAATTTTATCTCAAATTCTTGTTATTACGAAACAAAAGTAAACTCCAGCGGTCTTATTGTTCCAGCAGGTAATATTTTTCAAAAACATGTTGACTCTATCCAATGATAAATATAAAATTAAATACAATATATTTTCATGAAATTCAAAAATATTTGTGTAAGCAATTGTTTATATGAATGTATTTTATAAAGAATTTTATGATTCCAAACTGATTCAATATTTGAGAAAATACCAGGCACCTCTAAAAGGCAAACAAAGTTTAATATATGAAATCGCAATTTGTTAAACAATTTTTTAAATGAATAGTTTTGATTTTTTTAGTTCTTTTCAAGAACGAACAAAAAATATTTTCATGAAATTCAATAATATCTGTTTAAATTACGCAATCAAAAATTTTTATTTCGCCATTCATATTTTGTCAAGAATTTTATGATTCCAAACTGATTCAATATTTGAGAAAATACCAGGCACCTCTAAAAAGCAAACAAAGTTTAATACATGAAATCGCAATTTGAACGCAATTTGAAAAATACTTAAAAAAACAACAGTCTGGAGAAAAGTTGAAAAGGTATAAAAAGCCGACAACAGAGTATTGTGTTATTAAATCCAATAATATCTTTTGATAGAAGCAGTCAATAATCAGCGAATCTAAGAAGAGATGAAATTCATAATCGGATTCCTTTTAACTATTCCTGCAAACAATCACTCGTACCTTGACATATTATAGCCAAAAGTATGGTTAAAAGGAATCCGATTATGAATTTCATCTCTTCTTAGATTCGTTGATTATTGACTGCTTCTATCAAAAGATATTATTGGATTTAATAACACAATACTCTGTTGTCGGCTTTTTATACCTTTTCAACTTTTCTCCAGACTGTTGTTTTTTTAAGTATTTTTCAAATTGCGTTCAAATTGCGATTTCATGTATTAAACTTTGTTTGCTTTTTAGAGGTGCCTGGTATTTTCTCAAATATTGAATCAGTTTGGAATCATAAAATTCTTTATAAAATACATTCATATAAACAATTGCTTACACAAATATTTTTGAATTTCATGAAAATATATTGTATTTAATTTTATATTTATCATTGGATAGAGTCAACATGTTTTTGAAAAATATTACCTGCTGGAACAATAAGACCGCTGGAGTTTACTTTTGTTTCGTAATAACAAGAATTTGAGATAAAATTTATGAAACTATTTTTATTTTTATTTATTTGTTTACTTATTTCTAAAAAGCTGTTGTATATCGATTCTATCACTCGCCCAGGTAGAATGTTAGATAGACTATTATTTTTGAAATCTAATTTTAAGTTCTAGCGCAGCATAGTTTTATTGTTAGAACGAAATTGATTTAACTCACTGCACGATTCACAAATGAAATATGTATGTTTTCGATTTAGTGTTTTATAAGATCTTTAAGATCATCCCGTAAATATTTTAAATTAATTCCTACCAATTAGTTGGCGGTTTTGAGTACAAATTTAATGTTTATAAGTGACGTATAAATTAAATTAAGCCGAAAGGAAAAATTAATTAAAAAAGTTATTTAAAACTTTTAAAGTACCCCTTTCCTTGACTTAAATGCTTTTAGAAATTCAAAAGTTGTTGAAGGTGTTAAGAACTTGTAACAATCAAATATCATAATTGCATATTTTAAGTTTAGATCTTTTTTTCATTTTCAAAAATAAGATTTCTTAGAAAGGGGGAAAAAATTACAAATTATGTTCTGATTTTATTGTATGAAAAAAAGTATTGATGGAAACTAAATTGGATCCATGGCTAACTTCACAAACGTGCCATAAACTTCTGTGCACAGTAATTTATTAATTATTAATTTATTAAGGGACAAACTACGTAACGTAGTTTGTGGAGTTTGTGGGGAGTGGCTTAAAAATTTGTTGCAAAACTTATAATTCACACTAGAAAAATTTTTAAATACGTTACGAAGGGTCTTATGTAAAACACAAATGGTTAATAAAAATAGGTAATACACTCGAAATTCCATAACTCGATTTACCATTATTCCCCATATTACTATAAGATGTTATCGTATGCGTCAATTTATAAATTAAGTTTAAAAATATGAAGGAAAAACCTTCTGCAAAATTTAAATTTTGCCGCTTACAATAATTTGGCACTAAGGGGTCTTGTCTATATATTTTAAAATAAGTCTATATACCATAAAGTTAAAAATTTATATTTTGGATGAGCTAATAATGAGCCAGAGCCAAACACTACTATGTCTTCTCTTAGAGAAATAAAGTTTTTTATATTTTAATTAAAAAAAGCAAAATAGGGCACCGATTTTTTCCAAGGCATTCAAACATAAACAAATTTTGACAAACAAAACATATAAAAATGCAAGGAGCAGCTGAGCTGTCGAGACCACTTGTTATGAATTCGCATTGGACTTTTTCTACAAAGGAAAACAGCACAACATTTTTTATTTATTTTTGACCATAGAGAAAGTGACAGTTTGACTGTTGGTATTTTATAAAAAGTGTAAAAAATACTTTTATAACGTAAACAATTTCACAATATGCAATTTCAATAAAATACAAAAAAATTCTCGTAAATCTTATACAAAACAATTGATTTTAATTGATTATTATATCAAATTGTATTCGGAATAATAAATACAAGAAAATACTTTCTAATAAACATAAAATTAAATGTTTATCGAATGTGAAAAGGCCACAGGCGGTATATGAAATACCAGGCTGAAGATGTAACAAATAAAGGTTAAAGTTCGAAAACTGCAAAGAGAGAAAAGTATAAAATATAAATAACAATATTAAGGACATAAAAACAATAGTTAAGGACACGCAAGAGATAGATGTGCATATGCAGATGGGAAGAAAAAAAAAAATGACGATTCAATGATTTTGCAATTGAATTAATATTCCTAGTCAGGAGTGTCCACTTTGATAAGCGGTTGAATTCAACAAAACGGTGCTGCAATCAGTACTGATCCGTTATTCTAATCTGATGATCAAAATTGTTCCAGAATAACTTTCTTAATAAAAATAATTTGAAGTTATCAAAAATTCTTAATAAAAAAAAAATTCGTAAAGTCAGATTTAAACTTGAACCATACTGAGAACTTAATAAACACAAAAGCAAAAAATAGAAATTACAATTGATTAATTAGAACTTTAATCAAATGATTAAACTAATAAATTTTATTCACCCATAAAATTTTTCTAATTTTCATTTACTCTTCAGAGATCGTCGATAAAAAGTCAAACGGAAAGAAATTGTTTTTTTTTCGATATTTGAAAATAGCACTGCTTGTTAACTAAGACATAGTAATTTTAAAAGAATTAAATTTTTGTATTTTGTACTTTTTTTTGAAAAACATTAATTATAAGTTATTTTTTCTCTGATATTTTTTTCTGTCAAAAATATTGATGCTTAATTTTCCCATAAAAAAAATTTACTTATTTATTTTGCGATCAAACAATTTATAACAGTTACTTATGACCAAAAAAAATAAAATTTTAACTATAGTATAACCTCCCTAATCCGGACACTCGCTAACTCGGACTATCCAGTAATCCGCACATTTAAATTTTTCGGACAGTGTTGAAATTTTTCCTCTACGGTCTAGACAAGTGTTCTTTTTTCTCAGTAAAATTTGCGTGGCTATTTTATGGGCTGAATAAACCAAAGCGACAGGTAAAGATAATTTATTTTTAAAATAATTTAAAAATGGAGCTGAAAATTTACATAAAAATTCTTATTTTTCAAGATGAATATTTTTGGTCTTTTTTGGTATGTTTCGTTATGTTTTCTGTAAACAAATTATATACAAATGAATTCTTATTTTTCTTTTCGGTAATAAAAATAAATTATATATTCGAATATGTACAATTATGTATTGCGTTTAAAATTTAATTTTAAATGTAGTGCGGACGATCAACTAATCCGGACAGTAGCTGAAACTATATCTGTCCAGATTATGGAGGTTGTACTGTATTATTTTTCAGTTAAAAATTTCGGTAAAATTTTATATGTTATTTTTTACTGAAAAATAAAAATAAAATTTTAATTTGTATTTTTGACCAACAAATATGTGACAGGCATCATCTATTGATTTGTTTTAAACAAAGTCTTAGCAGTCACGATCCCTATTATGGCCAAGTAAGAATGCAATTTTTAAATTTAGTGTTAAATATATTTTTTTGTGCGAGGACAACTCTGAAATTTGGCAGCTGTGACACATGTTTATTCCGATTATTAAAAATGGAGCGCTTTACGAAAGAACAACTCGCTATAATTGTGTAAAGTTATTACAAAATTTTGGAGAGTTATGCTGAGACCGCTCGCAAAATTTTAAGAATTTTCTATCGAGAAATTGCATCTAATGTGTCAACCATTCGAAGAGTGGTCAACAAATTTAAAGAAACTGGATCGATTATGGACAGTAAGACTCCTGTGTATTATCATACCGATCTGTCTCTTGGAAACATTTCTGTTGTAAACGAAAGTGTCGCCGAAACTTCTAGTTTCACGAAGCGCTACATAGCGAATTTTGGCAAAATGCTTCCTCCACTACTGTCAGAACAGATTAAACACCATCATAAACACTATATAAAAGTTAATACGTATATGCTGCTTCATAATTTTAAATAAGCCATAATAATATGAATATATCATTAACCTCCACGAAATTTCACGCAATTGGCATGTGTTCAGGTTGGTCTTCTGTTTTAGTGCTACTACCTGGTTGATTTGTCGCAATCCCATATTACATGACGAATTAGAGCTACAACATCATTTTAAAAGAATTCACAAATCGTGGTTGCCACCTCCATTTTAGTAATTAATAACTAACTATTTCCGAAATCGAAAATGCATCTCTGAAAATTTTTCAAAAGCACGAGTTCAATACTCAAAGAATTGAAATTTTTATTGTGCTTTATGGAGTCAATGATATTTTTAAGTCGTAATTTGTTAGGGAATATGTTAAGTAATTGCCTCCAGTAGTGAACTAACTCACTAACTCATTAATTTACCTTCAAAGTTTTTGATGGATAATTCATTTAATAGTCAGACGGTTTTTTATGAATACGACAGTAAAAAATCTTCACGTTTTTATATCATTTTATAAGTTTTTTATTTCAAAATATCATTTTAGTTTACAAGAGTTTACAGAAAAATTTAATGTCGGCCAGATTGCATTAAATGGAACCATTTCTAGCTTACTGAGTAATATGTATTTGCTTTAATCAAAACATAAACTTGTTGCGTCAAATTTTCTTTCGTGCTTTAAGGTGCATGAATCAAATGAATTTTAGTTCTTGAATTAATTATTTTCAATACTGTCGCTCAAAAGACAAAATGTGTAATACATTGTGTGACCATCAATTGTAGCACGTTTTGTTATCATACATTCTGAATCATATGACTCAATTCTAAAGACACCAAATTGATCTCCATAATAGCTCTCACCATTTTTTATGACATGAGTTCTATAGTAAATGGTATCACCTAGCTTAAGAACTGCATTGCGATTATGATATACCCAGTGTCCTTTCTCAGTCTTTGTAACATTGCCAGACCAATTGCCAGAATCTGCTAGACCACCCAGCTCTTCACCCTTTTTGCCATTGAATGCAAAAGACGTTATACCTTCATGATGTGGTATGGACACTTCAAAGCCTTGTGCATAGATTTTAAAGGTGGCTGGCGGGATTTCATAAGCCCAGAAACATTGTATGCTGCTAAATAATATTATCAGAACTAATTGGGAACAGTTGCTCGACCTCAACATCTTTTTAGACTTGCTCGACAATCACCAACGCACTCAATAAGTTTTCCTTAGTTTTGCCTATTTATATACGATTTTTTTGCAGCAATTAAGATTATCTATCTGTTTGAATATTTAATTTAGCCGTTAAAAAATTAAATAAAGTATACATATACATATAACTTTTAAATAGGATTTGTAATTTTCTCTAATACAACAATTTTTTAAATTAATTATTTAATTATTCGCGTTCACTACTTAAGATCTTATGACGCAAATTATATCATAATGGTTTTGATAATTTTTTAAACCTGTTGAGAAAAACATTGTAATTAATCATATTTTATAATCGTGTTTTCGCTTTATAGTTAACCTAATTTCAGCAATAAACTTCTGTTGATAACATTCATTTTCTATAATGGCAAAACAGCAGCAAGTTCAGGTCGCGCGTTTTTTTTTTGGAGCCAGTGATTACTAGGGATTGCAAAAGGAATTGCAATACTAATGCCTCCTAAGAGTACAAGTACTCATATATGAGGTCTTTATAAAACAAAAAAAAATTCCCCACAAACAAAGCGAGCTAAAAGTTTATGAAGACCACAAAAAGGTAAAAAATGGTTCGAATTATTAGCGGTCTAACGCCAAAATATCAAAACGGTGCAAAGCAGTGATGCCAACAGAAGTTAAAAAAATGTCCCTACATGTAAATGTCCCTCTTTTTTCCTACACACAAAACAAATGTCCTCCTTTAAATATTGATTGGTTTAAGAAAAAAAAAACATAGCATAGCATGCTTTGAAACTTTTTCAAAAAATCCAACAAACAATTTTTTAAATTCTCATTGAGTTTTTAAAAGTTTTTGTATAAGATAAGAGGTTTGAAACTTTTCAAAAATATGGTTTAAGGTCTACTGATGATTTGGCATTAGCACCAATGAAATGAATTTATATAGACTAGCAAAAAAACCCCTCAACAAACAAAATTCATATTGTTTTTATTTACAAATCATAAGTAGAGCATTATATTTGTACTTTAAAATGTAAACATATATGTATGTATGTAGACATACATATATTCCCATTTATTTTCTTACATACATATATACTATCTAAGTACATATATCTATTTTATAAATATATATGTAAATACATATGTATTTCGGTGGTCATAGTTTTTGTATCATCAAAATATCAATAGATTTTTGTTCTAAAATAAAAAGTAAGAATTATATTTTCCCGTAGGTTCAAAATTAGCACCCCCACTTTTTTAATATCCTCTTTCGTAAAAATGATAGATGTAATTGTGCCAATTGACAATTTATTTCTCGAATCCGTTTTAATATTGTTTAGCTTACTAAAAACCCTTTCAACGGAAGAATTAGAAAATTTTAAAATTATAAGTAATTTTATAACTGGTTCTAAATTTTAGAAGGGAGTTTCACCAGTACAATTCCTTATTTTAAAAACTTTTGTCCAATAAACTTCGACTTCTAAGTGATAAGAAAGATTTACATAGCTCTTTGTGGTCCAAAAGTGCACGTTCGTGCCCACTCATTGTCTAATTTTTGGTAATCTATTTCAACGTAAGGAAATCTGGTTTTAAAATTTGATGACGATTTTGTTTCAAATGATTGTGCAAATTTTTGGATCTACCATATCTATAAAGCTATAAAGGTCATCATTAATATTGAATCTTTTTTTAATTTGGGTAATAACTTCAATGTAAAAATTTCGGAAATCAGTATATATTTTTTGTTGCTCTGATTCCGAACAGAAATGAAATAGTTTCTTGTGCAGCGACACCAACAACCATTTCATTTTGTTATACAAAAAAAGTTCATTTGTGTTTTTAATCAAAAATAAATCTTATTGTTTTATAATATCTGTTTTTATATAATTAGACAAAAAAAAATTTAAGCATTTTTATAACCTAATTTTTTTGTTTGTAAAACATTGGGGGGGGGCGTGTATTCTGATTGGAAATCAAATTAAAATTAGTTAAAATACTAAGAGAATATAAAAGCAATTCTAAATATACTTTGGTAATTTTATTGTTTTAATTTTTTATTATTCTGCAATTATTAGAATAGTACAAAACTGGTACAAAAATTTCATTGTACAAAAATTTATATATTGAAACGATTAATTTTGGCTCAAGTTCAAACCCGAATTTACTCATTTATTTATTCTAATTTATTTTTAATTTTTATTTAGAAAATTTTTTGGATAAATTCATTATTTTTTTATTAAGAGAGTACTATATATAGAACAATTTTTATTATTCATCATATTAGCAGAACGGATCAGTACTGATTTCGAGGTCGCTACACCATCTCATCAGCGTTCTTTGTTCAATTTTACCACTTTTGACGGTGGATACTAGTGATCAGGAATATCAACTATTTAACCGTATTATTTAACAAATTAGAATACGAAAAGTACAAACTTATTCATTTTTACATGTCAAATCAATTTCGGTTAGTACGAAATCCCATCTATGATGAATAACTACTCTATATATTCTTGTCTCTCTTGCTTATTCAGCGCCATTGGCTACTGAGAATAAACGGTACTTGGATACTAAAAAAGAAATAATAATTTATTTAATTTTTTTGCAAAATATTTCTTCTTCTTGTTTTACGGCGCGTCTGTTTTTTTTTGAAATTTCAAACGTTTTATGACGTTTTATGTTCCCAATAATTGTCAACAATTTTTCCCCGTAATTATTGCCAAGTGCGAGTGGACATAACATAATTTTGACATTTGCTTCAATATATGTCAATGAATTTATTGCCACTCAAGACGGGGGCTAACGATTTTCTAAGCCACCTATTGGATTTCAGCTTTCATTCTATCAACATAATAAAAATGAGGAAGTATGCTGTTTTAAGCGAGCAAATTATAACATGTTTAATAATATTAACTGGGACAATTTGTTACCCATATACAAGGAAACCTGCATGCAATTGCATATATTTTCTTATTCAACTTATGAAGGAGGAGATAAAATATTATTTTATTTATTTATTAATCCTTTGATAATACATTTATCCTCTTGGCCAATAAAATTAGTATTACAAATATAACAGCGAATGTACATATATAAAAAATAAAAATAAACTCTATTATATTTACAAATTAATCAAATCCGAAACTCTCATCACCAGTAAACCACAACATCACAATTTAGGATGAAAAACAAAACTAAATACTAGAAAAATTTAAGCCCAATAATAGTGACAAGTATTGGAGAGGAAGTCCATAAGTTTCCGTTTATATGCTATCGGAGACATTGCAGAACACCTCAAATTTCTAGTTAGGACATTCCAAAGCCGCGCTGATCGTATTACAAATGAATGCTCGTAGGTTGAGTTATAAATACGCGGAATACAAATTTGGGGATTTTTAATAGATCAATGATACTACGTTCCGCCGCCTTTGAAACTTAATAATATCTAAAAGGTATACGAGTAATCTAAATTTGAGGTAGCTATCAAACGATATATTAAGAAAATCTTCAAGGTAAGTATTGACATGAGCTCTCAATCTGAGACCATATACTTATCGAACAACCTTATGCACTATGGACTTCATCGTCATCCTATTACTAATATTGCATCCAGAGACAGTTTGAATGCAATAATTTAATTGATTCGTTTCGGAAATTGTCAAGAGTTTTGGCAAGAACTTGTTACGGCATATTTGTTTGCAGATTTTGCCATTTAAAGTTTTTTTTGCATAATTCAGTCTCAGAAATATTTGCAGCATTTTTCGAATTTATAGAGCATATTCAACCGTTTTAGAGCATATTTTGATAATTTAGTGAAATTTCTTTGAATATGCTACAAATGTTTTTGCAGCGGAAGAACGGAAGCGAAAATCTAATTTAAATTGTAATCAACAGATAGCTTTTTTATTTTGCATGTCTTTTAGTTGAAACGTGTAGCGGCATTTTCGGCATCTACATTTGCTGCAGCCAAAGGAATTCTAAAATGCGATGTTAAGGAAGTGTTATCTTTTAAATATGCTGATATAATATCAGTGGAAGTAAAAAAGAATATGTTTAATGTTTAAACATTTATTTAGATGAAATAGACAACGCTTTTAATTCTAATTCAATATTTTTTTGTTTATTGCCATATAAAAATATAACTAATAAAAAGCTTGCTATATTTTATACAAAATTTTTAATTCAAATATTGAGATCTCCTTAGAAATTGAAGTAAAAGTTTTGTTTTTTTATTCAGTTGTTTTATTTATTTTATTTTTATATTATCCCAAAAACAAATATGAGAATATATACACTTATATGCTGAATATTCAATGGGCACTTTTTTACAGCACATTTCCTGTTCGTCCACTGAACATTGAGCTGATGATAAAATCATTGTATACATTATATTTAGTCTGTAATTGCTCAGGCCCCATTGCAGATCGAAAATACTTTCGATACTGCAAAACAAAAGCAATAAGCTT